>VMOF01000220.1:46343004-46814755 GCA_011764245.1 Trialeurodes vaporariorum
AGTGTTGCCATATTTTACTGAAAAGTATTGATTTAAATGGGAACTGAGCTCACTTATTACTCAAATCTGGCAATGTTGTTATAAAAGAATAAGACAGTGTTGCCCAATTTGATTAAAAATTTCTTAAGTTTCTTATTGATTTAAAGGGGAATCGTGTGAAGTTTTTAACCAAATTTGGCAACAATGCTATTACAAGACAGATGGACAGAGAGTGAGGGGGGCGTGCTTTCCGCGCCGCGGTGTTCAGCGAAGACGCAGACAGACGAGACGACAGAACTTGGCTCAGATGCATTTTGGTTTTCAGATCTTATCATCGAACTTGGAACAACAGATGGTGCTTCCTTTTTTTTTCTTTTTCTTTTTCTGTGAAGAAGAAATCTCCTATACACCACCATCTCTCACTACCCTCCACTGATGATGATACCTACATACAAGACACGGAAGCCAAAACTTATAACCGGTTCCAAATCCGTGAGTATACCTACATGCACAACTCCTTTTCTCAAAGCGTGGCTCATAAGCAAAGGCATTTTGGTATTAATGTCTTTATGTCAACATCTCACAAAGGCAGGGTTGCCATTTTGTGTAAAAACTGAATTCCCAAAGTCAGTGGTGATTTCATCGGTAGAATAAAGATTACAGATCAGAATTTGTCAATTTGCCACAGTCGCATATGAGGCATACAGCTTCAATAATTCATTTATTTATCTATTTATTTATTTATTTATTTATTTATTTATTTATTTATTTATTTATTTATTTATTTATTTATTTATTTATTTATCTATTTTCTTTTGTCCGCCACACTATGGTCTGAGATCGTAAAACAGTGGCCAAAAATCAGAAAGTAAAATCATCAATTTATCATTTGTATCTTTCAAGACCAATTTTCAACACAGAACACGCTTTGAGATAGTGATTCAAACCTAAAAATGTCATTGGAAAGTTGTTAATGAACCTATTTATGCCCAGAATTATTTCACATTTTTAGGCGATTTTCTATATTAAAAAAAAAAAAAAAAAAAAAAAAAAAAAAAAAAAAAAAAAAAAAAAAAAACACAATCAGAGAAGTGATATCTCGAAAAAATGAAAAAAAAAAAATGGAAATTTTTTGGTGATGCACATTGTATGAGCAAAAAACTCCTGAAAATGGTTTTTGAGTTATATAGGTCTAAATTGAATTACGTTTGTTCCGACCCACTGGGCATATATGGTTAAAGCTTAAAAGGATGAAAACGATCGTTTTGATGATTTTTTTTTCACTGGTTTTTTTCCACTTTTTTTTCCTATCCCAAACCACAGTGCACCGATATAGGAATCACGGTTGAATTTGGGAACTCTATAAGATTCAAGCAAAACGGCAACACTGTCCGTTGGTCAAAAAGCGCATTCTTTAAAAAGAGAAACACTCTTTGAAAGTGCTTCTGTCACGAACAAGCATTATGAAAGGAATCCAAAAGAGTCAATAAAACTGACATCAATGAAATTCAAAGGAATGCTTGGAATGATAATTTAAGCTGAATACATTTATTTGGCTTTAAGAAGAAACTAGTACATACATGCATGTGCACAAAGGCGGATCCAGAAAATTTTCCAGGGGGCGGGCACGCCTGTGAATTTTTTTTTTGAAGCGTTGGTGGAAGCAATTTCAGGCTATTTTCTATAGAAAAAAGGAAAAATTTGAGGCTTCTGGAGGGGGGGGGCACGTGCCCCCGTGCCCCCCGTGGATCCGCCACTGCATATGCATAACAATCGGGGACAAAAAGAACATCAGACGATCACCGTTTAGATTTTAACACAGGTAGATTATAGGCAACCTGCAAAGCATAGGTTGATTGAGATGGGTAGCCTCCGGTAGGCGTCCGACGTGCTCATAGAACTACCCTATCTGGTGAAAGTAACAGAAATTCCCTGGTGGGCATGTGGTTACACACGTGGAAATATTATTGGACAAGGAGAATGAGAGTATCTTTAAAACGGCCAGAATTTTAGTAAAAAGTTCCCAAAAAGAAACTGGCAATTTTCCGAAGAATTCAGGTCTAATTAACCGGAATTTTCGCCGATTATTCTGGCACCTTTGATATGATAAACCTGGCATTTTTGAAGAGAATAATTTGGTAAAAAATGCCAGAATTTCTGGCGACAGAAGTTAGAATTTCGGTATAGTAAACAAGAATTCTCTTTAAAAATGCCCAAGTTTCTTTTCGGGAACTTTTCACTAAAATTCTGGCCATTTTTAGGTGACAACCCCCCCCCCCCCCGCGGATTCTGAGAATGTGCATTTCTTTTTTCAGTGGGGGGCTCTTCAAACCAGTAGGTTTTCAAAGATTTAAGTAGAGAGAAATTGGTGGAAAACCCTTACCCTCTTTTGAAAAATCCGGCAGTGCTGACCCATATTATATGACTCATGTGAGTTCATTAAAAACTTTACAACAACTCACTATACCTTGCGGTCAATTAATTTTCGACAAATGGAAGGATAGACGAATAATCTCGGATGGGTACTGGCACGTGCGTGATGCAACTATGCAAGGAACTGCAGGGCAGAAAAACATCAGCGTGAACATCGCGGCCACGCAGTGTTGCCGAATTTGGCATAGAATTAAAAAAAATTACATTTGAGTTAAATGGAAAAAAATGGAGGAAACTACGCAAAACGGCAACACTGCACGTTAACACTGCAAGTTGCAACTTTGAACGCATGCGTGGACGCGTGAGGTTTGACAAACCAATGATGCCGAATCTGACTCTTATACATATATACTTTCCGCTTTCATTCATGCATGCAATCTTAGGAGACTGCGACGTGTGAGGTCCAAACGTGAAGGAGGGGGGGCGGGGGGGTGGCTACAACCGTTAAAGTTTTTACCATTCGTCTTCAGTCATCAATAGACAAAAAACTTATCCAGTCTATATTGCTGCCGCGCTTTTCGAAAATAAAAAGGTGGGTTGCAGTGGCGCGGCTCGTGCAATATGGCAACGACGTATTCTCTACATTTAAAACTATGAAAAACAATCGATCTTCAGGAGGTGCTATTGAGCCCCCAAATTATCGATACTTTCGTACAGGTTCAAAGGGAAAATGAGCAAGCATGGTTGCCGAATTGCACAATCCACCACTGGTGAGTTGAAAAGTGGCGAGGCGTGCGATTTGGCAACGTTCCTGTTTCCCCATTTAAACACATTAGAAAGATCGAAATGCCTTATCATCGCCGATGACTGAAGCGTTCGACATTTTTGGTGAATTTAAATGGAGAAACTACATTGTTGCCAAATTTCACGCCTCGCCACTGGAGTTGAAGCAACCTAAGTCCCCTCTACACCTTCCGGTTCGGACGCTAAAATACCGCCTATGACCACAAAGTCCAGTCACCGAATGCGGAACTGCACGGAATGCAACTTTTCGAGTCAATCGAGTCTAGTCGAGAGCAACCGAAGATATTATAATCATACAGTTTCATAGGAGTTGCGGAAAAAGTAGGACTGGAAGAGGAATGTGCTTTCCAATAAAAAGAGACGCTTCCTCTTAACAGTTGTTAGTTTGATGATGCGTAGAAATTGCGAGCGTGCATGTTTGCATCAACGGATTTTAAAAATACATTTACAATTTTAATAGTGGATTTTTATGGTTCTTGAAGGTGCAATTCAGAGACTTTTTTTTGAAATCTCACTGACTTGGCTAGGGCTAGAGAAACGCCCGAGCAAAGTCTAGTTTAGTGAATAAATTGCAATTCAGAGACGATCACCGTAAATTGGCAATGGGTCTGCTGCAAACTTTTGCTACAGCACTACAGAGTATTCAAGCTCATGTAAAATCGCGTGAAAAGCCCATTGGTGGCATCAGAAAGTCATAAAATGCGATAGTAAACTCACGAGAGACGTTTAATGAAATCCAAGATGGCGGTAAAATATCGAGCAGCCTGTGTGCATGCACCTCGAACATCCAAGGATAAGCCAACCTAACAATATCGATCACATCGAATCACAACGTATAAATAAACACATAACCTCTGAAGCTGTGAGGTTGTCAACGTTGGCAATCCTTGGATGTTAAAGGTGCATGCATATACAGATTGCTCGATATTTTACCGCCATCTTGGATTTCATTAAACGTCTCTTGTGAGTTTATTATCGCATTTTATGACTTTCCGATGTCACCAATGGACTTTTCAGGCGATTTTACATACGATGAAACACTCTTTATCGTTGTAGCAAAAGTTTGCAACAGACCCATTCTGAGGAAATCTTAAGTTTATTTCAAGATCAGTGGCGTAGCGCGAAATTTGGCAACGTTGCATTGTGTCCATTTAAACCCATGTAAAAGGTCGAATGCGAAGGTGTTCACCGAACACCCGATAGTTCGATCTTTTTAATGGGTTTAAATGGACGAGTTGCAACGTTGCCAAATTTCACGGTGCGCCACTGTTCAAGGTGTACTTAGCTCACAAGCTTCTGCGAAATTATCTCCTTCAAACTCATCTTGAGCGGAAAACCGTGCATAGAAAAAACGCTTTGATACAGCGCTGACAAAACCTTTGGTCTTTGGAGTTAGGAAGCCAAATGAACCAGCAAAACACTTTAATAGAGCTATCTAAAAGGTTTTATACACCTCACTAAAAATATTTTGCTGGGCGAACCAAATATTTGGTTGGATCAAATGAGGTTTTTTGCTAAGTCATTTTTCTACCAAAGGTTGTGTCAGCGCTACTAAAAAGTCTTCGTCTGTTTTCAGAGTTTTTAAGCGTCTCTGAATTGCCAATTCGTGACAGTTCTTGCTTGAAAATCCCTTGGAACTTCCTCGAAACATTTCAAGGCAAAGTTCAAGGTGTGTTTCTGAAAGGAGCAGCTGCAAGGGTCTGAATGGTTATGTTTTTTATAAAGAAAATGAAAGTACTTAATGAGCTGAAAACAAAAGATGCCTTTGGTTTCTAATTAAGTCCCATAGTTCCGGAGATGAGATTTTGGCCTTGAATACATCGTTTTAAATGGACCTTAATCTTCAAAACCAAGACATTTATTATTAGGAAAAAACCAAAGGCACCATTGTTCTCAGCTCATCAAGTACTAAGGACAGTTCAAGTCAAAGCCCAAGCCAAGGAGATCTCAAGTAAAGTATCTGGATTTTCCTCTTAATGCGTTTCCATTAAGTATTTTTTGCTTTTTGATTTTTAAAATTTATGGGAAATCCTGCACCATACTATTGCAATAAGTGTTTGCAAAAGACCCATTAAATAATGACAAAGAAAACTGCGATAGAAATCATCATAAGCAGAGAATTAAGATTTCTAACTAATCGAAGGAGCGCACACATGATCTTCAATTGATTAATTGGTCGATTTTGCAACATAGCACTTGGAGGTGCCAGTGAATGAGCGGTTGAGCGAAGAGCAACTCATTCATTAATCGCGCGGTTTACTCGTTTACTCCGTCCTCTCACCTCGCACCTCCTCGATACCGAGGTGCATTTACACCGTTCCAGAAGTTGAAATGAATCGGGTTGTTCAACTTGAGAACAGCGTTGCCCAATAGGGCAGTTGTAAGGGTCTGAAATTGTGTGTTTTTTTTTATAAAGAAAATGATAGTACTTGATGAGTTGAGAACAATGGTGCCTTTTGTTTTTTCATAAGTGTCCCGGTTTTGGAGAAAAGCAAGTGTAAAGTTGTAAAAAATCGTGTGCGTAGTGCCCATTTAAAACAGCGTATTCTGGGCCAAAATCTCATCTCCGGAACAATATGACTTATAATTAGAAATCAAAGGCATCTCTGTTCTCAGCTCATTGAGTACTTTCATTTTCTTTATAAAAAACACAACATTTTAGCCCTTGCAACTGCCCCATTCTAGAAAAAATTCCCCAATTTCCCCAACCTATAGCTCAATAAGAAATTTTGGGATTTTTCATGAAAATCTGACAACACTGCTTGAGACCAACGCAACGCGCCACCGCGAAGTGCACATTTAATACACAACACGTACACAGAGTACCAATCAAACACACACTCACACAAGCGTAATCACATTCTTAAAAGAAAAAAAAAGAAAGAAGAAGAAAGCAAAAAATAAAAAGGAAAGAATATTATAAACGATGTAATTAACGATTTTTAAGGAGCTCGGCCGACGCGACGCACACTGGATCAAGACAAGAATTTTTCTGGACAAAAAAGTGTTGTTTTTTTTGGCTCTAAAGACATTTTAGAGTAGATATTGTCTCGTAAAAACCATGTTAGTTGACTCATTTTGAGCTCTGAAATGACAAATTCCATACATTTTAGAGTCACGTTAATTGCTGTTCAGAATAATTTATAAGTCTGTTTGATTTTCATTCCTAAAATCATGTCCGGAAAATTCAATGTTCCGATCCACTGTGCGACGAACGTTCGGTGCATGTGTGGCGGCATCACCGACACAAAAACATAAGAAATCACACGCATACTTAGACACACGCTCACTTACACACACATGCTTGTCGCTCACACTTAATCATAAAAAAAAAAATATCAGTCACTTAATTAGGAGAATAAAACGTAGACGTTACAAATAAAATACAGGCGCGTCATTTATTTACACGTATGATTCATTCTCATGTGTGGCGGTGATCAGGTAAACGGACAGAACGGATTAAAAAAAGGAGGCTGAGGGGTGGGGGGGGGGAGAGAGAAAAATGATGAAGTGATTCACATTGATACGCAAGAGGGTATCGCACTCATTGTCAGCTTCAATTTAATATCAATTTAACGAGATAAAGCCCGCGATCGGAGGGTCGGAGGAATAGAAATCGTAAGATAAATCGAATAAAATTCGATATACTTCCACAAGTTAAATACCAGCCACTATAGTACTTTACCCTAATACTTAACCGCTGTAAGAGTCGAACTAAATGTGTTGAAACAGGCATCGCGAATCACTACGATAAAGTCGATGAGATAGGTTATTATTTCAAATTTTTGCACCTACACGATTATTATATGAATGCTAGAATGGGGTTGAGTTGGGCTGTTGCACACTTTTGCTGTAAGCGCGATTTGAGGGTCGATTCAGATGCAAAAAACTGCAAAAATAACGATGGTACCTCTAAAAACTCACGAAATTCACCACAAAACTCATTAAATATGAATTTAAATGTACGCGGGCGTGATGACGGTGTGCGGCACTAATGGGAGGTTCCCATCATCTATAATAATAACACTGCGTCACTCCAACAAAGAAGTGACCTATAAGAGGCGAATTTTCTTTGACACCGGTGTCACCAGGTGTCATGGTACCATTAATCGGATGTGGATCATTACTCCGGTGCCTAATTACTGTAAGTAAATCCTCCTTGTCAGCATAGAGCAAGGGACGAAAATGAGAAGAGGATCTCCCATTATTATTAGATTCATACGCCGTCATCACACTTATTGTAAGACCTAATATGATGTTATCATAATTTGATATTAATCAATCAACAAGAATGTTACGACAAATTTTAATTTTATACATTTGATAATAACGGCTATATTTGATTATTATGATAATTTTATGAATTCGAATAAATATATGTATTCAAGTAAATTCTGATGACTGTCTGCAATCAAATAATATAACTAAACGCGCGCGCCCAAGCTGACAACAGCGAATGCGGTATTACCATAAATTCGGCGAACTGAAACGCAATACTTACTTAGTCAAGGAAGAGCGATTTAATATCATATGAATACGGTCCGATCTTGGTCTAAAGGGTTAATAGGACTTCTAATTAAACTTTACCTCATCACGGTACCTTGCGATTAGACGCGCTTATTTTTCCAAGCCCTATCTCGACTAGACAGTAGACACACCAGGATATTTTTTGCCAGATTTACTTTAAAAATATACCATTTTTCTCAAGAAGTATAACCATTGGCGGATCCAGTAATCTGGCAACGGTGTATTCTTCCCAATTGATTGCACTAAAAATAATCGATGGGGCTACAGCCCCTTGAGGAATCGATTGTTTACCATAGATTCAAATAGGAAGAATGCTCAGTTGCTAGATTGTTACTGGATCCACCTGGAAAATTGTGAGCATTTAGAAGTTTCATCATGGCATGGGATTACATTTTCTTCCGTAGAAAAGAAAGACATGCCAATCATCTTGTGGATACTGCCAAATTACTTCCAATTTTTCTTTCTTCAACTTTTCAAGGTCTGCGATTAGCTTTGACGACAGTGTTACCCAATCGTAGCTATAATAGTCGACGCGCAGACAAAATTTAGCCACGCTCCCCATATGCTGACAAATGACGCGGACAGTTTTCCAAGGCGCGGACCTGGCAAAAGTGGCAACCAACTATCCGGCAAACAATACACAAGTATGACAGTCGCCAGTCATACGAAGAGTTGCAGCGTTTCCTAATACTGAGATGGAGAAGTACAATGAAGAGGAAGTCAGGGCAGTTGAAATGATCCCTAAATTTAAAACAGTATAAGCGATCGCTACTAATTTTGACCTACATTGCATCAGGAAAACAGCGAGAAATTCTACTATACACTATCTTTACAGGAAGATGTCAGGTCTAGAGCACTGGCGTAGCGTGCAATTTGGCAACGGTGTAAGTTTTCCATTTAAACCCATGTAAAAGGTTGAATGCAAAGGTGTTCACCAAACACCCAATGCTTCGATATTTTTCATGCATTTAAATGGACAAACTGCAACGTTGCCAAATTGCACGCTACGCCACTGGTCTAGAGTTTGAGAGTTATAGACCGCACCAGGAATCAAACAGCACTGCAATTGGAGACAAAATTGCTCGCAAAAATGGCGCAGCGATTATTTAAATAGTCCCCGAACAGAAATTACGTACTTTCTGAACGGATAATCTGTTCGAAATGGCTAGAAATTTGTCATCTCAAAAATTCTACTAGAAATCACCTGAAGTTATTTTTGAAAGTGCAAGATATTATGATGAGTTGAACCTCTCTACGAAACCATTTGCCTGACTTTTTCGTGCTTTCCGAAATAATTTCCAATTGCTGATTTCGAGAAGAAATTATTGTGTTTTCACTTCTCGATCGCACTTTTTGTTCGGGAAGAACATAATTTCTATTCGGGACCACTTAATTAATCGCATTGCTGGTTTCTTGTGAATTTTTTTTTCTCATTTTTGTTACATTACCAATCATGACAATCAATTTCATTAAAGCATAGGTGCTTTGTTTTTGATGGAACACTACTAGAACTACACTGAAAAGTTCGCGTAGCTAATTGTTAGAGAAATTTGCAGAATTTTTATTGGTTGTAGGTACTAACCCAATAAATTAGGTATTCCATGCACAATAAATTGATACCAGGTAAGTACTGCAGAGTCATTAGTCCTCCGTCGACGATTCGACGCATCCCACACCACACGTTGCCCGAACCTATCTTGTTCTTGCGAGGACAAAATAAAAGAAAGGTAAGAGAGCGTTTATTTTACGTGTAATGCGGGTTGCGTCGATTCGTCGACGCAGGACTTGTGGCTCTGCTTGTACCAACTAGAATTGGTATTGCACGACCAATTTTAATGGTTGCACACTTACCCCATAAATTTTGTACCAGTACTTAATTTCTTTGGTAAGTAGGTACAACAAATAAATTTGGCTGAGCAAATTTCACTAAATATTAGTCAGGCGAAACAATTGTTTTTTTTATCCCAGTCTGAGAAAGAAGAAACATGCTTCGGTCAATTTATTTTAATTACTCTTTTTATTTTGCAACAAAGATAGCTTTCGATTGTGATTTATAAATTAAAGCAACATGCCAACAAAAGGCATATGGCAATAACTCCGCGCAAATCAAAAAATCATGACTTATAGGTAACAGCGTTAACTAGTTCATGGGCGTGAAACGGCGCTTTAAAACCGCCACCATGCACGATTCAGAGAATTTAAATACATTCCCAATTGAACATTTGGTCCGAACACAATCAAAAGAGACAGGACAAGGAAAAAGTTAGTTATAATTTGATCATTTTGAGGAGTACAAACTATAAACAACAAGCAACCACGTTTTCAGAGGTTATACAAATTGCAAAACAACCAATTTAAAAAATCGAATCTTGACGAGCGCAATTAAGATACGACCAAGAATAAAATAGATTAGGTCATCATCGATAACTGAGACTGAATTGTTTTTTAACTGGTCAAATCGAGTTTTACCGATATAGTATAGAAGAAACTGACCCGCTCTAGAATGGGTAGCTATAATCAGCATGCTGAGTCAGCAGAGTCCATCGATGAAAGAAAAAACTGTACAGAAAGTACAGCCATATCTGCACATCGAGTTCTGATTGGTTTTTGAGTTTAGTCTTTAAAGGAGGCGAATACATGGAACGCTTATTATAGAGTCCCACGCGGAGAGTTAGGACAAGAGGGTATTTTTTCCCCCTCAAGGGACTCAGATGAGGAGATGCTTTCTTTTCAATGGGGCTGTAGAGTGTCGCGGTCAAGATTTTACAACGAATAAAGTTTTTGAGTTTTTCAAGAGTTACGTTTGCTGTTTTATACACGAAAGTCGACATTTCACTTCATTTGATTAGCGCCGCAAAGGTTCGCAACAGTCCTATGTAATAAGCAGAAATTCAGACTTTAGAAAGAAAAACGAAAAGAGGCGCCCGGGCCCTAATCTTGACTACTTTCCTTCAAAAAAACAAAAAACGGCTGAACATTTAAACTATTTGCCTCGCTCATCACTGTCAGTTCAACCTCAAGCAAATATGTAGATATAACGGCCATCGCATGGATCAGAGAATACAGAAAAAAACTGATTTTACTTAAATACCTCTAGTATTTGTATTAAATTTGTAATACGTAAACATAGAGCTGATGCCTCCTGCTGGGTGGTTTCGTTATTTCAAGCAACTCTTACGACTCTTGCGAAATGGAATTGCATACCTGACCAATTGAAGGCATTTTTTTTTCTCAAAGTGATAATTTTTAAGGGTAACGGTATTGCATACCAAAAATGTTTCAGGTAAATGGTTAGCATACCAGGAATATTGGAATGTTGTAGATGTAGATGTAGAGTAGTCCCTTGAAAAGACAGCTGTATAAAAAGAGTATATAATTTATATCTCACTCCTTATTGTCGTCCAAAATGGGAGAACAATTTCCTTTGCTATGAAGCGCTGTGTTTTCATTTTCGCCTCCATCAATGCCTAAAATGGCATGGCGGCTTCGCGTCATATGGAGTTGACCATGGGAACAACAGCCAATCAGAACTCGAGGAACATATGAATATACTTCGTAACTAGTTTGTTTCCTCCCCGAATGACTATATTGATTATTACGGGAGTATTTTGAAACATGTATGCAACAGGCTTTTGCGTTCTCTCTTTCGAGTGGTTTACAGAGCTGTATCGTTTCAGCACAAGTTTTCACTAAATCACTAGCAGGAGGGAGGAAGGGTTATGTGTTTACTTACCTCCCAAATACAAGCACGCTCACGTCTAATTAAACCCTTGAGCACGCGACTTTTGGTATGTATAGGCCCAATTTGATTTCTTCGGCATACAAAATGTTAGAACTATAATAGCCTCCTGCCTACGTGTTCGCATGAGAACAAAACAGGGGACCCACTCTTGTTAACAGACTATCAAAATGGTCAGGGGGTCTGGGTCATGTCGCAGTCATCGCACTAGACTGGACATGCACAAGGGTACTCGGGTCGGGTCGGGTGTCGAGTTAGAGTGGTACGGGGTGGGGCTGTTGGGTCACATTATCAAGCATAACAGTGTTGCCAAATAGATGGGATCCTACAATTCCCCAAAACAGTGCACCGGCGCAGAAAAGATTATAGATAACATAATATTTTCAGAGTACATGATATGTATAGATGTACCAAAACATAAAAATTCTGAAATCTTTCCTCATGCACCGGTCGGGGTGGTGCTGATGTTCCTCTATTCCCAGTGTTGCTGTTTTACGGAATTTCCTTTAATTTTGTCTACTTTTACCATAATGTAAAATGTTTGAATGGGGCAGTTGCAAGGATCTGAAATTGTGTGTTTTTTTTTTTTATAAAGAATTTGATAGTACTTGATGAGTTGAGAACAATGATGCCTTTGGTTTTTTCACAAGTGTCCCGGTTTTGAAGATATACAAACGTGTAAAATTGTAAAAAATCGTGTGCGTAGTGACGTCACTACGCGGAATCCCCATTTAAAACAATATATTTTGGGCCAAAATCTCATCTCTGGAACAATGGGACTTAATTAGAAACCAAAGGCATCTTTGCTCGCAGCTCGCAAGAATACTTTCATTTTCGCTATGAAAAAACACAACATTCCAAAACCTTGCAAATGACATCGACCATTGTATAAGTACGCCGAATTCGCCAATACTTTTCACGATGAACTAATGCAAATGTATCAATTTTGACTTGAGCCATCAGGCAAGGGCTCCTATAAGAAATACAATAAATGAGGATTCATTTGCAGTAACGTACGGCATTAGTTAAAGAATTTCTATGCCCAATAAGTCAACTACGCTGGCTATCGTTGATACGGAGAATTCAGCGTTGGTGATTTTAGCAGAAAATATTCTAATTTCCCATTTGTAAACATTGTTAAATCTACCGATATTTCCCGAAATCTAGCAACGTTGGAAGAATCACGAGTTTCCGTTCTGATAACACGTCCAACGCTTCGCCACGTTTTCCAGTTTTCGAGGCAACAAAGAACTTATCAAGCAGGATAGAAAGATACCCGAAAAAAAAGCGAGACCGCGGCTATTATTGCGCGGTCGAGGGAGAGGAACCGTTAATGCTGCTGCCCCGGGCTCATTGTTAATGTAATAGAGATCATAATCAAACAGAGCCAGACGCCCAGACGTGCTCTCAGACAATATCCCCGCGACCATCTAAAGAAAAAAAAAATATTATACGGAGTGCTTCAAAAGTCGTGTTCCAAACTTCGGGAGAAATTTTCGATACCAAAATGAGATCTCATTTCCTATGAACATGGATCCAAAAATTTTCCACTTTGGAGCTAGGCACTTCCGAAATTATGAACAGCTCATTTTATTTTTGAAATAGTGTCCACAATTTTACCACAAATCAAATTGTGTCGATGTTGATTCAAAAAAAAAAAAAAAAAAAAAAAAAAAAAGGATTAATTTTTCAAAGCTTCGGGGGCTCTAGCTCAAAAGGGGAAGAGAAGCATTTTCGGACCCATCTTCATCAAAAGAAAAAATAATCTTTTATATTTCTACCCTAGAAGTATACAATTCCGAAGTTGGGCTCATGAGTTTTGAAACACCCTATGTATATCAAGATTCATGTCTGATAAAAAGAAACAAACTATCACGAGTATCTTTTTGAGCCCAGATCATACGCTCCGCCTCTTTTTTGAGCCGTTATTCATACAATCAAACTGGCTTTAAAATGGAACCATTGTGTTCAACAAATTTAAGAGTAACAAGTGAAAGAGCTAGGAAAAGGGAACTGATCAGCGATGAAACGTGCGTAATCTGGCAGCGTTGCATTTTTCTTCCGCACTGACAATGAGACCCACGCAAGAGCCCGATCTTTGAGGGTGCTCATTGCTCACCAAGTACGCGACCGTTCGATATTTTGAATTTTCTGTATGGTAGTAAATGAACCACTTGCAGCACCGTCAGTTAATGCGCAAGCATCGCACTGAAAACGATAAATAACAGTGTAATTTTTTCTTCTCGCAATTATATTGGTGGTACGACTGGGTGAATCTTAGAAAAACCTTTTTTTTTGTGTTAGTCTCGTAGAAAGAAAAAAAAAACAAACAAACAAACAAACAAACAAACAAACAAAAAAACCGATTTTTTCTATAAAGTAGTCATTTGACGAAAAATGTTCATGGTGGAACAATAAAAGCGTTTTGACCTTTACGACCACGTTTAGAAGACAAATCATTTTTCGCTCGCTCAAATTAAGTGGATAGTTAAAGATTCCTACACCACTGCTTTGGTTTTGCATACACAATTGATCGAAGGCGCTTGAGAAAGCATTATTAAAAAACGTCAACAATTTGGGGCCGCAATTTTTAAGAATAAAAACCTGATATTTTGTGAGACAGATCTAATCACAGAAACGAATGTACACAGGCGTGGTATTAGAAGGGTTAAGTTCATGGCTCCTCCAGTTTTAAACTGGCTTTAAAAAAAGGCAAAAAAAGGAATCATTTATTTGTTTTTCATCTGTCTGAATTATTTTAAGGTGGGTCATGGATGGGGGCGCCTTCCGCAGAAACATGGGCGCTTCGTATAGTACACTTCCTTTGAAATGAAGCGATGCGACGGACGACGCACAAAAGGATCGAAACAAGCATTTTTCAGGACAAGAAAAGTTGTTGGTATTTTGCTTCAAAAAAACATTTTAGTGTTGATATTTTCTTTAAAAAACCATGTTATTTTATTCATTTTTACCTTGAGCATTTATGTATAAGCTGTCTAGTGCTGTTTATAATTTATCATAATATTTTATTTATATTTGTAAAATTATGCCCGGAAAATTCCACGTTTCAATCCACTGAGCGAAGTCAGGACATTAGAGACGGGACGCCCGCCCCTGCTTTTTTAGCCACATCTGATTGCCTCTATACCTGAGATATGTAAGATCTAAGACCTGACAACTCGACTCTCGAGCCAATGACATGACGTGTCTACTGTCTAGTTGAGGCAGTCCGATCAGGTGGCGGTAAATCTTCAATTATAGTCATTTCCCGCCCACGCGCGATGACGCTTAGTAGTTGCACCGCTCGCGCTCAATGCTCGCACAGTTGCCAAATAGGTGCATGCAAGTCAGAAAAATAGGCTTACAGTTTTAGTCTTTTTAGTACACAAAACCAAGATTTTGTAGACGAATTCCACTTTTAGTTTTTAAAGATTCATCTATGGTAATCTGTTATTAAACTTGCTGAATTCAACGTTTTACAAAGAAATATTCAATGATATTTGATAACTTTTTAATTATTTTAATAATGTAATTTCAAAATCAATATATGTATTTGACTTTTGAAATTGGCTCAAGTGTATAAGACCAGTATCAGCTTTTGGTCTATTTTTATTCCATGTACGTATTACATGTTATACACACTATGGTCAAATATTATGATTCTGCGAAATAAAGTGACCTTTTCAAAATTTGTCTGTCTCTTAGTGGTCTTGAATTGTTAATTATTTGTTTTCTAGCGAAAAAAAGAGCGACTAAAAATCGTGACTTACATACGTGGTTCATCATCTTTATCGTATCGTCGTGCGTATAGTAAAGTCAATGAATTAAATAATGTCAGAATTGTCAGTTGACTCCTTGTTTTCTGGCAACCTGCAATACTTAACACAATGAATTGAATCATTGCTAGTGGCCTACCTTGCCAAAATTTAAAGGGTCGTGGATGAGTGTACGGCGCGTTAGTCTATGATTCAGATACTAGAAAACTTGCATCTATGCACTATAATTTTAAGTTAAAGATTATCACCTACAGTGAGACATAAAGATTAAATGAAATTTTTGATTAGCCTCGCATTCACGCAAAAATCAATGATTAGATGATATTCGGAGATATTTGGCAGCCCTGTTTCTTGCATCGCGAGACGAGCGTACGTTTGTTGCCAACTGAGCAAAATATAAAATCACCAAGAAATCGTGATATTGGAAGGAAGATATACATAATATATACAAGAAACAGACTTTCCAAAGTCTGGCAAGTGTGGGCGTGGTCATGAGCACGTGAGGCAGGCGGTGCACGGGCATTGTGTTCTTGACGCACGGGTAGGACGTGACAAGTTTTCAAAATTACAGTAAATTTCCGGCGCGGAGTCAATTATAATCAGGAACGCATATTGTCTCGCGAATCGATTTTCGGAAAGTGCTCGGCCAACCACCTTCGGATATAGTGGCTGAGCACTTTTGGCTTCACCGGAAAAAAAGAGACCATGCAGTTCAGTTAATTAAAGTCATTTGAGATTATTTCAGGTGGATGCAATTGATAATTAAAAATGGACGATAGGTGTAAAAATTAATAGATAATATGTAATGGGCATGTGGATTCAGCAATTAGGGAACTATGCATTCTTCCTATTTGAACGTATGAGAAAAAATCGATTCTTCAGGGAACCATAGTCCTTTCACTAATCGATTGTTTCTTATGAATTCAGTGGGGCTCTTGCAAACTTTTTGCTCTAAGAAAATGAATATTTAAATCTGAAGTAAAAACCATCAGCGAAAATAACGAAATTAGCATTAAAAAAGCCTAAAATTCAGTAATAAAACTCACAATCAGCAAACAGGCTGTAACGGCAAGATTGTAATGGCGGAGCAACGCAGGTATAATATGAGAGATTCTTGTCTAATCCGTCACTTTTTCTACGAAAACACAGAGATAAGTCTCTAATTAGATAGAAATCTCCCTTGATACCTGCGTAGCTCCACCATTAAGCGCGATTCTCAGAGTGCATTTTGTGATTTTCTGTACTCATCGTCATTTTTACGAGTTTTTATGCAAGAATCAACTCTTCAATTACCTGTCCGCTGAAAAGTCTGGTGCCTCTATTCATTAGATAGACTTTTTCCATTGAGCAGCTCGGCGAAATTTCAGGAGTTGCAATATTCTCGGAGCTTCATTCGTACCGAGAGCTGAAGATTTACCTTCAGCTCTCCTGCACTCTGCGCTAAACGCCGCCGTTTGTTGCACAATTACACTGATTGAGTCTTGCACATACAACAGGGTGTAAATGCCATTCACTGTAAGTACAACTCGCCGCTATACAAGTGTATAATAGCCAGCTAGCAATTGTACAATCGCGCGCGACATTTGAGCCAAAAGACGCAAGTTCGCTCGTTGCGAGAAACAAAGGGAGTTTTGGACAGAGAAGAAAATTAATTTTTTTCATCATACCGATACGTTATCGCGCCATTCCGTGGGCTGCAAATGAGCTTTCGGCCCACTGAACAAGAGGAACCTAAAATTGATTCATTACATTAAAGTGCTGTCAGATGGCAGAATCCACATATATAAAATTAGGTTATAAATGCCGTATATTTTACATTGAGACCAGTGGCGGTGCGTGCAATTTGGCAACGTTGCATCTCGTCCGTTTAAACCCGTGTAAAATATTGTGCATCCCCAATATTCCGAACTTTCTCTAGACTTTAAATGGACTGAATGAAATGTTGCCGGATTCCGCGCACCGCCGCGCCACGGAACTGATTAAGACGTATGCCGGGGAATGGGGAATCTGCGGCTTAAAGCCGCACTGAAAAAAATAATTCCTAAATACTAGTAATATTACCAGGAGGATATGTGAACCACAGAAAGTCTATAGTACTTTGACCTGCAAATTCTGGTGTTAATACCAGAATATGGTTATAGAACTATAGAATTTCCTCAACATTTTCAAGAACTCTAGTATAGGTACAAAAACTATAATTCTGGTCATTGTACCACCCCTAATATCGGTTCACATGTCGTCATGCTTCTAGTAATCATTTTTTTTCAGTGCGTACATCTGGCAACCCTTATCATATTGATTTAAATGGTATCACGTGACCTTGCATAGTTTGTAAATTTGTAATTATATCCCATTCAATAAAATACTTCAGTCATACGACGCCTTCAACAAAATCGCTTAAATCTTAGTTGAAAAAGGAAAACTACAAAATAAGTCAAACGATTGGTGGTTTTGGCAGACCACGCATGTACAGTAGGGGAGGACTGGGGCAATTGTAACACTTTCGACATTTTCAGCTCTCCAGACCTTATTTTTGCACTTAGGACATCGAAATTTTGCATGGATTACCTCCAAACTATCTAATTTAAGAATTCTTAGCCATAACGCTCATACTCCAAAAATTACAGCTTTTATAACAATTTTTCGAGCTTCCGGACGAATGTTACAATTGCCCCTACCGCGGGGCAATTGTAACAGTGCGTGGGGCAATTGTAACAAATGAGTAAGATGCAAGTTATGAGAATTGCGCCCTTCCAAAAAAGTCTTATGATTAATTTCACGTAGGAGAGGAGTAGTGTATCCGCAATTTTCGACTCACCCACCCCTCCCCCTTCCTCCTTCACCGCCCCCGCCCCCATCAAACCCATCCAACCCACCACCCCTGCAGAGGCGTAGAAACCAGTGCAAGAGCACATGAAAAATGCTGCCCTATTTCGCAGCATCCTCCGTAACCTTCCCATCGCTACGATCGACACCCCCTCCCCTCCCTCCACCCACCCCCCACCCTCCCCCACCCACCCCCTTCATACTGGATCCCCTTCCTGCTCTTGTGCAGAAACATTTGACAAAAAATTAAATAGAAACTGCGGAAGACAATCTTAAAGGATCCCCCTCATCACCCCCCCCCCACTCATCACCCCCTCCCCCCTCCCCCCTCACCGCCCTTCCCCCCTCCCCTCCCCTGCGAATGAGTGGTCCACCGCTGGTCGATCCGCCACTGAGTAGTCCGCTGCTGGCCGATCCGCCACTGGTGAGTCCGCCACTGATGATCCGCCACTGAGTAGTCCGCCGCTGGCCGATCCGTCATTGGCTAGTCCGCCGCTGTTCGTTCCGCCACTGGTTAGTCCACCACTGACTAGTCCGCCGCTGGCCGATCCGCCAATGGTTAGTCTGCCACTGGTTAGTCCGCCACTGAGTAGTCCGCCACTGGCTAGTCCGCCGCCGGCCGATCCGCCACTGGTTAGTCTGCCACTGGTTAGTCCGCCACTGAGTAGTCCGCCACTGGCTAGTCCGCCGCTGGCCGATCCGCCACTGAATAATCCGCTGATGGCCGATCCGCCACTGGTTACTCCGCCGCTGGCCGATCCGCCACTAGCTAGTCCGCCTCTGGCCGATCCGCCACTGGCTAGTCCGCCGCTAGTCGATCATTCCACGTCAATGCATTCACAATTATCAACAAATACAACAAACTAACCTTCAATACGACGTGTTACAACTGCCCCTGCAGTCGTGTTACAACTGCCCCGCAACCGCACTTTTTAGTTAAACAGGTCTCACTGGATAACAACATAACCTAAAAATTTGAAATTTGCACGAAAATGTTCCTTAGGGTATAAGGAATGAAATCATGCAAAAAGTTCAACCGAGCAACTTTATTAAACCGGTTTTAGTCGAAAGTGAAGCAGTCCAAAACCATGAACGAAAATGGGCGAAAACCATGAACTCCCTGTAAAAACCATAATTATGCACCGATTGCCGTGAAACTTAGTATGGTACGTTGGAGTAAAGTAAACAATATATTAATGGCCGCAGTTCCAATTTTTTCCGCTTGGAAGTGCCTCAACTAGCACTGTTACATTTGCCCCGTGTTACAATTGCCCCAGTCCTCCCCTAAGTATTACCTATATATCGACAAGAATGTCAGTTTTTCAATTCGATGTCCAAAAATATACAGGAATCATTCTCAATGAGTGTCGGCACGAATGAATTTATTATCTATGCTATCTATGCTAACATGCGCAAGCTAACAGACTCACACAGCTACACAGCGAATTACGATATAACAAACGAATAAACGACAAATAAACAACCCAAGTGCTCAGTGCGCGAGCGAGAATGTTGATTCAAATCATCGACTTTAATGAATCAATTTATTTCTCGCCATACAAATTCAAGGTCATTCCCGATCCGAATCCCTATTCATTCCGCTGAAAATCACAATCCCGGCGAAGGAACGTCAGGTACGGCCAGGGCTGCCGTTTTGCGTACAATCAATGCTATTTTTCTATTCACCGATGATTCCACCGGTTGAGAAAAGATTACACAGTTCAGTGTATGACTGTAATAAACTAAAATACTCGCATCTGTAATCTTTTCTCAACCAGTGGAGTCGTCGATGACTTTAAAAAACTTGCGGATATTTTGATTAATCAACGGAGTTTCCACCGATTAAGGAAAGATTACAGATCAGAGTATTTTTAGGTGCTGTCGCGTAGCGCAAGCACCTTATGCTATCGTCGCTGTCCGTATGTATGTATGTGACGCTCGACGCTCTCAGTTTGTTCACGCGAAAAGTGGTAGTAAATATCAATCGATTTTCACGAAACTTTGCAGAAACGTTCGTCACTATCTTAGGATGAACTGCCAAAAATTTGAAAAGATTTGGTCCAGAAATTTGAAAGTTATCGAGGTTTTAGTTTTTACGTTTCATCAGTTTGTCGAGTTCAGTCCTTCCGTGAGTTTGCCGTGCAACGCGATCTCGGCGTTGCACGGCTTCCCCACTCCCGACGGTCCATCCCCTCTCCTCGACTCACTGACTCACCGACCATCCTTCCCCCTTCCTCACTCCTCGCTTTGCTCACTCTCCAACTCTCCGTTCTTCTTCCAACTCCAACTTCTGGCGGGCTGATTGAGGTGGGCCCATCAAATCCGCGCACCCCTCACCATTCCAACATGTGAAACCGAATCAATCAGTATCTAAATTTGATGGTTTCTCGCAACCAGTAATTCGGTTCCATTGCAGAAAATCTTCTGGCGTAATACTATTTGAAAAATGTTCCGGACTCGAACATTACTATACCATAATTAATTTGATTAGAGGATTAAAAATTTACTAAAATTGGAAATTAAATTCCAAAACTAGACAAATAGATTAATAAAATGAAAGTAAAAATAACAAGTTCATAACAAGATGATAGGAAAAGAAATTGGAAAAGCGAACAAACAAACAAACAAACAAACAAACAAACAAACGAAGAAGCAAAACTAAAAACAAAAATGAGAAAAAACTTTCCCATCAGATGCTGTCGCGCCGAAAATTGAAAACAAAACAAACAAAGAAAACCCATAAAAATCAAACAAACAAACAAACTATACATAAAAAACATACAAGCATAACAAATAGAAAAAAAAACAAAAACAAAAACAAACAAACAGACAAGCAATAAAACCAAAAATTGTGAAAAAACTTTCTCATCAGGTGCTGTCGCTCCGAAAACTGATAAAAAAAAAAAAAAAAAACAAAAAAAAAAAAAAAAAAAAACAAACAAACAAAGCACAAACAAAAAACAAACAAAAGCAAAAAAAAAAACAAAACAAAAAAAAACCAAACAAAGAAAAATAAATCGGATCAGGTGCTGTCGGATGATTTCAAAAGCTAGCAAATAAAAGGAAAGGGGAAAAAAGTTTAAAAAGATAAATAAATTAGATCAGGTGCTGTCGGTTTGTTTTGGAAGTTCAAGATGCAAGTCAAAGATGAGCGACAGTCTGGGTGGACCAATAAACCTTACCTTTCCGTTTCTACATCATCTTCCACGTGTCAAACGTCATGTTTATTGGTCCACCCAGACTGGCGCTCATCTTTGACTTGCATCTTGAACTTCCAAAACAAACCGACAGCACCTGATCTAATTTATTTATCTTTTTAAACTTTTTCCTCTTTCCTTTTATTTGCTAGCTTTTGAAATCATCCGACAGCACCTGATCCGATTTATTTATCTTTGTTTGGTTTTTTTTTGTTTTGTTTTTTTTTTTGCTTTTGTTTGTTTTTTGTTTGTGCTTTGTTTGTTGTTTTTTTTTTTTTTTTTGTTTTTGTTTTTGTTTTTTTTTTTATCAGTTTTCGGAGCGACAGCACCTGATGAGAAAGTTTTTTCACAATTTTTGGTTTTATTGCTTGTCTGTTTGTTTGTTTTTGTTTTTGTTTTTTTTTTCTATTTTCGTGCATTACAGTCATTTCCAGCCTCACTTATATTCTACTGGCATTTCAGAATGAAAATTTCGCGGATCATGTCCTATATTTTTTTTTTCGCGCGCAAATCCAGATGTAAACATCCTATATCCCAACATGGCGGACGCGAAATGACTTTGCTTCAAAATCCGACAGTTTCCGTTCTGATTGTATTATTCTGTGATAATACATTTTGCTTTTGCTTTTAACTCTTTATAAGGGCTAAGCCCGAGTATACTCGTTTTTCTTCTCTAGTCTACTCCACATTGTTCCAGTCTTCATTCCGGATAAACGCGATTATTTGATGAAAACATGTACAGTATAAAATGTCTTCGGGCGCCTTCAATGTATCGTATAGGCAATTTCAACTCCCCCGAGTACGAACAGTTAACTAACTCCTCTTTATAAACGGAAGAGTGGCGTCCTTTTAAAGTAACCTGGCTCTTAGAGGGTTAATGGAATCAAACGGCATTTTATAACCGAATCAGCGTGAAAATACATCCTGAAAGCATTCAATTTTAGAAAAGAGTTTAGGGGAGAATCCCTGAACACCCCTACTCCTCTTTTCTCGGTGGGGTGGGCCATGAAGGGGGGGGGGGGGCTTAGCGACCTTTGGCCGTGCATTCATCGTGTAAATTGTCGAGGGCCCATGAATCAAAGTTCGCGGGTGGGGGGGGGGGGAGTTTCCGATACTCCACTGGTTATTAATGGTCATTTCCAGTATACACGGAAAAAAATCAGTGGTAAAATTAACCATAGCATAGTTGATTTTGGCACCTCCTACAAAGTATGGTAAATTTCACCTGATGTTTGGCATGATGAGGTACACTTTTGGTCAACGCATCCATCTGCGCGTTATATTAAACTAGTAGTGTGCTTCATCATACCAAACATCAGGTGAAATTTACCATACTTTGTAGGAGGTGCCAAAATCAACTATGCTATGGTTAATTTTACCACTGATTTTTTTCCGTGTACTATATATGTAGCGTCAGTTACATTTTGAATTTACAACGGGGCTCTTGCAAACTTTGGATATAGGGGATTGAAGAGTTGATTCTTGCATAAAACCTGTAAAAATGAAGATGCATGAGAACACTAAAAAATCGCGAAATTCATTATGAGAATCGGGCTTAATGTCAGAACGACGCAGGCAGTGGCGGATCCAGACAATTTTTCTGAGGGGGGGCACGCCTGCGAAATTTTGAAATTTGAAGCGTCGGTGGAAGCAATTTAGGGCTATTTTCTATTAAGAAAAGGCAAAATTTGAGGCTTCTGCGGGTGCCCCCCACTGCCCCCCGTGGATCCGCCACCGGACGAATTAAGGTACGTATCTCTGTGTTTCCGTAGAGAAAGTGACATAAAAGACAGGATGAATCTCCCATGATAACTGCGTTGAACCGCCATAACAAACTTGCCGCTATAGTTGTTATGTGAGATTTATTACTGAATTTTAGACTTTCTCGGAGTGATTTTTGTGATTTTCGCCGGTCTTCAGGTACATCAGATTGGACTATTTATTTGCTTATGACAAAAGTTTGCAAGAGCCCCATTTTGACTTTAAAACTTGAAATGTTTTACTTTATTGGAACAAAACGAACCAGCATGTACTTACTATAACCTCCGGCCATTGGTCATCGCTACAAATGTCAATTTTTTTAGTTTTAAAGTCGAGATTACAGTTTTAAAATGTAACATATGCTGCGATTGACTTGACTTTAATAACCACGTCTTAATGCCTCTGTTTCACTCGTTCTTGTAAAGCAAAAGTTTGCGATAGACCCGGGACCCCTTCACTTCAATACGATCTTTCAATTCAACCGGTTTTCCAACGGTTGAGAAAAGATTACGCAGTTCAGCTCAGTGTATGACCGAATGCACGAAAATACTCGCAACTGTTAGCTTTTCTCAACCAGCCGTCGATAACTTTAAACGTGTGGGTATTTTAATAACTAAACGGCGATAGCACCGACTGAGAAAATATATTGCAGACGCGATTATATTTTCGTGCATTACAGCTATATGACCTGTAAAAGAACTGTGTAATCTTTTCTCAACAACCGGTGGAATCATCGGTGAATTGGAAAAAATGTCATTAATCAGAAATGATCTTCTGAAGAACGACGAAGTGTCAAACAATAAAAGAAGAGCCCAACGCAATCCATGGTGATTTTTCATTACATCTTATACAAACCAAAGCCGCCGTCTGACGAGTTGTCTTCGGAGATTCCGCATTCATAAGGACATGGGCGAATATAGGAATCTGCAGTCTGTCTTTCTCTCCCTGCATTTGAACGCATGCGATAAAAAAGGACAGCAGAGAGGGTCATCATGTGACTTTAGCCCCTATCTCCGTCCTTTTCTAACGCAAGCCTTCTAATGGGAGGAGAGGAAGAAAGAAAAATTGCCGTATCCGCTTATGCATCATCAGGATCGCCGTTTATGGAAACGAGACGAGAACTCGTTGGAAACTTTGGTAGGTGGTTAAACAGAACGAGCATAAATTAAAAGTCCAAATTCGATAGCAAAGATAGATCGATTTGAAGAACAACAGCATCAATCGACGTCTCGAATGGCACGCGAATCATTCAGCCATACAATGAGACATGACTGGATTTGAAACGCTTTTGGTCACTCGCAGATTTGTTGTGGTTATAGTAATTTAGAGAGAGTAATATTAATACAATGTAGCAACCCCCGTCGCCCGTACCACCACTGAGCAGTGGCGCGTGCAATGTGGCAACAACGTTTTTTTTCCATTTGAACTTAAGAAAAACAATCGAACGTTTTTTCCCATTTGAACTTAAGAAAAACAATCAATCTTCCGGAGGTGCAATATTACATCCCCAAATATAAATAGATTTACATAGGTCTAAATGGCAAACAAGCATGGTTGCCAGATTACATTGTAGGTACTGGACGCTTTGCGTCTAGATACATTTTACATACGAGGGTCGTTCAGAAAGTAAGTTTCCTTAAGTCTCTAAAATAAATGTGTAAAGTGCTTAAATCAGTAGCGCACCGAGAGTTTCTTCATCTCTCTCTTTCCTCCATTAAAAAACGTATGTTAGACAAGGATGGACAAGGGGATAAAACCCCCTCCTTCTGTCCTTTTCCTACTTATACATTCAAATGGGAAATGAGAGAGATGGAAGAGATCCTGGTTGCGCTAGTGGCTTAAATTAAAGCTATAAACAGCGCCACGGAGCTGCGCCCATGCATTCTCGTTATTTTTCAGCTCATGATATCCATGCGGCCATTGTTTAACATAAGTCAAATCATTTTGACATCGAATGGTTGATTTGCGAGAAAAACATTTTTTTTTTTCCGAACGAATGTCCACATTTTCCGTCCGAATAAACAGAATAGTAAATTTGGCGTATGCTGTTTGTTTTTGCTGCTTTCCTTAAAGTGTTTTTTTCGATTTTGTTTCGTTTTTTCTTACACTTTGTCAAAACAATTCGATAAAAATCACGAACAAGTTGCTCAAATATCTGAATATGTGGCTTTAACGCTACCTAGAAATTGTTAGGAATGAAATACTATGCACGGGGGAAAAAAAGATTGACGTCACTGCCGCCAACGAAACCGTCTCCTTTCACCGGCAACTTTCGAGGGCAGTGCTGCCAATTTTGAAGTAATAAGGCGATAAATCGGCAACTTTTTAGTGCAGTGCAGCCAACTTTTTTTCCGTGCGGAAAAAAGCTTTCTAACGTCACTAGAACTAGTAATACCACCCCAACAAAAGTTGGATGCGGAAATGTTTAATTGCACATTGCATGACTCGGAAGAATTCCTCCAAACCAAAACAAAACTTATCGGAGACTTTGACATTTTGTGATTTTAAAAGCGCTCTTTAATAAAAAGCCAAAGCTCTCAAATTAATATTTATTCCATTATCATGCAATTTAAGAAAAAAAATTGGAAAAATTCTAAAGGTTGTCGGTTGAGTTCCTTCTTTACTTCTGAAACAAAGCAGATACGTCTTCTGCAAGCACAGTGCGAGAGACGGAGAGACCTAGCCGAAGCCTCGTTAAGGTCTACAGCAAAAGAAGAAATTTTCGAGATTCTCCTACAAAATTACCATTTAACTTGATGGGGTAAAATAGCAGACATCTTACGCTCTTAAAAAGTAATGGTAATTACATTCTTTTGTTGTTTTCATTAATGCTTTAATTAAACGTATAGCGTGATTATAGGCGCGCGACTTTTCCAAATTACTTCTGAATCTTCAAATTATGTATAACCTTCGCTTCGACTCGACTCAACTCGATCCAACTAGCTCTCTCTCTCTCTCTCTCTCTCTCTCTCTCTCTCTCTCTCTCTCTCTCTCTCTCTCTCTCTCTCTCTCCTCTCTCTCTCTCTCTCTCTCTCTCCTCTCTCTCTCTCTCTCTCTCTCTCTCTCTCTCTCTCTCCTCTCTCTCCCCCCTCTCTCGTCTCCTCTCTCTCTCTCTCTCTCTCTCTCTCTTCTCCTCCCTCTCCTCTCTCTCTCCTCCTCCGCTCTCTCTCTCTCTCTCTCTCTCTCTCTCTCTCTCTCTCTCTCTCTCTCTCTCTCTCTCTCTCTCTCTCTCTCTCTCCCCACCAATTTCGCCTATTCTTTGCAACGATTTCCTCGGCGGATCCACGGTCTATGAGGGATAGCAGTAGCACGTTCTATTCTGTTGATTAATATAAATTGAACCAGTTCATTCAAAAACAATCCACCATTTACCGAGTCAATATATAAGATTGTGCAATATTTTTATTCGCATATGTGTTCAAAATACGCATGTTATGTGTTAAAGAAGGATAATACAGGGGCTCAAGTCACGTGCGATGGTCACTCGTTCTATCCTCCTCTAGCACGCGTGTGTTCAAATTGCCGAAGCGAGCATTGGCAGCTGGAGGGGGGGGGAGGGGTCCGAGGAAGTAGCTTAACGTGTTAACCTTTGTAAAAAGCAAGAAATCAGAATACCTTATGCCACCATAATTTTGATGAGAGTACCATTTTAGTAACACGCGAATACGTATGGTTAAGTTTGAAAAGCAATAAAAAAATGCACGAATAGATAAATAAATGAATAAATATAAAAACAATTTTTTCCGACACCCCCCCCCCCCCACCACCACCACCACCACCACTTTGCCTCAAAAAGCCGCTCGTGGAAGGGAGTTTGGATCAGCCTATACGCATGATCAAGGCAAGGGGGCGAAACGTTCCTGTCGGACAATGTGCACTTCCTTCCGCGTAAATCACCTCCTTCGAAAAACTGAAAAATCACCTTCCTGAAAAAACTACATGGATCTAGATTTGACATTCAATTTTTCTGTAATCGCAAGGTTCTAGCCCGGAGGTGGCGGAGGTGTAAAACCTTTGGGGCTCTTTTTTTTTTCTCTCTCTCTCTCTCTCTCCCCCCCCCCCCCCAGAATTCATCAGGAAGAAAGATTGTTCTATTACTTACGGATCTTTTACCAGGTATATTTTCTAAAATAAACACGATGTTGGTGGTGAATCAGAGAAAAACACCAAACGAATGGTATTCTGATGATATGGTAGTGCGCTACCGACCTATAGTTGAGTCATCACCGGCAGCTCACAGCCGTCTTTGCCTTCATCTGATGTTTGGATCAGTCAGGGCAGGCCAGGGCAGCAAATCGATCTTTCATGTGTGAATGTTTATGGGACCAATCTGACCTGGAGACTGAACCAGAGCACAATGGGTCGAAATGACCGGTCTGGTGGCACAAAATCGGCAATTACGGCCGTCATCCAATAATACTGTCACTTTATTAAGATGTGGCCAATAAGATACGACTTTCCTAGTTGCACCTGTGTAACTGCACCATTCATCGACTGTTAATCACCACTCTAGCGGCTAGTGTCATCACTATATAAATCTTCCTTTCCAATACAGAAAGAGTGACCATAAATTAAGATATAGGAATCTCCCATTATTGGTGCCCAACAGCCAACACCGCACCATTATGATCGCATGTTTAAGCATTTTATGGGTTTAGGAATGGGTTTCGTACGTTTCAGAGCTATCGTCTTTACTTTTGTAGGTTATTGAACATACGAATCGACACTTAAATCGCCTGCAGTGAAAATTAGCAACAGCTCAATTATTCTTGAAAACTTTTCAAAATTTAAAAGATCAATTTTTCGCGGTCATTTCAGACCACGGTGCGGTGTCCAGCCGCCCGTTGATCGTTTGTCCATACGTTAGTCCGCGCTCTATACGTCTGCACACGTGCAGAAGGGACGGGGGTGGGGGTGGGGGGAGAGGGAAGAGTTAAAAAATGAAAGTTGATCGCTAAATAAGGCATGTTGGACAAATAAGGAACTGGTAGTGGATGTGAATTTCATTCAGTTGCTGATGTAAATGCGAAGAGCCGAAGGTAGCCTTGACATAATCTTAAACGTGGCGTTCAACTCCCGATATTACGATATACGTATATATACGAGAACGGACCGCATCGCAGCCAATCTGCTGCTCCTATGCACGTTATAGAGCTTGCAGTTACAATTAGTATTAGCTATCATCTATCAACCCCCTCTGGCCAACGGTGATACAGTTTTGAGTGTGCAGAGCAGCAACGTATCCAACGTTTTCCTAATCTTGGGAAAATTTGAAAACTTTTCACTCCATAAACGACTAAAGACTATTAATTGTTATTTACGTTAATGTTTAAACCAGACAGTAAATGTCAAATACTGTAAAGTCCCATCAAGCGCAATGATTTAGTTTGGGTTTCGTAAATAATGAATTGATTATTCAGATTATTGAAGTTATGAGTAATGGATAACTCAGACTACACAAAAGAGAATTCGAGAAATCGAGAGACGTATTCGCTCACTTACGATTTGCAAACGAATTCGGTCCATCAGTTACGCCGCGCCGCGCCGCGCGCCGCCTCGAGCTCAGCTGCATTATGCAACATGCACAACACATACGAAGCTCTCGAAGATTTAGATCCGATAGATAGCGCTACAAGTCGCACTAAAATACAGTGACTGGATAAACCACAGTGCGGCCATTTCGGTCGTCTTTCTGATTGGTCGGATTCCTTAGATCGCGAATTTGAGCATTTAAATGTATTTTTACAGTTTTATAGGGTTCTCGTAGGCAAGTTAGACACGACTGAAGTTCTTCTGTCAAATTTGAAACATATTGGTTCGCAAAATCAAGAGAAATCAACGATTCCCCGTAACTGACCCCCCGCGGATGCGCACCCAACTTAACACGGGCGCCATAGGGAAGAAGTGCTTTCCTGAGTCACTCGTAAAAAATATCGCAACCCCCCGCCCTAAAAATGGTTTATACATAGCATTAATGACTTTTTTCAGACAGGGGGTAGAGAAAATTTCATTCCGAAACTCAGGAACAATCATACTCCCCATACTGCCCATGCTAAAGTGGGTGCACTATTGAGGGGTGGAGGGCAAATGGCCGCACTGTGGTTTATCCAGTCACTGTACACTAAAAAAATGTTGCTGAAATCCGTCAATGGACCATTTTGGCTCATTTTGAATGCTCTTATTGATAAGAGCGCCTTCAATTGACTAAGTAGACAAAATTAGGTACCGTATAGAGTAGAAATATTTCAACAGACCGTTTTTCATTTGAATGGGGGAAGGGGGTTGCTCTTAATCAACCTGTAACTTAGTACTTAAGTGGTTGTTTTTTGGACGAGTGCGCCAGTGGCGGCTCGTGCAATTTTGCAACACTGTTTTTCCTCTATTTGACTCAATGTAAAGCATTCGCGAATGCTGGTGAATCGATTGTTTTACATAGGATCAAATGGAAGAAAAACATTTTTGTCCAATTGCACGAGCCACCACTGGAGTGCGCGTGAATCGGTGAATGACGATACACTCCTGACTTGTCCTGTCCTCCAGTGGCGGCTCGTGCTATTTGGCAACAATGTCTTCACTCCATTTGAATCTATGTCCAACAATCGATTGCTGGTGAAGCGCTGCTTCACTTTCGAATCGATTGTTTTACATGCAATCAAATGGAGTGAAGACATTGTTGCCAAGTAGCACGAGCCACCACTGCTGTCCTCACATTCACTGAACAGATGCTGGCCAAAAAGGAAAATATCCACACGTCTTTGGTTCTCAACCAATTTTGATGGTTTACTGCTTAAAAAAACCATAAATAAATGAACAAATTAACACATAAAATGGCCAAGGTGCTTAGCCGATATTCAGCATAAATCCTTGTTATTCCATTGAAGTGTTATACTCTTTGATACCATCTGAAAACGTACAACTGGAAAAAATTAACTCCTTTCCGCAGGCATTATATAAAATATTATTTGAAAACGTTTTTCACAAATAAAAGTCTCACCGAGCGTTTGAATGGACTACCGACATTAAACTCTATAAAAGCCGTTAACATTTTATGATTCACAGAGTAATTAGTCATCAGAGTGATAATCCACATCCGATGAATGGTACCGCAACACCAAGTGACACCGGTGTCAAATGAAAGTAGTCTCTTATTGGTCACTTCTTGATGGAGTTTCAGAATTGTTAGATGGGAATCTCCCATTGTTAGTGCCTTCGGCCACCATTACACTCCCGCAAATAACTGCGTTTATTGAGTTTAGGAGTGGATTTTGGAAGTTTTTAGTGCCGCCGTCGTTATTTTTTGAGGTTTTTACGCCATAATCGACTATTAAATCGCTTATAGCAAAAGTGTGCAATAGCCCCATTCTGGCGAATGGAAATGGTAGGGTGAAAGATCTAAAAATGTATACTGTTCTTTTCGCAACAAGTGTGGCTGTGGCATACATAAAAATAGACGGCTTCGGCTGTAAAGAGAGGGCGAGGAAGGGAGGTATTTCAGGAGAATTCAAAAGCATGGAATTAAAGCTTTTGAGATGACAGCTTGCGAAGCTGTCATTCCAAAGTCGAACCGGCAAAACTTGGAGTCAAAGATGGTGCAGCCGAGAGCCGACTGAAAAGGCGCACAGTGGGCAGTTTTGGCGGATTTAGGAGGCCAAAAACCCCCAAAGCTCAAGACACTTACAAAGACTAACATTCAAAACCCTAACAGAGCAATTTCAGAAACTTAAAACTTACGGCAGCCTTTTACATGCAGATGTATTAAATGCCAATTTTTTTTAAATAAAGAAACGTCGGGAATGATACAATCTGCGGCACAGAGAGAGGATTGAACAATTTACTCTAACTACCGAGTCTGTAATCTTTGAGCTAGTTTGTTTACAGAATACGTGAGTCTCAGAAGAGAAGGCGGAGTTCGTCGTTAATCTTTGGCAAATCTTCACTCTTTTAAATCCTTCAAATTAGATAAACAAAAATTAACATCTTGATTTTAAGCGCTCTCCAATGAAAGGCCGAAACACATACTAATGAGAAACAACGTTGAAGAAATTAAAATAATTATCGTTGAGCTTCGCCCTCTTCTATTTTGAAATTAGCTCTAACTCAGGCAAAATAGCATGTGCCGGTCACATCCCACACAAATGGGCATATTATCAATGGGGCAGTTGCAAGGGTCTGAAATTTTAGGTTTTTTAGGAAAATGATAGTACTTGATAGTTGATGAGCAGAGAACAAGGGTGCCTTTGGTTTTTTTTCCGAAGTGTCCCTGTTTTGGAGATACACATGCGTAAATTTGTAAAAAAAAAAAAAAAAAGTCGTGCGTAGAGTGACGTCACTACTCGAAATTCACATTTAAAACAATGTATTTTGGTCCAAAATCTCATCTCCGGAACAATGGGACTTGACTAGAAACCAAAGGTATCTTTGTCTTCAGCTCATCTAGAACTTTCATTTTCTTAAAAAAAAAAAAAAAAAAAAAAAAAAAAAAAAAAAAAAAAAAAAAAAAAAAAAACACAACATTTCTGACTCTTGCAACTGCCCCATTAATGAAGAGAGAGGGTTTCAGTGAGATAGATCAAGTTGTGGAAGCTGCGAAGCACAGACGTTTCCAAGTGGCGCGGCGTAGCGTGCAATTTGGCATTGTTGCAATTCGTCTATTTAAGCCCATGAGAAATATCGAACTATTGAGTATTGGGTGTTCGGTGAACACCTTTACAATGGACCTTTCACAAGGGTTTAAATGGACACAATAAAACGTTGCCACATCCTCGCCACTGACGGATCCAGGAATGTGTCTTTCCCTCTTCGCCCCATTGCGAGAACGCTTAAGTGTTGGAAAGGGTCGCCCCTTTCACTATCCTTTTTAAATACATGCATCCAAGTGGGCAAAAAGGGAGATAGACAAATTCCTAGATCCGCTGCTTATAGACGATACTTTTGATTAGTTTTATTTTATGGGTGATTTGAAGTTGCTGATTTATAGCCACCAAAATTGTCGACACCGGCTACTGTGCGATGGCGAAACATGGCTTGTGCCTGCTGATACGATACGAATAAGATGCGTTGGAGAGAGAAACCTGTTTGAACGTTCGCTTCTTTCCATTGTGTAATGATAATGATTCCTTTACTCGCAAAGAACAATGGCCCGGATCTTTTTTCACTGAAACTCATCAATATAGGTATAGTACGGTACGCGACGCGACGTTGCGACGTTGAAAAGACCCTATGACCGCACCCAAGATTTGATTCGGGGGGGGGGGGGGTTGGTTTATGGTGACATCCATAAAGTAAGTACTGCGGCATCTCTAAAGGGTAATTGGGGGACAACCCCCTGCAGGTGGGGATCCGAGGCCCTTAACCCAGAAATGTGTGAACATTTTTCGCTAGCTTTCTTGTAATCATGTTGAAAAGGAAACGAAGTGTTCACAAATTCCCAGTCCCAGCCATTTTTCAAGAACCTCCCCCCCCCCCCCCCCCCCCCCCCTACCACCACAAGTCCTGAATGGAGATCCTCTCCCTCCGTACTTTGTAAAAAAAAAAAAAAACAGGATCGTTAAATAACGTTTCTGCCATTTTTTATTGGTAAAAATCCATTTGTCACTTTCTCCAGAGATACAGATACCTAAGTAATTTTTTTTTAACACAGTGCAGGCACATAACTCATGTCTGTGAGTTATCAACAGTATCAACACCTACTAGGACAAAGCAGCTCTGTTTGAGTATTGACAAAGTCACACCTTCATTTGACATTGATGCAACATTAAAAAAGTACGAACGGCTTTGAGCTTTCTTCCATCTCATTTGAACATACACATGCATTAGAAAAGGATGGAAACAGGGGCTAAAGTCGCGTGAAGGCTCTTGCTTCTATTTTAACTTCTATTCTTTCCTGACTCACAAGTTCCAGAGAGAGACAGAGAGAAATACAAATTACGGCATGTGCCTACGTTCCTACCAGCGACAAAGACAGTAGGGTAGGGTATGCAATACACAAAGCACCATTTGTGTTAAATGGAGCCTTATGGGTTGCCTATTGCATACCTACAACATCTCAGTATTTTTATCCTTGCTAATTTAAGTATACGGAAGTTTTAGTTCAAGTGGAAGGTAGGTTAATAAAATATTTTGCAAGGAAACCTGAGTTCTGGCAGCTACACCACACGTCTGAAATGAGACAGCAAAGGCGGCTCTGTTTAATACTATTATTATTATTATTGAGCTTTAGTCCTTAAGTAGTCCACATCCTGGAGTAAAATAGTGTCCAAACTGGAATTTAAGAAAGTGTGGCAGGCAAGTCTGCTGCCCAAGGTTAGAGGAGCGTGGAGTGTGCAGAAACGCTTGGGAACCTCCATTCTCAGTTTTCAAGATATCAAACTTCCTTAAATTGCATACTTAATTGTTGGCTAAAACATCAAGTGGAAATCTTGCAGACTATCTATGGGCACCAGCAGAAAAATTGCCAGGGGTAACAAAATTATTAAACCTCAACGGAAGGTCTAGGGGATGCCACTTATGGTTAATAGTAGAGAACCCCCCTCCACCCCCCAAAAAAATTGAAATTTTCCTCCAAAAAGTACAATTTTAAGCAATGATAGTTGTAGGTATCAATCAATAATGATAATTTTGACTTGTTTGATTTTATGAATAAAGAGATAGCAAGTAGATGATAATGATAGTTAGCAAAATGCTTACTATAACTATTCCTAGCAAATAGTTCATATATTTTATCTTCCTTTGATCCTTCCACTTTTAAACATAAAATTTCAATTGTTATTAATTCCAGGGGAGGGGAAGGGGAATGCACCGTGCTGTAAGCGCCCATGAGATTAAATTCTATGGACATTTTTAAGTTTGTGAAAAAGGCAATGAAGATGTCACTTCCTCTTGTCTTCCAGCACTATGCATTTCTTAAAGGGATCCTAAAAATGAGCAACTTGCGAGTATGATTACAAAGACTGGTTTCCCTGACTTTTATTGCCCAATGTTGACTATGGTTCAAACATTTCAAGGCAAATTTATACTTTAAATGAACTACAAAATGAGCTGTTGCAACACATGGTTTTGAAGCACAATCACAGTGCTCGGTTCGAAGTCAACTTTTTGCGACAGCCAAGATAACCACGTTGTCGTTATAGCATCATTCAGTTCCGACTCTAGATTTACTTCATAGTCCACAGGTCCACAAAAACAACCAAAAGCCGTCTTTTTTTTTTAAGCCCACAACGATATTGCACACTGCGAATGTATAGTGAACTCCGACCACAAAGTCATGTGGTTGCAGATGACCATTGAAAATCATCCAAGAAATCAGAGTGCACTGCACATGACATCCTCTCCATCCACAATAGTTTGCATGCTCCAAACTATGAGGACAAATGTAGTCCACAATTGCTCGCAGCAGTGCTACCAGCCTGATAAAAGGGAAATCTCACAGTGTTCTTGCTAGAGAAGCTCCGCTTATTCGCGGTCTTCTGTAAAATAAAACAACAGCGACTGTGGACTGGAGCGGTCCACAGCAAGCGATTGTGGACATTAAAAAATACGGCTATTGAGAAATCTTGGCATGGACAAAACCGACTCAATTTTTAGGTTAAGTTAGCTAGTCCGAGATGTGGATTATCTCCTATAGCTAATACAGAGAAAGTAGGCCTCTTTAACGACATAACTGTCCGCGAAAGCACCAAACATCAGTGTTTTTTAAACTAAATTTCAATGTATTTCATTGAATTTTCTTGTTACATACATTAATAGTGTGCTAATCAATTGTATTTGAGACACTGATTTCAAAAATGATATTATTTTCTGCTTAACTCGTCCCGATTTCACGCATATTCCACTTTTAAAAAATGTTCGTGATAAAGTTTAAATTGTGGAAGATCTAGAATGTTTCGATCAAAACTAAGGCCAAATGCGAACTCGGCAGGTCAATTAACATAAGCAAATGAATTGGGATCGCGACTTAGGGTCCAATTATAAGAAAAAAGCCCATGTTTGTGTCTGAGGACCCTTGTTTTGTATAAATTGGGGGTGGACATCTATGTCGTTAAAGCGTAAAAATCATACAGAGAGGGGTTGAGAAGTCATCAGTGATCATGAGATATAGAGGCTAGACCGAAGTGTCAGGAATTTATGGAATGGTAAAGATCTCGATTTTAGAAGAAAGTAAATTAAAGATGCTGGTGCTCACAGAAATATTTGAATGATAAACAAACGCAGCTGCGGTTTTCTCTGTTAGGAAAGCATTTGTGGGGGGAAGAGGAAACAATCAAAGTGTAGGAGTGAAGGACTGTATAAAGAGGAGATGAGAGTAGGTATTGTAAAACGTTGACCAGAGAAATTGCCGGCATGGCAAAGCTCGACCATAAGAGGAGAGAAAGAACATTTGAGAGTTAAACGAAATAAGTAAAGGAAATAGACTAGTTAGAAGGAACAGGGACAAATAGTGCATTCAAAATTTGCAAGATAAGTAATGAATTTGCAGAAAAAACATACCAAGTTCAAAGTGGACAGTAAGTTCTTTAGTTCACAGAAAAAGCTCACGTAAAGCACAAGGGGTGGAACGGTTACACAGCGAGAGAGGAAACTAGCTGTCATGTAGAAAAGTCACTGAAAGCTTCAAAACCAAAACACTGTACCAATTTTCTTTCGAGTAAGTATCCAATGGGCTGCTTACAAATTACTCAAAAGTACTCAACAACCACGCCTCTTTACTACATTGTGCCAACTGATAAAATGATAACAAAAAAGCGTTTTTACTGTTCACTCACTCAAATTTTCTTTATGACACAGTTTGCGTTTCACTCGTGCCATACGTTTCTCATCAGAAATAAAATGAAAAGTCCAAAATCTCATGTGATAATCTGAGTGTTTCGTTTTTTTTTTTTTTTAACTTATTGAGATTCCCTTTTTATTACGTCTAATATGTTAACGTCAATTTTCAAACAGTACTGATAATAATGATAACAAAAAGTAGAAACATTCATTAGTTGGCAAAATCAGAGATTACTAAGCTTAGTAATCTCTGTGATCGATTGATCGAAAATGTGGTATTTCGATTATCAAGCTTCGCTCAATACCCTTCGCTTATCACAAGTTCATAACGCCCGGGGCAACGTTAAAAATCAATATTGAAAAGTTTAGATACGGTAAAAGTTACAGTTTTAATCAACAATTAATTATCTGCAGGGTACTTTTCGGAAAAATTTAGATCATTGTGTATCAAATGGGATGGATCGATGAATCGGATGTGGCGATATCTCGCAAGTAGGGGAATTTCTCACAAGCACAGCTGAGTAGTCTGCAAATATGCGCTTGATAACGTCACGATAGACGTCATAAGAGCGTAAACCAATTGAAATTCGTGATGAAGAACGATTTTTAGTTGTCATTGGCCAGTGTTCACATGACGTCAGAAACTCTGGATATCTACCTGCATGTTATCACCTTACAATTTGACTTTTAACCTCCAAATACCAGAATAAGGTTAATCGTGAAAAATGGCTGCAAGTCAAACCAAGACTTTCGTGAGTACTTATAAATTATTATGTTAATTCTGTTTATCTGCGCTACTGCTCCCTGAACTACCTTGTTAAATTGTCTAATGTTTCAAGAGTTTGAGACCGTATGACACTGATCGACGAGGTCCTGAATTTCACCCTCTCCTCCGCCTGCCATCCATTTTGCTCAGCATAAATTTTCGACTAATTCATCTTTTTTATACACTCTTGCTTTGAAGTTCCCCGCCAGGATGAAATATATTGAATCTTTGGTGTAGTTCACTGAGACTCTGAAGAGCTGATTGATTTCAGTAGTCCAATCTTAGCTCTCCGCCCTGAAGTAGATAAGCGAATGATATGTGTGGATTTTTTCAACGTAGAGCAGATTTTGTGAGCTGGTATGCAGCTGCGCATATTCCTCTCTCTTTGGAACATTGATCCCCTACCTATATGCGGTAGCTATAGTTGCTCAGAAGTGAAACGTTCGGGCGAGAATTTGTCCACAGTATTCTCAACTCAAATCGGCGATTTGGCGGTCTATTTGAATTGATAAGAGGGAAATAATTTCTTTTGGCATTTTAGGGGATTGAAATGCCCTTCCGGCGAACACGCGCGCCCCCGGCCTTTTTTATAATCTAACTTGGAGTTATCTGCACCCAGTAAAGGGGTTCTTTGGGGAAAATGACAGTTTTCTCCGTTTTTCCTTTGTGGACCACTGTCGGAGTCCGTCGTAATCACGTAAACAGAACCTCAAAATTGAACGGCCCTTTATCGAACTACATTCACCCAGCATTTTTGTGAATGTTACAAAAAAAAACTAAAAATAACCGAAAAATAAGGGTTAAGCCGGGATCCGAACTAGCAACTTTCCGTCAGGAAGGCTGAACCGCAAGGCCACTGTCGAGCGCTGATGGACATGAGCAATACTTTCTTTTATAAACCCAGTTCATGCATGACTTATGTAGTTCAAACTTTTGCCGCTAGGTACCAGGCCAGTCGCTGTGGACAATATCCCGACCAAACGTAAAAACCGACGCTCAGGCTCTCTGAGAATCGGGTTCTGATATGCAGTGATGCCTGCTTTTGAAAGGCATCAAAATGTATCATTGAGCGGTTGGTTACCACAGAGTTGTAACTCATTGCCAACCAATTGCCCACTGATGCGTTGTAATGCATTTTAGATCCGATTTCTACTCGACAGAACCTGATGTTGGTTCAAAATATGTGATCTGTATATGTGTCAGTATGGTGGATCACCAAGTGATTCGTACCTCTTGTATGGGGCTGTCTTGGTTGAAAATAATGACAAAACAGTGATGATCAGCTCTGAAATTGTGAAAAATTTACTCTAAGTGGTTAAAAGTGCTCCGTTTGTTCCTCCCTTACCAAATGAGGTGGCTGCAGGGAGGAAAGGCTAACGGAATCTCCAGACCACAATCTTTATGGAATGCATGGCTACCGAAAACTATGATCTCCCTCCCCCCCCTCCCATCCCACTAATGATTACAGGCTGTATCTATCCTATCACTGGCAATAAATGTTGTGTTGTTCATAGCTAAAATCTAGTGAAACAACTCAAATAGGTTTGACCCAGGGACTTGAACCGCTAAGAAAATATCGGTTTGGTTTGGTTCGGTTCACGGTTCAAGCCTTCATAAAAACCCGGTTCGCAATGACTTTAGGTTCAGTTCCGACCGGTTCACAGAAGTGCAAACCGGTTCAAACCGGTTAGAACCGAAGTCTTGAATCAGTTCATTTCCAATGATGCGCTTTGTTTAGGCATTTTCTCACGGACACATAATTTTCCTAGATAAGAGTAAATAGAACAACCTATGAAATGATTTAAAATATTGCCTGTTTAATAATAATAGAAGTGATTTGGATAATAAAGAGAACCAGAAGCAAACAATAGACTTCTTAAAAAATGACATTTTTCATGAAATTAAAAGAATAATAATAGATTCCATATTTCCTGAAATGATTTTAAGAACGCTTTCAAGATAACGGGAATTGCATGTCGCCAGGCCGGCCAGGGGCTTCAGAGCATATTTAAAGGATAAAAAGTTAAACTGAATAGTGATTTGTCATCGTAACTCTGTACGAGGGAGGAGACAAAATATCAGGGAAAATAATTATCATCACCGTGAAATATATCACACTTTTTCAGGCGGAATTTGTACACTTTGTGTCGCCAAGAGTGATAGTTAGATTGAAAAGGCAACTTTTTTTTCTGTAATACCTTTGGACATTGGAATACCTTTGCTGCGTCAATTTTTACCTGTAGTAGCTGTTTTATCTTTCATTTTCGATGAACCGGTTTGAACCGGAATTTTAGAAGTTGGTTCCAGGTTCGCTTCGCGGTTCAACAACTTTAGAAATACGGTTTGCGGTTCGGTTCACAGTTCAGAATACTCGCGGTTTGGAGCGGTTTTCGGTTCGGTTCAAGTCCCTGGTTTAACCTTATTTGCTCTGTCAAAACTTGGAGTTATTAATCCAATTAGGTATAGGTACTATTCAATAATTTTATTATTAATTAATCTGAAAAATAATTTCCTCTAATTTTTCTTTTTTTGCAGGTGCGAGCATTCTCCTCTTCCCCAGTCTGCCAGCAGCTTGTCAAGGTTTGTTTTTTATTTGCAATCTTGAGAATTTTTGAGTGATGAAACTTTCTTAAGCCTGGTTTCAAATGAGATGAGAGGCCTTGTGTTTGCTTGCATTGCATTGCCTTGTAAGCGTTTTGACAGGCAGAGAAGGGTGTTCATTAACGTACCATAGTCATATCCTCCAAAAGGGCCTCAAAAGTTCAAAGATGCTCGCGAAAGCTTGAAAAGCATATAATAGAAGAACCACCCCCCTCCCCCTTATCCTACTCCACCCCCTCCCCCCCATATCCTCATCTCCCAATCTCTCCTCTCTTTCTCTCGTCATTTGAATGCATATGCTTGTTGAATTTTGAACTTGCCGATATTTCACAAAAACACCTCATAAGTCCTATTCAACGTACAGAACCCAAAGTGATCTCATTTTATTGCTCTTTGTATTAGCTTTCCAAACAAAACGGCAACTTTTTATCTCAACTCGTTCAAAAGTCAAACGGGGGGGGGGGGGGGGGGGGGTGGACTGCAAACAAACAAAAAATCAGAAATAATGAATATTGGTCAAAAATGCAACTTTTTATCTCAACTCGTTCAAAAGTTGGATTGGGGGGGGGGGGGGGTGTTGAACTCCCCCAAAAAAATGTCCATCCAAAATAATGAAGATTAACTCAAACAGCAACATTTTAACTGAATTTGTTCAAAAGTTCGGCGGGGACAACCCTGTGTTTGGGTGGGGGGACTACAAAAAAAAAAAACCGAGTTGAAATTAGGTTTACTTTACAGCTCCTTAAAGAAAGAGAGGAAAAAGATAAAAAGAAAATGAAGGAGAAAAAGAAATAAAAACGGAAATAAGAGAGAAGAAAACTGCATTATTTACTATTATTTACTTTGTATTTTTATTTTGTTTTTATTTTTTTTATTCTTTCTTACTTAGTTTTATCTTTTTGAATCATGACGTGTACCACAGCCGGCTCCCGCCTCATTGTATCCAATTATAAAAAAAAAAGAAACATAAATAGTAGTAGCAGTAGTAGTAGTAGTAGTAGTAGTAGTAGTAGTAGCGGTAGTAATAGTAGTAGTAGTAAAGTCCAGCCGCCCAAACCTTGTGTTCATTATGCTTGTATTTTGTTTTTTTAGTTTTTTTTTTCTCTCTCTTTTTCTTTCATTCTTTCTTTCTTCTCTCTTATTTCCGTTTTTATTTCTTTTTCTCCTCCAACTTTTTTTTGCTATTGCGTTTTCGAAATCCGAAATTCGCTTTTTTCGGCCCAGCCTACTGTTCAGTCTCCATTATTTTATATTTACCTCGTTATGAAATTTACCTTTGAATTATTTCTTTAAAATTTGGAGTGGATTCATCCGATTGATGTAAAATTCTTTCAAGACTTTTCTCTTTAGTCTTTTTCAAGTTTCTGTATTTTCTCAAGAACTACCAGGATATATATAGTATTTGTGAAACCCTTGAATGTAGATTCATTTTGATCATCGGTTTCAAAGACCTTTAAAGTTTTTGTTCGTTCTTTCAGCCTCCAATTCAAGTCTATGGCTTAGAGGGAAGATATGCCACAGCCTTATACTCAGCTGCTACTAAACAGAAGCAGCTAGATGGTGTTAACCAGGACCTTAATAAGTTCCAGGTGAGTTGTGAGCTCCTTTTAATTTTTGAAAGAATTGTAACTATTGCATTTTAATTTTAAAATTGGAAAGTATCAAAAATCATTCAACTTGTAGTTTTGACTAGCCGATAATGCGCACATCACCAAGTAGGTACCCTACATTTGGAATAAGTCTTCTTAATAAATAAAATATGCCTGAAATTGGGTGAGGCGTATTCGTCATTTTTGCAGGGTTTTACCCCATTATCATTTATTAATAAGCCTGTATAAAAAGTTTGCAGCAGCTACATTGCAGAGTCCAACTTAAGTTTGTACTAGTGGGGATAAAGATACCTAGCCAGAGTATGCAATAAGCAACGCACGTAATACATGTGTTGAATGGTATACTGCGCATTGCATATTTCATACCCTGGCCAGGTATCTTTGTCCCCGCTAGTACCCTTATATCCGTGCTTATTTGAGGACTAATTTCTACGTGACCAGCACTTATGTTTATTTGTTTCACTTTCCTGCCCCTCAGGAAATTCTCAAGAAAAGCTCTGCGCTTCAAGACTTCTTCGGTAATCCGTCTATTCAGCGTGGTGCTCTGCAAAATGCAGTCAAAGGCATTGCCTCTGACTTAAAATTCCAGCCCTCTACAGTCAATTTATTTGGTAAGGAACAGCTTTTTTACCATCTTATATTTACTATTCATTCAATGAAATTAATTTTTTAAGAGTGACGAATCACCAAAAAAACTTGAATTTATTTTCTTTTGAATTTTGCTAAGTAAATTTGGTAACTGTATCATTATTTACGACACATTACGTGTATGATGTCATAAATGGGGAAATGGTGGATCAGCCCTAAAAGTACTGCAAAACCCTTCGGAAACTTGCATTTATTTTATCTTTGCGAGGAACCAGTGAAATTCAGAGCTGAGCAAAATAGTTTATTCATTTGATTTAATTTCCCATAGTGACTTGTTTTCTATTTCATTCAATGGAATTGGGTGGGAGGTTGCTTGAAAAGAACAAGGCCACGGTAGATGAAGGAAGAGGTATGGACAGGAGGTAGAGTTTAAGGGGTTTTGAGCAAGTTACAGCAATGACGTAGATCTCTGGGTGTGATGCCGTCGCCTACTCCTGCCACAAAATTCCCCTGTACGGTTGTGATGTAGCCATCGTCTAAACTCACACAGTACTCATACTCACACATATGCATGCTCAAATATAAGCTCCGCCTCCTGTCCAAACCTGTTCCTCCATATACCTTGGAACAAAGCGTCAGAGACAATATGTAATAGAGACCACGCACTAGCCGTATGTGCGGTGGCTGACTTTTTTTCGGAGCTCAACAGAAATCAACATAGGGAGCATGAAGGAGCACCATCCGACATAGACCATACGCAATAACTGATGCAATTTCGGTGCTTCGGTTTCAAGAGACAAAAATCTCGACGACTTTTCTCATCAATCAACGTACAGTCCTTGTTTGCAGTGTTCTGTTGAGACCCCAAAAAAGAAAGTTGCCACCGCGCACAAACATGGGCAAGATAGATAGTGCGTAGTCTCTATTATATATTGTCTCTGCTAAGCGTATAGGTAGCGAGGCTGTCAGGTCTCCGCTCCTGTCTTTAGTAACTGTTTTATTGTCACATGCAGTGGCGGATCTAGAAAAATGTTTGGGGGGGGCACCCCCTCTGAATTTTTAAATTTCAAGGTTGCAGTAAGAAATTGTGGGCTATTTTCTGCTGAAAAGAGGCAAAATTTGAGGCTTCTGAAGAGGGGGCATGTGCCGGGTGCCCCCCCTACCCCTGGTGGATCCGCCACCGGTCACGGGTCACTTGCTACATGCTTCATTGTGCTGCTCCATGACTTCCCTTTTTATGGTGATTTTTTTGTTGCAAACTTTTATTTATTAAGTCTAGTTTTCAATGCTTGTAAAGAAAAAAAATCATTCTTCTGAATTAGGCGGTCAGTTCGCTGACTCATTCCTTTGTGTTTTCCAGAAGAACAGTATGTTCATTCTGTAACTCAGATATCCAGACAAATCAACAATGAGTATTCCGAGGCATATTACTTCTACAGCTAATTTTTTTGTTTACTCCTCTATTCCAGACCTTCTTGCAGAAAATGGCCGATTAACTAAATTGCATGGAATCATCAACAATTTCAATATTATTATGGCTGCTCATCGTGGAGATTTACCTGTCCAAGTTACTTCCGCCAAGGTAAAATTGTCTTTTTCTGCTTTGCATTAATTCTAGGAGTGCGAATATTCGAATGACACTGAATATTTGAACTTGAATACCGTTTTGATATTCGGGTCCGATTATCGAACAGCGATTTTCGAATACTGAATATTCGAAGTTCGAATAGTTCACGGGATGCGTACGATTCTGCACACGTTTTCTCGGGGTTTTTCGGCAAACTCGATATTGTTTTTCGCGCCGCTCGTTCTCTCCCTTGAGATGGGCAAAGAAGTAGTGCAGCATTGACTGTGCGTTGATAAGGTATTGTACGGTGACGCAGTCCCCGCAACAATCAGCATCCGCTGATCGAGAGACTCGGAAACTCGATGGTTGCAGTGTGATGAGGCGCCTGCGCCAGGCCGCTCAGCTGGCCTCTCGTTGCCGCGTTGGGAACGAATCTCAGAGACCAATGTACAGAATATAGTCCCTGATTATGAAAAAGTCTCGCCACGTGAAGTATGAAGAAAAAGAAGGGATTCAAAATCGGCATTTTCCGCTCAATGCTTGTTTTTGACAAAACTTTGGGAATCGATTGGGTCTACTATTAGTAGTAGATCCTGAAATTTTTGCGACCTAAAACCAATTTTTAGAGGGGGGCGTGGGGTCAAAGTTGAAACCTTCAAACTGAAATATCTCGCTCACGAATAAAGCTTAAAATGTGGTTTGCGCAAAAAACAACGCAAAATTAAAGGACGTGGCACAATCCTTATGGGAAATGGCCTACGGTCAAACTTAATAAATGTGGCATCATTTTTTTCGTCTCGTCGTCCTGATCAAATAGTCTCACGGGCCGAAAAAATTGTTATCGCCCATTTTTGAGATAATCGAGCTTAAAGTTTGAGCAAATCTCAGGTCTCCTCTCAGGAACGAATTTGCTCAGCAAATGAGCGTGCATCCTACCCTGGAAGCGGCTTACCGCAAACTGGCGATGGCTGCCGCCCCTTTTGCTTACACTCCGTCCGGAGGTGATGCCCCCCTTTCTCCCACTCCAAACACTTCAACACGCTCTTTGGACTGAGTGTGAGCAAAAGGGGCGGCAGCCATCGCCAGTTTGCGGTAAGCCGCTTCCAGGGTAGGATGCACGCTCATTTGCTGAGCAAATTCGTTCCTGAGAGGAGACCTGAGATTTGCTCAAACTTTAAGCTCGATTATCTCAAAAATGGGCGATAACAATTTTTTCGGCCCGTGAGACTATTTGATCAGGACGACGAGACGAAAAAAATGATGCCACATTTATTAAGTTTGACCGTAGGCCATTTCCCACAAGGATTGTGCCATGTCCTTTCCTTTCTTTTGACTACCCCTATGTTCCACAAAATTTCAAACTCACTTGCAATTCCCAATTTTCTTATTTTTGGCCCAAGTTGTTTTACAAATTTTGATATTCTGAAAAAACGCATTATCCGATTTAGATCTCCATGAGATATGTTATCCTCTTGAAAACTTGCTACAATTCAGTAAAAACCGCATGTCGGGGAAACTGTTTGTTTCTGAGTTATGAATTTTTTAAGTGTCAAAAATCGCTATTTTAGCGTTCTCAGTGACAGCGACGAAACCTAAAAAAAGCATTTCTCCGCTTCGAATCAACAAAACTTAGCGAAAATTGGAATTTTGGGGTTTTGAAGGTCGTAAAATTCAAGTCTGCTATCAGATTTGAAGAATTTTGAAATCCAAGATGGCTACCAAGCAGATGGGTTGGTGATGAATTAGAACCAGAGACGGTAGAATTTTGAAGATTTCAAAATTGACTCTAAAGGAAAACTTAAGGTCACCAAAACTTTCAAGTTTGAGAAATTATGATTTATGGTCGATGGTAAACATTCTTTGGAAGGAGCTTCATTATTCCTGCTCGAAACTGAGGCCGTTTCTGAAAAAAAGGCCCATAAAACAACAGGTGTGCTCTTCTGCCAGATACCTTCATTTGCTTGCAATGAACAATTTTCGGGAAAAGCACACTGACTGTTTCATGAGCCTTTTTTCCGGAGACAGCTTCAATTGTCCAGAGTAGATTAAAACAGGTTGATACTTTAGCCTATTTGGTGTGTTGTGCAAGATATACTGCTCCCGGGACTTTATTGGTTAGTAACGTGAGTTAGTTCACCCAATTAGCGATTGTAAATCGAGAAACATCTTCCTCAAGTGGAGTCCCCGCATTTATTGACTTTGTATATCCACCAATGACAGCTCAACACCAGTTCGTTCACTGTCTCCTTGTATTTATCCACCGTAACCGTGAGCATCTGTTCGTATTTACCTTCCTTGGCAACTCTGCCGTGCTAAGGAAGAACGCCGTATCTCCACTGCACATGAAATCGAGTAAAACGCGTTCAAAGTTAAACGCATGGCCCTCCCAATTGGTTTCGATTTTGGCACGTTTTCGTACATAAATCGATTATATGTATCTTCACTTGAATTTTTATTGTTGTAAAAGGGTGCCAAGTCAAATATTTTTGCTCCAAATGACAAAAGATCGAAGAAAGGTCGCAGACACGATGGACATACGGCTTTTTCCCTGTCTGGCGGGGCATGCATTGTTGTGTAACGGGTCGCCGAGGAAGCGCCCGATACACAGGTAGAACGCCGCATCTCCACTCAGCTCGGCTGGAGATACTGCATTCTGCCCGTGTACCTGGCGCTTACGGCGTTTCTCCTGAGTAAAGGTACCGATTTTGGCGTACTTAAGGCAGGCAGCCCCTCTATATCTCAGAAACTAATAGAGATAAGAGAATTCTGATTTCACCACGTGAAAGTGCATGTCAAAAATAGTACATTTCCGTGTCTAACTCAATTTTTTTATTTTTGGCTTTTATGACATTCTTCCTTAGCATGGCAGAACTGTCAACCGCACATCGTTCACATTCACAGACAGTACCAGTTCTTCTATAGCCAATACTTTCTTAGGTGAATGGATGCTTAAAAAGGGATTAGAGGCTCTTGTTTTAATCTCAAGTTGTGAGATCAGATTGCTATCTTAATGCAAGAGATCCATTGATTTAAACTGTTTTTGTTGCAGCCCTTAGATGACGCCTCCAAACAGGAGCTTACAGCTGCTTTGAAGCAGTTTGCTAAGAAGGGTGAAAACATTATCCTGGAAACCAAAGTTAACCCCGAATTAATTGGTGGTCTCATTGTAACCATCGGTGACAGGTATGTCGACATGAGTGTAGCAAGTAAAATCAAGAAATACTCCGACATAATCTCCTCTGCTGCTTAATTACCTAATTTAGTCACGTACTTTCCATTGAATTTTAATAGTTTCTGCGCTTCTTCTCAATGATTGTTAATTTCATTTTATTTTGTTTTTCTTTTTTTACCTAGGTTTCTTGTATATAAAATAACTTTATCTCGGTAAGCCCAACCTACTTTTAGATTAATGAAAATAAAATCTTTCGTTCTAGTACTGAGTCGCACTTCTTTTTCCCCAGTTTTCAAAATAATTGTTTTTGTGATCTTCGGAGTCTAGGTTTGTTTCCCATTTTTAGAAAAAAAAAGTAACCAGCCCCAGACATGCTCTTCAAAATGACTGCAGATAATATGGATTCTCTTATACTTACATTGAAAATACAACTTTTAAAGTAATAAAGCTTTTCCCTCCATTTTACAAAAATTCTCCTAAGATTTCAATTGAAACTTGTGATGTGAAACTCAGCCTAACTTAGCTACGTCTGGTATTTTCCTGCTCTTTTCATTTTTGGCACCAAAGAGTACCTAAGTGACCTTCAGAGGGAAGGAGGGGTTTCTGATAATATCTACTGCAGAGGAGGTTGGAATTTAGCAAACATTTGTTTCTTAGGGTACGTATGTCTACTTGCAATCTTCATGTCCAGTAACAAAAAATACCTTGGTTGAAGAGGTTTCTAAGGTTTTCTGTTATCTACTACCAAGGTAGCTTAGGTTGAGCATCAACAGGTCTCTTGACATAATTTTTGTTCATTTGAATGATGAAAGTTGACTATTAATGGGGCTCTTGCAAACTTTTGCTATAAGCAAATAAATAGTCCAATCTTACGTAAAGACTAGTAGAAATCACACTAAGAAAGTCTAAAATTCAGTAATAAACTCACATAACTGCTATAATGGCAAGATGGTAATGGCGGTTTGACGCAGGTATCATGGGAGATTCCTGTCTATTATGTCACTTTCTCTACGGAAACACAGAGATATGTCTCAATTTAGATAGGAATCTCCCATGATACCTGCGTCTCTCCGCCATTAAGCCCGATTCTGAGAGTGAATTTTGTGATTTTTTTAGTACACTCATCGTCATTTTAACAGGTTTTTATGCAAGAATCAACTCTTCAATCCTCTATGGCAAAAGTTTGCAAGAGCCCCATTAAGGATCTTGTCTTTTTACTTTCTCACTTTAACGAAGTCAGCAAACTTGAGAAAATATTGCGATGGTGCAGAGATTTTCAAGATACTTTGTTCCCATAGGTGGCCTCTCACACGACTAAGTCAATCATGAATTAATCAAAGTAATAGCCGCTCATCATGTCTATTACTATCCACAAGAACATCCCACCATCACATCAGTCAGAACTGAAACAAGCAAGCCTCATGTCGCTAATATATCTGCGGACCAACTATACAGTTTATAAAATTTCAATCCTGGAATACAAATTTCTGCTCAATTTCAACTTTCTCCGAAGAGGATATTATCGCAAGACCCTTGAAACTTCTTGAACCCCCCCCCCCCCTAATTATTAACTGAAGTATCTGTTTTGAGATGCTCAACATATACAGAGGATACAGAGCAAGTGAAAATACCCAGGAAAACTGATTTAGTTGTGTTCAAACCTACTCTGTAATCGATGTTATACTTGATAACGCAGAAAACCCCCTTTTTGCCCCTATAGATTGTCTGAGGCACTTTTTGCTACTGGAATGAATTTACTTAATAAAACTAACTCCTAAAATGCACTCTAGCTGAGTTTGAATGGTCAGCAGTGCGGAATGTTAAGAATAATATTTTTTCGTCCAAGCTTCAAGCCTTAAAGGGGACGTACACCCGAAAAACAACATTAGCTTAATCGACAGAGGAAAGTGAGACATGAACGATGGTGAAAACCGTTTCTCGAAATTCGACTTCGTTGCGAAGATACAGCCGCCGAAAGATCCAGCGCTGACGTCATCTGCTCCAACCGCACGATGCGGTACCATTGCGCTTAGTGGGAAACGCAGCGCCCGCACCGTTCCCCCTCAGTTTGTGAGGTTATCGGCTCTCCCACGTAAAAATTGCTAAGGACCAAAATTGAAGAACAGAAAATTTCCTTTCCAAATAAGTTTTTATTTTTTCTCCACGATTTTTTTTACTGAGGTATGAACGAAAACGGCAAAATTGCGGACTCCGTTCGAGTTTCTGACTTTCCGCGTTCACAAAGAACCGTCTTTCCAGCCAATCAAAGTTTATCCATGAAAACTGTTGATGGAGGTTTCCTGTAGAGAATTTTACGCTCTTTAAATTTAGTCCTTCAAGTTTTTTGCTTACGGTAAGCCATTAGCCAGAAAAATGCGAATGAAAACAATAATATTGCCCAGATAACAATATCAGGCTGGCCGATCTGGCTTAAAATGGGCTTTTGTAAGACGTCTTTTCATTCCGTCTTAAGGACGTCTTAAATCCGTCTTATGGTCGCGGTTCCCAAGACGTCTTTTAAGCTTGTCTTAAATGCGTCTTTAAGTCAGTGGCGGACTGGGGCAAAAAGGCCCGGGGTGCTGGGGCCCGGGATTTGGGGAAAGGGGCCCGAACTATGTACTGTTCCAGAGAGGAGGGGAGCGGACATGGAGGGGCCCGGGGTGCTGCAGCATCCCGGCCCAGTCCGCCCCTGCTTTAAGTCGATTTTAGAAGACACCTTGTATTCCGTCTTAAATCCGTCTTCCAAAGTGGTTTTTAAGACGTCTTTCAATCCAGTCTTAGAAGGCGTCTTTAATCCGTCTTCCAAGACGGTTCGCGAGACGGCTTGAATACCGTCTTCCAAAGTGGTTTTTAAGACGTCTTTCAATCCAGACTTACAAAGCGTCTTTAATCCGTCTTAAAGCCGTCTTTAGCCAAGATAGCTAGAAGATTGACTCCAACGTTTTAAAGTCCTAAAATATTGATAATTTGCAAAAATGACGAAAATTTTTACAAATTTCGAAAATGTTCACAGTTCGAAAATTACCAATATTTTCACAAATTTTGAAAATTACGAAAATTTTCAGTAAGTTTGAAAATTACCAACATTTGTACAAATTTTGAAAATTTTCACACATTTTGAAAATGTTGACTATTTTCAAGCAAGCATGGAAAGCTATAGGCTTCCTCGAGACGTAACCTATAAATTTAGAGCATTGTGACCGACGCCTTTCTTATGTTTTTAAGACGGTTTTCAAAGTTGTCTTGTAAGACGTCTTTAAGACGGATTCGTAAGACGTTACTTGGGACTGGGGTCAAACTTGGGACAGCCTGCTGGAAGCACTGCCGTGATAACCTGAAACTACCACTACTCTGTCCCAAGTTTCCCCGTTGCCTTGTATCAAAGTTGTCTTAAAAACGTCTTTAAGACGGATTCGTAAGACGGCTTCAAAGACGTGTTTGGGCGGAACTAGAGACGTCTTTAAGACAACTTTACTTGTCTTATCAGACGTCTTTAAGACGGATTGAAGACGGTTTTTGCTAACAGGGTGCCGATTTTTGGATTCCAACACGCTTTCGTGAGTAGTTTTTTCCTATTTCCCTTGATATCGGTCAATTTTTGGTGGAAAAGTGTAAGAGGCGCCGATAAAGAACGCAAAATTTCCTATCGATTCATTACATAAAAATTTCAAATGTGAGTTTTCTGGCTGAGAATTTATTATTCTCGGGGAATTGAGAATTTCAACATGTTAAGTCAGAAGCTCGAAATAAGTCCGCAGTTTTGCCGTCATATCTCAGGTAAATAAATCCTGAAGAAAAAATAAAAGCACAGTTGGAAAGGAAATTTTCTGTTATTCAATTTTGGTCTTCAGCAATTTTTACGTGGGAGTGCCGATAACCTCACAAACTGAGGGGGAACGGTGCGGGCACTGCGTTTCTCATTCAGCGCAACCGTGCGGTTGGAGCAGATGACGTCAGCGCCGGATCTTTCGGCGGCTGTATCTCCGCAACGAATTCGAATTTCTTGAAACGGATTTCACCGTCGTTCATGTCTCACTTTCCTCTATCGAAAACCGTGCTTAACTCAACTACGATTTTTAGGGTGTACATCCCCTTTAATGTTTGATATCTTAAAAATGGCTCCTTCGATTTTTTGCGTCCAATGACCTGAGGAATAACGAACTCCAATTTTAAATGAGATGACCAAAAGCAGATGTGTGAGGTGTTAAAAAATAAACTGACTTTAAACTTAACAAACGAAGGGAATTTACAGACACTAGCAATATGAAGTTTTAGAAAATTTATAATTAAAAATTATAGTCCATAAAAACTTTAAAATAAAAAATATACACATTTAAACTGATAAACAAATAATGGTATCATATAAAACAGTTATCCTATAAACGCAACTCCTCTCATCCATGGCATGGTCTACGTAAACAAAATTGAGGCTTCTAAAGGTCCAATCAGTAATCAATGCCATTGTTAAATCATCTTTTTTTCAAGACTTCAAAGTCACAGATCTTTGACTATCATTCAACAGTTTATCATATCAAACATAATTTTTTCTAAAAAGGAACGTTTTCAATTTTGTAGCAACAGACAAAAAAATGAGCAATATTTTAAAGCCCGGCAAAACCGCTTTAGAGGCTATAACTTAGTCGTGAGCTAAACAACTATAAAATGCGTGAGTTATAATGATGAGTAAAGCTATATTTTTGCTTGATACTTCAGTTACTCATATCTTCAGATGCTTGAAAGCTTCAATAATTTTTTTGCAACAATGAATAAGACATTTGAAGCTTTCTTTACAAATAAGGAGTAATTAAAAAAAAAAAAATCAGTCAGTACGTGATCACTTAGCCCTAGTTAAAGACTGATAGCTCATAACAATTTCTTTAATTGTTGAAGATATTTACAAAGTATACACTAATTATTTATTAACATCAAAAATAAAACTCTTGAATTAAGAAAATTTAGCACGTCACAGGAGGTCTAACTGAAAGCTACGTACAAAAATAAGAAAAAAAGAGAGGAGTTTTTTTCTTCCTTCTATTATTTTTTGAGGAGGTATGACTAGCTAATTGATACGTCCACTCGATATGTCAGCGATTATTGTTAGTTCAAACAAAAATATTTTATAGAACGCTTCTTTCCCTTCCAGATACAGTACTATGCACTAAGACAGAGAAAAAATAAAAAGAAGCACTTACATTTGCCTAAATGTCAGAAAAAGATACACAACTTTAAAGCAACCCTTACAACTCTTTAAAGCATGCTTCAACAATTAAAATGTTCCCCTCTAATGCTGACAATATGTTAAATGGTTTTGGTATTTATACAATATGACTTATATGTAGAACTAAATGTTACTGTAATAAAAATAAGGGAAACAAGAGATCACAAAGATAAAAGAGAGAACTGTAGTTTAGTTTCAGATGTGAAGGCTGGGTTGACCTGTAAGATTTAACAAGGCATGGAATGCACTTCAAAACTAAAAAAAGACTTTTGACACAAACGATCTCTGAAGACAAAAGTGTTCCAAGCCTGTTGTTTGTTTCATTACGATGTTTTTAACCAATTAATTCTCAACTCTTGCCGAAGATTGCTGATTTGACTCGTCCTTTGCATCTGAAACGCACTCTAATAGAACAAGCGGGTTTACTGATTTTACCACAAAAATTGTGAATAACCGACCTCATTTTTAGAATCTAGTCATTTTTTTTTCTCATAATCTAAATATAAAGGCAGTTGACACACTAGACTGAAACTTGGTACAAAATAATTTGAGTTTGTATTGATCTTCCAGATACAGGACAAAAAAAGGATCAAAGATCAGTTAAATTTGCTTAACCCTGACCGCTCGAATTGTAATTTGATACAAAAAAACTAGGCATGCATTATAGTAATTCAAAACACAGCTGACTAGTTCCCCAAGTACTGTATGCATTTGTTTAGTGTTTTATAAAGCCTTATCAAAAGATATGAACAGATGAACGAAGTTTGTTGAGCACAATTTGATTTACTCACGCTCATCTCGTGAAATGATTTTGTCAAATGCGGCTCGTTGTCGACACACAAGCGGTTAGGGTTAAAAGATGAACTATTTCTTGCTTCATAATTTCTCCATTGAAACAGGACCAAAAATTGAGGAGCAATCGAGCAAATTAAAAATATCAACAAATAAACTTAAAAAGATCAGCACCAGATAATACTACAGATTATCCAGCAAATGTCATAAAATTAACTAAAATTGATTCAAAGTGTAAGTAAGTGTTGGGAAAATAGCGACTTTATTTTGTTTTTACAATAAAATTAAATTATCACAATTAATTGATTTTAACGGTTTAAAATTAGATTTAGTTATTACAATGCCTTTTAAGTTGGAATATTATTGAATTACTGGCATATATACAGGATGAGATTGAACTCCATGTACATACTTCTACCGCATATTTTTCAGGTCAAAGTAAAACTTTGTTTCCTATCAAGATGGGTCCAAAAATACCTCATTTTTGAGCTACATCCTCTCAAAGTTTTAAAAAAAGTATGGTTTTTTTTGGAATAGGGACCACAATTTTGAACCAAATGAGATGATGATTAGAGTTACCGGATAATTTTATGTGTAGAATCCATTAATGACCTCCGGAAATTTTTAAGTTCAGTTTGACTGTACTTTTAAGGCAATTTTATACCTTTAACGGCACAAATTTTATATTATGTATTAAAAATTTGAAAAATAAGTACTATGATCAGTTGGAAAAAACTTTTAGAAAGTTTTTTTGGCTCTAGAATTTTTTCAATAATTTTTTGTCGTATCGAAAAAATGCAAGGGACCAAAAATCTCTCAAAGACCTTTACCCATCTGATTAAAATGTTTCGAGGCCATCAATGGATTCTACACTTAATAATAACTCTTGACACCAACATTTATCACACTTGGTTCATAGTTGTGGTCTCTATCCCAAAAAAAAACCAGAATTTTTATATAACTTGGGGGCTGTAGTTCAAAAGGGGGTCATTTTTAGATCCATATTAATAAGAAAAAAAAGTCTTATGTGACCTTAAAATTATGTGGTATGTGTATGATCAACAATGTTCAAGTTTGATAGGATTCATTTAATTGAAAAAATCAATCAACTGTTTCCTCAACACTAGTTACAGAAACTAAAAATACATGGTGTTACAAAACTCACACATTAATCTTTGGGAGCATATATTTGAGGCCAAAATAAGACCTTTTTTACCCGTAAATATGGGTGTGAAAAAGCCCCTTTCTGAGCTAGAGCCCCACTAAGTTTAGAAAAACAGATGATTTATTTTTGGAATAGCGTCCACAATTATGTACCAAATGTCATGAAAATTGGTATCTGTAAGTATTTTTAAGTGTAGAATTCACTAATAACCTAGAGAGATTCAGAAATTATGTCTCAGTGTAAGTACTTTGCAGGCAATCTTGGACATTTAACGGCACAAATTTTATGTTTTAGATTAAAAATTTGACAAATCATTACCAAAATCAGTTGGAAAAAACTTTTGGAAAGATTTTTCGTCACTTGCATTTCTTCGATACAACACATTTAAATGCGAAATAATTGCCACGCGATGGGGAAAAGTCAGCACTTTTACTACGACGGGCAGCCTGAAGAAGCCGTGGAGTTGTGGGTAGCATATTGACTACTACTCACCATAGTAAAAGCGCTGACTTTTCCACATAGCATGGCAATTATCTCGCTTAAAACGCGTCTGATAGAAAAAATGCAAGTGATAACATTTTTCTGTGATAATCTTCCATCAGATTTTGGTGATTACTTGTCAAATTAATAATCCGTAAGGCAACAGGTTCAAAATTGCCTGAAAAGTACACTCAGACTTAATTTCTGAGACGCTTGAGGTCATTAGTGAACTCAACACGCAAAAATATCCAAGGCCACCAATTTTCATTGCTCATAATTGTGGACGCTATTTACAAAAAATCATCCATTCTTCAAAAACTTGCGGGACTCTAGCTCAAAAGAGGGGCATTTACAGATCCACGTTTATAGGAAAGAAAGGTTTTATTTTGGCCTCAAATATATGCTCCCGAAGTTTGGCACATGAGTTTTGCTACACCCTGAGTATATTCTTAATCTCAAATACTAAGTGAATAAATATTTTCGACAATTACTTGCATTACACTTACATAAATAATTTTTGAAAAAAGCGTTCTCTTCATCTTTAACTTCATTGCTTACACTGTCATTTAGATTACGCTGGTTAGAGTAATCGAAAGTAATTTCATCGCCAGATTTTATGTCTTTGATGGCGAAAATAGCAAGAAGAGGTAGATTTGGATCTAAGCAATCAACAAATGCAGCATAAATAGCTGTGTTCGGGTCACAAGAATGATTGATAAAGTGGGACTCATTTCCATAAGACGTAGCATCAACAGTGTATGGATTTTCTTCACCATTAAAATCCAAGTCAAACAGGTATGTACGGCCATCAGCATCATATTCTAACCCACGCTTTTCAGCTTCCTCATTAGTTATGACCTCTCCAACATACTGAGTAACAAAACAACCTTTGCGAATACTTTCCAGAGCTTTCAGACCCCAACCACAGTTATTGCTTGTTCTGAAGATGCTCAACTTTTTTGACCGGCCATGTTGAATGACGCGGTTTCTACAATCCGGACCACAACTACAGCGCTTATTACACTCATAAATTGGTACTCCTCGGTCAATGTTAAGTCTGCCTTTGCGATATGCATAGACGGAGTTCGAAATGTTGGCACAGCATTTATTGGCTACTCCCCGACATCTTTCTCCGCAGTCACAACCAATAAGGGGATCCGACGGAATAGTGATGCCTTTCCCACAAATATATTCATTTACAAAGGTAAAGTTGAGGGGAGGACCTTCTAGATCAACTTCATTCTCTACTTTTAAGGGAATTTTAGAGCCTTCGTTGATTTTTTTCTGCCAACTTTGCAAGGAAGTTAACTGAGTAAATCTTAGATCGTTCAAGACTTCCAGCTCGAGCAAATCTTTCAGCTTAGCTTGAAGGGCAGCATCCCATTTGGCAGCGTCTATGGGTGCTAAGAATTGCAAAATGGCTTCCATCAGAGATCTTTCGACTTCAGGTATTTTAATTTTCTTTCCATTAGTATACTTCTGCAGCAACTGAGTGATATGTTCTTCATTTAAATCAACAAGCGAAACTTTAATTTCATTGATTGTTTTCGTATCACTTACGACTGTTGTTTGCTTCTTCAAGTAATCCTCCAGTTTATGATCACAATTTAAATTTTCTAAGGGCTCCCAAGTATTGTGACAATGAGCCCATCCATACCACTTGATGCAAAACAGGTATTTATTTGGAGAATACTCACAATGTTCAATTATTTTTTCTACAGCGTATTCATCGTTAAATTCAAGCTTTGGCCTCTTAGCTTTTTTATCCTTTTTTATTTCCATCACCTGAAAAAAAGATTGAAAATAAATTACAAAATAAAATATAGGAGGGAGGCTTTTAAGAGAAGAGACACAATATCCTGATTTTAAGCAGAGAAGTAGAGAAGAGAGCAAGATTAACCTTAAACAGGTATTGAAGTCAGCAGATTATGATAATGTAAAATGCACATTACAACGGCTCCGAATAAGGCATCTCACCTTGTGTAGTGTGGTAATTTCAACAGTGGCAAAGCATGCAATCTGAAAATGTTGCTGAAACATTTGATCAATCTAAAACGATGAGGACTATTACATTGTTAACGAAGGAATCAACGATTACGTTATGAGCCAACCTTTTGAATGGTTTCAAAAGGACACCATGCTACAATGCCAGACATTATGCTTGCCACTGTCCAGATATGAGGCAAGATTTTGGCAAGATTTTAAAAATCTTTGTGTTCTTGCCAAAATCTTTTCATTCTTGCTAAAATCTTTCTAAAATATTTTTAAAAAAAAGTTTCTTGAGAAACTTTTCTAAAATGTTTTAAAATGGTTTTTTTTTTTTTAAAGATTTAGAATAGATTTAGAATAGATTTTTGTTAAAAGATTTCGCAAACATTTTAAAAAAGTTTGCAAAAATAGATTTTTTAAATAAAGTTTTTAAAATGTTTCGAAATACTTTAAATAAAAAGATTAACTGAAAATATTTTTAAAAAATTTGTTTTTATAATTTTTGAAATGTTAAATAAATCTTATTTGACGAAGATTTTGAAAATATTTAAAAGTATTTGAAAAGTGTTTGCAAAATATTTTTTTATTATGGTTATCAAATGTTGTTGATTTTTCTTTTCAAAATATTGTTACTTTAAACTTTTAGAAAAGTTGGCAAAGAAGATTTTACAACTATTTTTAAAAGAACTTTTAGAAAGATTGTTTTTTTTTATTATAACTTGATAAGTACAATTTGTTCGCACCACTTGCCGCAACATTTCAAGTGTCAACTAACAAGGGGAGGTCACGGTGGGGCCACCTCCGTCATCGTTCAAATTTCGCATGAAGGTAGTCCTAAGGGTCCTTATCAACGCCTCAAGGTCACTTTTTGCGAATAGGCCCTGAAAAGCCTGAAAAACGGGTTTGAAAATTAACGGTGTTTATGTAGCGCAAATGTCGGCCTGAGTCTTCGTCGTCCGGGTGGCGCAGTGCGCTAAGGTGTGCGCCGACACTTTCTTGCACGCCGGCGGTGTGGGATCGAATCCCGCCACCGAAAGTTAATTTTTTAAAGTTGTTCTCGGGTCACTTTGATCATTTTTCATCATTCATTTTTATTAATTCAATTTATACTGTTGATTTTTTTCTTTTTCTTTGTCAATGCTTAAAATGAATACAAATAGCATCAAATTCCCAAACGCATGCATACAACCAAATAGTCAAAACAAATAAGAATCCAAACAAACGAATAAAAAATGACCTTGATTTTGGCCTGTATTTTACAACGACTAATCGAAATTCCTCGAAAATTCGAGTATTTGTGAAGTTTCGATCGGTCGAAATGTCGTTAATATCGAGAGTCATCGATGAAAATCGCTATGAACTTTCCCAGCTTTCCACATGCGGATCCAGCAGTCTGGCAACATTGCATTCTTCCCATTTGATTGCATGAGAAATAATCGATTAGTCACGGGGCTATAGCCTCTTCAAGAATCGATTGTTTATCATGCATTCAAACGGGAAGAATGCGTTGTTGCCAGACTGCTGGATCCGCATGTGGAAAGCTGGGAAAGTTCATAGCGATTTTCATCGATGACTCACGATATTAACGACATTTCGACCGATCGAAACTTCACAAATACTCGAATTTTCGAGGAATTTCGATTAGTCGTTGTAAAATACAGGCCAAAATCAAGGTCATTTTTTATTCGTTTGTTTGGATTCTTATTTGTTTTGACTATTTGGTTGTATGCATGCGTTTGGGAATTTGATGCTATTTGTATTCATTTTAAGCATTGACAAAGAAAAAGAAAAAAATCAACAGTATAAATTGAATTAATAAAAATGAATGATGAAAAATGATCAAAGTGACCCGAGAACAACTTTAAAAAATTAACTTTCGGTGGCGGGGTTCGATCCCACACCGCCGGCGTGCGAGGAAGTGTCGGCGCACACCTTAGCGCACTGCGCCACCCGGACGACGGAGACTGAGGCCGACATTTGCGCTACATAAACACCGTTAATTTTCAAACCAGTTTTTCAGGCTTTTCAGGGCCTATTCGCAAAAAGTGACCTTGAGGCGTTGATAAGGACCCTTAGGACTACCTTCATGCGAAATTTGAACGATGACGGAGGTGGCCCCACCGTGACCTCCCCTTGTAAGCTTGCCACTCAGCATCAGCGCGATCTATTGGTGAACAGCGCAGACGCGGTCGCAACTTTCCATTGCGACAACGGGTGCACAACCACACTACTAGATGGCGCGCGCTCCCTCGCATACACATATTCATTTATTCTTTTTATTTATTATTGTAATTTACCTTTTTCTTTATTCTTTCCTTTCAAGCGCCTTGAACGCATTTAGTTCCATCCATACATTTAATCATATTAGTATAAATCTGCAAATATCTACTCTAAAATTCCTCTTTAAAACCCAACTTTCCGCAAATTCAAACCATTTTCTTTCTAGTGGCATCCTATCTGGAGCCCCATCTTGGTAACACGATTCTCCATGCAGTGCATATTGTACGTGAAACACTTTATGAACGTTCGGTTAATCGAGGCATCTTTTAAACTGTCCTATCTTTTGAATGCAAAGAGGACTTACTTAATTATCGTCTCTACTTCAGCCTTATAGTAAGGTCATATCGAAAAGTGCAGAAGCGCCTAGCCTGCACCTTTTTTCTTGCCCTCTTTCCCAGTTTTCCTTCTTTTAAATATAAATATTTTCTCTTCATTATATTAATTAATCATTTATTTTGATTGATTACGACAATCGTTCTAAAAATCTTTTTGAATGATTTTTTTATTACAATTTTTAAAAGGTTTTACTGCAAGATTTTGCAAATGTTATCAGAAACATTTTGCAAAATGTTACAGAAAGATTTTAGTAAGAATTTAAAAATCTTTTTAAAATGTTATCAGCAATATTTTAAAAAGATTTTTGCGGCAAACAAATGGATGGAACATAGCAATATTTTTGAAAGATTAGCTGCAAGAACTTGGCAAGATTTTAAAAAAAAAATCTTTCTTTCATATCTGGGTGGGTTTCATCTGTTTCAAGAACCACAGTGAAGGAATATTTATCTACTGACTTGGTTTAAATAAGTGCACAAAAATGTGACTTTCCAGTTGTTCAAAACTTATAGGATTAAGTTGACTCGAAACTTTTTTCTGTGTTAACAATTCAATTGTTGAAAAACTTCAGGTTGTTGACTTTAAATTTAATAAAGCCACAAGAATTAGGAGAGATTTCAGAGAGATTTCAAAATTCTTCAAGATAGCTCTCATCAGTTGCCTTTTTCAATTACATCAATGCTCTGACTTGAAGAATCTTCATACCAACTAACACCTCTGGATGACACCCCAAAGAGTCGCATTTACTGCAATTCTCTCATATCACCTACATGTGTCAGTCAATCCGTCCATGACATACAATTCCAAGCCAATCATCATTAACTTAGATGTTGCACTAATTTTACATCATAATCGGGGCTATACCAATAGCGTTAAAGATGCAAAAGAAAGTGTCATTATCGTCCACTGCATTGATAGACCTGTCAGGTTTGATCATGCCTGTGGGTATGATACCACCAATTTTGATAAAAAAATGGTGTGTTTACAAAGGACATCACACGTTCCTTACGGCGAGAGGACCACACTCAAGGTGTACTTTTTTTTTTTGTAGCATTCGAATCTAGAGACCATTCTGAGCAAAAGTTCTCACAGGCCGAAAAAATTTCCCTGTTAAGTTTAGCCGCTATAAAAGTTTGAAAGTTGGATCAGAACAGTTTGTGAACTCGTTTCAGAGCATACTGTAGCGGAGGGAACGAGAGCTCACTGCAGGGTCCATTGTCTGGCCCGTCTATACCTGCCATTCAACCGACGACCCAACTTCAGATTTCATGCCTTCTCTCCCCTCTTCACTTTATCACACACTCTTCTTTTTCTCGCCTTCATCAACCCTTATTCACCTTTAGCACTCCCTGCGCTCTCCCCCACACCATACTCTCATTCAATATCAGAAATCGAACGCACAATTAATTAAACGTACAGTCTTGTGTATTTAAATATGTAGTGAACAAGCCAAACGAGAAGGGAAAGGGAGAGGAAGTAAAAGTCGGAAATGTGGAAAATTTAATTGATCTACGGCCGGTTGAGGATAGCAAAACAAAATATGGGTCAAATGGGAGTAAGAGAGTGTGAAAAGACGAGGAAAATGACAACAAAAGAAGGTATGAATTGTGGTGGATAGAGACGGGACCTGGGGACCGGACGACCGTTCTGAAAGCTCGCTCACTCAGCTTCATTATGCTCTAAAACGAGTTCACAAACTGTTCTGATGCAGCTTTCAAACTTTAAGAGCTGCTAAACTTAACATGGAAATTCCTTAGGCCCGTGAGAACTTTTACTCAGAATGGTCTCTAGATTCGATTTTTGCAAAAGAAAGTACACCTTGAGTGTGGTCCATGCGCCATATAGAACGTGCGATGTCTTTTATGGTCTAAAACTTTTCAGCCAGATATTTTAAGGAAACTTGTAGATTTCACTCCATACAGTCACAAGATACCTATGTCAAAAATCTTAGCACCATTATTTCAGCACCATAGTCAGTGTTTTAATAAAGAGATGAGATTCAATACAGCATTTCAAAATCTCACACGATTCTATTTTTAGAGGAAAAGCAAAAAAGTAAATTTTTTTCATTTCCTCCACTCAATTTTGCATGCAGCTTGGAAAATCTCACAAACAAATGTGATAAATAAATTGGCTGATTGATTCTTCACTGAGGAAAGAAATTCTAATGGGAGATTTTAAAAAGTTGAATTGAGCTATGCTATTTCGTAAGAAACACTGACAAAATGAGGCATTTCTTGAATATAATGTGACAGAAATACAGCACAGAGAGGACAGAGGAGTGATGAGATTAAGCAGCCCAGACTTTAGTTAAATTTTTGCTTCAGTTTTGGCATTTTTGACACGCTGGGCATTCAGTGATGGTGCCGGAAATATTCTCGGCAGGTTTTCAGTGATATTTCCAAACCGGGAATTTACTGCGATTTTTCCCTTTTCTCAATATTTTTCTTTTGGACGATTATTTTCAACTGATTTTCAAATTTCGCGCCAATTAGCAGCTAGGCCACCTACTGGAAGGAACTAAACTGTGTTGCAACTGCACTGAGTTATGAAATGAAACTTATTTAAATGCGCAGCAATCAAATCGCACTAAACTTGACAACTATGCACTTTACGGGAATTTCACAGCCATAAAACAGGCTGTTCATGGGAGGAGGAGGGATGCAGTTATGATGTAATTGAACGTTGAGTAAAGAAGAATAAAAGTTGAAAACAGTTTATTCCCTAAAAATCGGGTGAATTCCAGGGAATAAACAAACACTGTGAGCATTGGAGCTAAAATTTTACAATATGTCCTGTCTCCACTGGCAAGAATTTGTCTGACCGTTACGCAACCGTTTGATAAGCGTCCAAATAAACAACTCCTCATGTCTGCACAGACTCTAATAAGTAGAAGTAAGCCTCCAAATTGACAGAATGTGTCCAAGGTAATCACCGTCTATTAGGGTCTAATCTGACTAGTTTTTCAGGGTTGTAACAAGTAGCATAATTTTCCGCCGACAATTTCACTTCATCATAGCACAACAAAAAATTAAGTATGCGACACTGATTTAAAAAATGCCATCAGTTTGCATTAAACTGACTTAGAATTTACATAAATTTTATTTTTCGTCTTTAACACGAAAAACTTGAAATTATGGAAGTTGAGTATGAGTTTTGAGTAAAGACCAAGACGAGCGTTGGAAAACAGTGGGTCAAAATACATGGGTCCACCCATGGAGAGGAGAGAAAGAGGTATCTTATTAAGATGCGAAAACCTGGTTTTACTTTCCTGACGGCTGGACACACTATGTCATTAAGGCATAAAAACCGAAGTAATAATACTATTAAAACCTATTATAATGCATATACTAGAGCTCGTTTCCTAGGTGCAGGCGCACCTGGACCGGTAATCTCTGGAATTTATCAACATTATTTCTCATGTTGCGAGATGAAAATTAATGAATAAGAATTAAAGCTTTAGCTTTTCATTGAGGAACGCTTAAAAATCAAAGGTTTACAGTTGGCGCCAAGTTTTGCTCTGAAGATTCATTCGAAGAAATGAAAGATAAAAATTTGCAAAAAATTACAGTCTGGGTGCACATACACATCTGAAACGAGCTCTAATCAAACATACTTTAATGAAAGCACTATGGCTTGTTTTAAACATTTGGTACCAGTAATACTAAAATCTTTTGTTTCGTTCCGATCCTTCTTGGAGGTTAAGAACGCATCTAGAGGATGTAAACAACAGTCTGTAGCTCCGCGGTAAAGATTAAATGTTTCAACATACAAACACTTGTTTGACAAACAGTTGCGCAGCAATTTAATGAAAGTTCACCAGCGGAGACATGGCTTTAGCTTCTGTTTAGATGTGCCATATCAGCTGAGCATAAAATTATGACCCAAGATTTCAACTTTGGCAGGTCAACAATTGACTCACACGAAAGTACTACCATTGGTACTTTCTATGGGGCATCTACTTTAATCTTGCTACCATGATCTTACTCTACGGGTACTTAAGGTTAGATCATGATTACTACAAACTTTGGGTCAACTGATTTTACATCTGGTGCGTTTTTTTCTTCTCCGGAATCCGCACCGGTGCAATAACCCGGAGCTTTTGGAGCTGCACCAAAGCTGTTTGATGCTGCACCGGAAGCTCCGGAACTCCAGAGCATCGGTTTTGGACTCTAATACACTGGAGCTTGCACCGGAGCAGCACCAGAGGCATTACACCGCTGCTAAAACACTCCGGAGAGAACCGGTGCTGGGGCACCGAAATAAAAAGCATTTTGGTGCAGTGGAGCTGCAGCTGCACCGGTGAATAAAAAAACGCATCAATCATGAGACAAACTGGAAGTCCATTCAGTGCCACCATGAGTCCATGACAGTTGTCAGATTACAGTGGTTACTCTTACTTAGAAGAGAAAAAAAAAACAATAAACAGATATGCCTTACACACCCTCGACTCTGAAAAAGCAGAATTTACAGATGTGATAATTTCATACCAAAACACTTGGGGTAAATACAAAGGCAATTTTAATGATTACGAGGATAGCAATAGAAGAAACTCTTACCATGACTCATGAGGTAAATACAAAGGCAATTTTAATGATTACGAGGATAGCAATAGAGGAAACTCTTACCATGACTCATGAGACTTTTTACTTGAGATACTTTTTCATTGAGAATTGAGATTGAAACAATATTGAAAATAAGTAAATACTTTTCTTGCAGAAGCAGAACGAAGGCTGAATATGAATTTTGCTTACGGAAGAAATTGTGGCGCCAACTGCCAACGAACATGAGGAAGAGCCTGATAAAAGTAAACCAATGAGATTGTCGTTTACGGTAGCATGAGACTCTTTTCGACCAATCAGAGTCCTGCTTTTATACTGGCTATAGTATATAATATCTTTGGCTTGTTCAGGACAAATAATCTCTGGTTATTGCATATTGCCGGCAGGATTCGATTAATTTCACGCTATCTAACAGTGAAAGTGAAAAGCACAATTACAAATTCCAAATTAGTATCATATCATTACAATAGAGTGTGCTGTTCAGGTTTTTTCAGCCAACTTTGATTTTAGCCGATAATAAAGGGAAACGTGTCATGAACTCATGAATTATTTCTTGTTGACTTCCAATATCACTTAACCTCACTCTTAACTATAATTTTTTTGTTTTGAATGACGTGTAACTTGTGTTTTCGTGTGAATTAAATCCTCTTACAGAACAGTATTGCACAGCGCTCAGAATTTGTTCATACTGATAACAAGGTATACGGAATGAATTAAGAAATCAAGGTAGGTTTCATCAGTCTTTTATCTAAATGATCTCCTATTCACGTAACTCTCGGAGAGAAACAGACCAGCTTGGGCTCTAGTGTTTTCAGTAGCTTAACTCTTCATCCTGGTTTTTTTCCCTAATCTTGCCTCCGTTGTGTATCCTAAATTAACAGCCCAAAGGCAGTGTTTGGTTGGCCAATGCTCACCATTTTCTGGTTTCTGTTTTTATGGAATACTTTGGCACAAATTGTTGTTGAGGCTAGAGCTTGTTTCTTTCGAAGGCCGACAGATCAAGCGGCTCGCTGCGCAAAGATGTGTCTGCGTTCTTACAGATGCGCAAAAATGCAAACTCGTTTCTGCGCAGTAAGCAAACCCATCTGTCATCGGCCAACTTTCGTGAAACGACCTCTAACTGCGGCTTGTTAACATATTTTCTGTCGAGATTCATATGTGCTGCTTTCCAGGGTCTTTCCTTTCTAGTAAATCATTCACTTTATCAGTAGATACATTCTTGAGAACATTTGAATCCACCTGGGTGCTAATTTTGCTGTTTTGGACGAGACGAGACGAGATAGTGGGAATCGACCAATTCCATTGGCTTAAAGGGCATCACGTGACAAATTTCGAGTTGTTTGAGGGATGAAGGAGTCATTTGGTTTGAGATGAACGACTTCAATATTGTCACGTGATGCTGTTTAAACCAATGGAAATGATTGATTTCTGCTATCTTGTCTGGTCTCGTCCAAAAGAGCAGAATCGGTCTCCTGTAATGTTAATTGATGGACCGGCGTTGAGTTCCAATCAAAGACATTATAGAAGAAGACTGGCTCCTAGTGGCGAGATTTGAAGCCGGTTACTGACATAGGCAGGGCTTACCCGCTCGGGGGTTTGAACCAAATTAACATTGCGGCTTATGGAGCCGAGGCGTGCAACTGTCTCGAAAGAATGCTAATTACTTTTAATTTTCAAAAGTACTCTGATATAATTTGCAGCCATGGGCGCCCACAGCGGGGGGCAAGAGGGGCCACTTGCCGCCCCCTGGAATTCAAAAAAGTCAAAACTTCATGGTAAAAAATGAAAGGAAAAAAATAAATGCAATGTTAATCAAAGGAGTAATAGTTAACAAACTTCAGTAATTGTTTATTTTGTAATTTTAACTCATTTTTTGAAAGGAACAACAGAATTAAGCTTTTTCTTTACTGTTGTCACTTTATGCATTATATCAAACACGTCCAAATTATTACTACATATTATTTGATACACCTACCATGGCCTAATAATTGCACACCATTTGGATGAAAATAAAAAAGCTTTCCCTTTTCCACCCGGGGGGGGGGGGGGGTCTACTAGACCTTCCATCAGAGTTCAACAATTTTGCCCCCCTTGCAAATTTTTCTGCGGGCGCCCATGTTTGCAGCTTATGTCAAAGTTGAAATTGACAAAGTTAAACAAACATTTTGGTCAATTTATCTGCTAGATATCACGAACGAAAGTATGGCAGAGAGGTTTTGGGTGCTGAAGTTAACAATGACGGACCGATCGTTAACTTTGGTTTTTAAAGAACTGACGCCTTAAATTGATCAAAATTTTCGGTTTAAAATGTATATTATACTATGTTGTACAACATAATTGAGATTCAATACTGTTCTTTGCGAAAATAATTGACTAAAATAAGTTTGAAGAGCGAGGCTCCGTAAGAGCTATTGTTAAATTGGTTCATACCCCCGCGCTGGGAAGTGCTCTGCCCATCAGCCCAAGCCATGATTGGCTTCACTTTTTTTCTGTGTAAAGAGATAGCAGAGGCCATTTTTCGTCTTTAATGTCTTTAATTCCATTTAAGTTGGAATCCACGGAATCCATTGGGCTTCCTCAGAATTGAGAGAAACGGTTTGACGGACAGATCCTGCTAGATCAATGAGCATCGGAAGTGAAAAGAAATGGGCCTGAATTGATAGGAACACCTCGATAGACAGAAGGATCCGATGTGAGAAATTCAGGATGGATCAGCATGGATGGGAAAAAAAATATATTATACACTTCACCAGTTTTCTAATCCTCATGATTTATCAATCTGATATGGCATCCAGGCACGGACAGTTGATTTAACCCTTTCTCTGTGCTTTTGCGAGCGAGTGCCAGTGCAACTCAATTCTTGTCATACTGACCATGTATACCCACCCTCTTTATCTTTATTCATTTCTTTTCCTTATTTTTTTTTTTTCAGAGAACTGCAACGTATAACTCCTCAGGATGGCAACATACGAGGAGTTCATTCAACAGAATGAAGAACGAGATGGTGTGAGGTTTACGTGGAATGTTTGGCCTTCGAGTAGACTTGAAGCAACTCGATTAGTTGTACCTATCGGTTGTTTGTACCAACCGCTGAAAGAAAAACCAGGTTTGATTTTCTATACTCCAGTTTTGAGGACTACATCATTTCAAATTAGCTTACATCTGACTGTTCTGGCGTGTCATGAAATTATTTGCTGGGTCCTGCTGCCAATTGACAGCCAGAAAAAGGCTCAATTGCTTAATTTTTAGGCTAGATTTGTGCAACAGCTTGTAATAAATTACTGTATGAGTGATTCTTACAAAGAGCGGAGCCAGGCATAGTGTCTGGCAGGCCTGCAGAATCTTCCACAGCCTCGGTATTCTTCTGCAATCCCAAAAATTGTTTGCCGCTCAAACTCTGTTATGCCTCACTTTTTGCAAAAAAGTTGCCACAAAACTTTTAATTTTTGCCACAATTTGCCACACAATTTCCTATTTTGCCACACCAATTACGCGATCCGAGATAAAGATTGTCGGATAGGGAATATTCTGCAGGCCTGGTGTCAGGCTGCTGAAAGGCTTAAGGTGTTGGAATTTAAAAAGGACTTTTGTAAGAACTGCATATAGAAAAAAACTGCTCCAGCAATTTGTTCCTCAAATATAGGAGATGCTGCCTGATGGTATGCTTGACTTCACCTCAATTAATCACGTTAAGAATCAATTCACAAAGTTCTGCACTTAGGAAGTGGGAAACATTCCATTGAAACTCTTTCCTATCCTTTGTTTTGAGAATATTTTGGTTGTCTTTCCTACCCCTTCTTTTTTTATGTAGTTCAGTCGTTTGCTGTGAAACGTCAGCATAACGAACCACCATGTTTGGGCGGCTGGACTTTACTACTACTATTACTACTTTTATTAATTTTACATGTTTTTGAATGTTTCTTCGTTATGTGGGCTGGCTTCTCGGTGTGTTGCTGCAATACTGAGGTGGTGTGACAATACACCGCATTATGGTATAGGATCCTAAATTTTTGGCCATAAGTCACCGAACCGTTCATTAAGTGTCAGTAGTTTAGTATTTTTTGTTTTTTTAAATGTTAAACCTGAACTTTATTGGAATTTTTTCAAAAATTTCAAATCCAAAATAGCAGTTACCTCAAGTTTTCTTGATTAATAGTTAAGTAGTGGCAGTTTAACAAAGCTTGCAATCTAGCAACCTTGAATTATGCACAAAGAGGTAGAATTTGAAGGCGTCCTCTGCGCATTTAATAGTTAAATCTATTTCATGGGTTTGAGTGCACAAAGTACAAAGTTGCTAAATTGCACACTTTGTCACTGAATATGGACTAGCAATCCAATTTGCACAAAGTTTTGGCTACACATGTGTTATTTGGTTGATCTTGAATAAAAATAGCCCCCCCCCCCCCCCCCCCCCCCCCCCCCCCCAGTATACAATCTGTTTGCTGCCTCTGCAGTTTTCAATGAGCAAAATCGCAAAAAACGGAAGCGGAAAAACACTACTGTTCGATTGAAGGCAAATGAACTTTTTCACTGATGTTGCTTATTTTTAAAAACTCCATTGTTGTTTTTGCCGTAGATTTACCACCTATTCAGTATGATCCCGTTTTATGTACCCGAAACCAGTGCAGAGCAATATTGAACCCACTGTGCCAAGTAGATTACAGAGCAAAACTTTGGGTTTGCAACTTCTGTTTCCAAAGAAATCCGGTAAGTTTCCTTTCTCCTTTTCTTATTCTAGGATATTCTTTTCTTATTCAGTAGGATAGGAAAAAGAAAGTTCAGAACCTCCTTATCTTTAAATGTTTAATGTACTATGATTTTCAAAAGGAAGAATCCAAGAAGATATTTTCATGCTTTCATTCCTCGACCAGTTTTAAACATGTTCGCATTTATCAGGTATTACCAAGTCTAACAGAATTGCCTCTTAAAAGAATGCCTTAAAAAATCTGAAATTCTTTGAAAAATAATGGACAGATAAGTAAGGCCCAGTATTACGATCTCTTGGTTTGTCCAAACCAATGGTTGGACTCAATCACAAGGCAATCCGATAGGCAGCCAAACTACTGGTTAAAGGATGAGAACAAAGGAGGCTCAACCCCTAACCCAGAGGATAACAAGATTTCGTAAAATACCACTCCTCGTATACCTAAGGTTAGAGCTATAACCACCACCAAAATATCACCTAACCAGAGGTCGTAATACGGGGCCTAAGGATCGTTTCGATGAGAGGACTTTCTTTTGAATCATACCATGTTTGATCTTTCATTCTGAGTCGCGAAAAGCCCTCAATCAACACTGAAAAATCAAAGGATGCATGAAGATCTGGAGGCGCTGCCTTACTTGGAGGGCTAATCCACACTAACCTCTGAAAGCTCATCAAACCTTGGGAGGTTACATAATAGAAAATTTAGGAGTGACAAAACTCAGAGTGACTGCTAATAACCCAAAACCTAGAAGGCTCCGGAGAGCTTGGATAATCTGGAGTTAGTTCTGCAAGGTCTTCTAAATTGTGCAGTCTTTCCTTTTATTTTTACAGGGTTTCCTAACTTTAGCAGTATCCTCAAAGGTTTGCAAAGCTTTACAGGCTTTAGATCACGACCAGTCTCCTGATTTTAGATTTACCGATTCGTTATGTTCTTGACTGGATAGATTAGTCCTATCTGCCCTTCATTTTTACTTAAAAGCTGATATAGCTCTAAGTGTTTCTTCCTTTTATCTTCTTTAATTATTTGCAATCATCATTTGGCCTTTCTTTCTCAGTTCCCTCCACAGTATGCAGCCATATCCGAGCAGCATCAGCCAGCGGAACTCATCCCCAATTTCTCCACTATTGAATATACCATCTCCGTAAGTATTGAGTTTTTTAAAGTCTGGATTATTTTCCATAGAACTAACCCTTCACTGCATGACTTTTTTATGCTGTTCGAAAACATGATTTTTCAATTAATTTTGATACAAGATGAAATGGAAAAACAGTAGTCGTGAAAAATGTCCAATTATATTAATTATTGCATCCAAGAGACCTTCAAAGAACGGAATTTAACGTGGGCCAGCATAGGGAGAAAAATAAAGGTCAAACGGTCAAATTTGTTTTCTAATGTTCAGATGGCCCTCATTATGGAGCCGTGCTCTTTTGGATTTTGGTCATAGCTCATAGCTTTTCCTCAATATGTGCCTGAGGGATGACAATATGGAAAAAAATGATGTTGTAAGTTTCATGTGTTCAAAAAAGGGGAGATAAAGTTTGTGCCTCAAGGGTACCACGATGCAGTAGAGCGTAAATGGAGAAAAATCACTGTTGCTGAATTGCTTGCTTCGACACTGCAAAGAGTGTTTGAACTTCATCAGGCGCCATGCGGTAAATGCACCCGACAAAATGGCATTGGCGCCTGCACCCGAGAAATTTTCATTTGAATCTATTTCTTACCTTCTCATTTAAACATCCATCTTTTGGACTTACCTCATTAGGAGCAAAGTATAACTTTGGCTCCTTAAAAATGTCCAATATTAATTGATTCAGACACAGTCTACCCTCAACAGGAGTAGAACTATATTTCATGTTACTTGCTATTCCAGCAATGATATTCTGTTGCTGGAATGGTAACAAAAGTTAAAAAATTCAAGTGTAAGTTATAAATAGCAAATAGATGTACTCAAATGTATATAGTCCGTTTCATTTAAATAGAAGCTTGAGCTCGACTCGTTCCCCTTCGAGTTTTACCCTCACTCTCGTACCTGCGATGACTCGAAGCCCGTCCCGTAGGTCGGGGATTCCGTCCGTCACAATGGACTGTCCTTTGGATAGCTGACTGTCTATTGTGACGGACGGAATCCCCGACCGATGGGGCAGGTCTCGAGTCATCACAGGTACGAGAGTGAGGGTAAAACTCGTAGGGGAAAGAGTCGAGCTCAAGCTTCTATTTAAATGAAACGGACTATAGTAGGTGTTAGTTTAGTACTAGATAATTTTGTATTAGTTCCTACTCTGTAAATAAAAAAAAAAAATGTCCAAAGCTTTTAAAAATTATTGGTTCCAGTTAGATGGCCCTTAACCTTAAAATTTTAAGATGAATGTCAAACACTAATGAAATATTTATGCTAGCTGGTAATTATTCTGACCTCTTTTTTTTCCCAGAGAGCCCAATGTCTCCCTCCGATTTTTCTCTTAGTTGTTGATACTTGTCTTGATGAAGAAGAATTGGGAGCTCTAAAGGATTCTCTGCAAATGTCTCTCAGTCTTTTACCGCAGAATGCCCTGATTGGAATCATTACCTTTGGCAAAATGGTCCAAGTAAGTCACTCAGTCTCTAAAATCTTCATTCCTGTTTATTATTCTCTGCTCATTTTGCTTACTTTCTCTATCTCAAAGATAACTGTTTTGGTTGTAGGTCTTTATTTTAGATGCTATTTATTTCTATTTTTCTATTTATCATCTATTTATGGCTCTCATTTTTTTGCAGAACTTTTTTATAGACATCGCCTTTTCCTCGCAACAATACTGTGTTTTTCTATTTATCATGCGTACCTATTTTTCACTTTCGGACTCTCAAAATCTGGTGTGTGCGTTTTATGTGAGAAAAGCTGAAAAACATTTGATAAAAACTGAATTTTAAAGTTCAGCTGTTCATCACCGCCTCTGAAGTGCATTCAGTGGGGGGACATGGTCTCTTTTGCTCATTACTGCAGCCATTATATCTCAGAATTTGCAAATTGTGAATTTTGTGAGACGATAGCATAGGTAAATGAATAGAGTCTAGAAAGTTTTGCTGTTATTTTTTCCAAATTTTTATACTTTGTACTGATTTTGAGGTTATTTTAGGCGAATTTTGTTGTTATTTTCCTAAGTGCTTTTTGCATTTTTCAAGGTAAAAATTAACTTACTGTTTTTGGGTCTTTTTTTATTTTAAGGCATGTTTCAGAGGATTGTGCAGTTCAATTCTAAGTATATACATGAACACAGGCTAATCTCCTTAGGAAAAAAAATGAACACAAAGCACGTTTCACCTCGGAAAATATGCATTAAAATAGACGCAATTTTTACATGCCATGCGCATAATTCTGCTGCATTGTCGATTTCGTGTCTATTTTTGTGAAATTTGTTAATACCTGCCAAATTTCATTATTATTTTGCTAGAAAATGCTGATTTTGCTCAAAAATCTGACGAAGCCCGATGTTGGGTGATTTTGCTTTTCATGAAACCAGGAGGTCACGATCGGTACTCCTATGAGAATTAGAATGCGATACGATATTTGTTTGTTTGCCCTCTCAAAATCTGGGGTGTTCATTATCTGCGTGTGTGACTCATGTGTAGAAAAATCAGAGTCTGGCAAATTGTCTTTTGCGATTACATAACTGATTACTCTTCAAAAGTAGTCAAAGTGAATCCAAGCTGTAATCATGTTTATTGATTTCAATGAAACCTGTAATATCCCAACCTTAGTTAATAAAATACTAAATTGGCAATGACTGTTGTTGAGGATGGGGACTCTAGTCGTATTCAGGTGACATCACTGAATCTGTTCATTAATTGAAATATAATCTCTTATCACTCGTACCGTTATTCTAATCATGCGTTTATTCTTTCCAATTCTCTTGTTCTCTTTAAAGCCACCTCCAAAGTTATTTTAAAACCGATGTTATTTGATGAAGAACAACATATTCTCTCATTATATGTTGATTTTGAAATCGGTAAGCCTGATCACCGCTTAAATCCATCTCGATTGCTTTTGAAAGTAAAAAAGAGTAATTGATTACTATTCGCCTAACTCTGAGAGATATATAATCTCTCCAAAGTTCAAGCATCAAATTCAATTTTATTGACTACCTAGTGTTACTGATCCATTTATGCAAAAATTTTGTGCCAAGGAAATTCTTTTCTGATGGAGAATTGACCCGAGGTTCATTTTTCCATTGATTAACACTGTTCGATTTTTTTTTCTTTTCCTCACAGTGAGGTACTTCGGTAGGTATCTCCCTTCCTTCCTATTCCCTTCTTGTATTCTCAGTCTAGTCGTTTGCTTTGAAATACAAGTATAAGGAACAAAGTTTGGGCGGTCGGACTTTTTTACTACTACTACTATTAGAATTGGATGTCAATTGTTTGTCCATGTTTTATTTCTAGGTTCATGAATTAGGCTGTGATGGTTGTGCGAAAAGTTTTGTTTTTCGTGGTACAAAAGACTTGTCTGCAAAACAGTTGCAAAACATGCTCGGTGTTGGAGTGTATAGAGAAGCACCTCAACAGCAGTTGCAGCAAATGAATCAGCAGCAACCCAATCGGCCTCCAGGCGTTGCGCCGGCCAGCGGTGGCATGACGAATAGGTGGGTTTTATTCTGTTTTCAATCCAAAGATTATCAGAGCTCTAGTCTTGACACTGTGAAAGAAATTGATAAGCTCCTTTAACATAAATCAACATTCAACATTTGCAACTAAGATAGGTAGTAAAATTGCTGAAGAAACATTTTGTGCAGAGATACGAGGACCGTTCAAAAAGTAACGAGAACGCTTGCTTTCTAGGGTTTCTATTGGCTCCCACAAAAAACCAGATACACCATTTTGTAGCAAAAACTCTCTAGAATTCAATTATTTAAACGGATTGAAAAAATATTGAATATTGCTTGAGTTATTGAACTTTTCCCGCGCTTATGTCATGAGATTTCCCGCCACCTCCGCTACCGTTTGAATCTTGAGTGAAACACGTAGATCACAGTTTTCAGGTGTCGCGTGGAAGATAAGGTTTGTTTATAGTCCAAGCTGATCCGCATCCTTATCAGTGCATCTATCCTGCATCTTGTCAAAGCTCTCAACGATGACAACAATCAGTTTTTTGTCAATACTCGTGCGAGTAGTGCTTTCAAGCTGTCAGTCATTCGTGACACACGACAATGCGCGCCCACACGTTTCTGCCTAAACGAGGGAACTTTTGGACCATTTTGGATGGGAAGTTCTGGATCACCCCCCTTACAGCCCGGACCTGGCTCCTTCAGACTACCATTTGTTCCCCAAATTGAAGGAGTACCTTGGAGGATTCCGTATGGACAGTGATGAGGAGGTTCAAAACACCGCGATGGACTGGTTCAAACAACAGCCGAAAGATTTTTACGACGCGGGAATCCGCAAGTTCGAGACACGAATGCAGAAATGCTCCGATGTAAATGGAGATTACGTTGAAAAGTGATGTAAGTCCTCAAAAGTCTGCTGTCGTTTTTGTCTCAATAAATAGGTTCCTTTTGAAATGTGCGCACAATATTTTGTATCTTTTTGCAACTTTTTTCCTTAGATAAAAACAAGTCGGCGGAGGTGGCGGGAAATCTCATGACATGAGCGCGGAAAAGTTCAATAACTCAAGCAATTTTCAATATTTTTTCAATCCGTTTAAATAATTGAATTCTAGAGAGTTTTTGCTACAAAATGGTGTATCTGATTTTGTTTGAGAGCCAATAGAAACCCTAGAAAGCAAGCGTTCTCGTTACTTTTTGAACAGCCCTCGTATGTTTAAAAGTATTTATTTTTTCATCTGTTGATTAGACAATGCTCTAGTAATTGTTAGATAAATAAAAAAACCTGGTTTTACTTATCAAAATCTTAGACAGTAACATTTTGGAATCAGGATTTTTGAGCAGCACATGCTCGGTTTTATTATAAGTGGCGGTACCCACCCTGGTCAAGTTTAAACCCAGAAACATCTACCCTTTTACTGAAGTACCCCTCAGTTACAATGACAATTTTGCAATATCAGTTTCAAAAATGATTTTTTTCATTGACATCATACTTTTCTCCTTGTCATAGCTCCCTTTTTTTTTTAAATTAATCTTTTTTGTCGAAAAACTGTGTTCATGGAATGGATGAATACATCGGGCTGTGAATTTCACCCTCAAAATGGATGCTTAAAATATTTGAACCTCCAACTAACTTACTGTTCATTATCTTTGTACACTTTTGTTTCAGATTCGTTCAGCCTGTACACAAATGTGATATGAGTTTAACAGATCTGTTAGGTGAAATGCAGAGAGATCCTTGGCCCGTGCCTCAAGGCAAGCGATCCTTAAGATCTACTGGAGTTGCACTTTCCATCGCTGTCAGCTTATTAGAGGTAACTCGATCTATCAGCGTAGATTAGTCTTTGTCGGAAGAGTACATTCATACACTAATATATACTTTGCATAATGGACCCTGCTCTACCTACCTATCAGTCAATTTACCTCAATAAGTCTGTTGTAAACTTTTACAACAACTGTAAAGACGTAAAGAGTGTAGTGTTGCTTAGATTTAACGTTGATAGCATCAAAAAGTTCCAAAACTGACCCACAACACAAACTCAATAAGTGCGTTTAAACTAACTTTCAAAATGGCTGACACATGATGAGTCACAATAGAGGATCACCATTTCTCTATGCTAGGAAAAGTGATTTTCACTGAATAACAGACAAATCAGATGGGACTTTACGATTGTGACTTGCTGTATGATAGCCATCATAAAAGTTTGTTAAAATGTATTCATTGAATTCACGGGTTAATTTTGGAAATTTTCAATGCTACCAACATTATTTCCAAGTGATTTCACTATAGGATTGACCTTCTTTACTGTCATAGCAAAAGTTTGCCCCAGACGCATTCACTGGTCTCAGTATTTCGCAGGTTTTGGCGACTGCACCCTAAGATCAAAGTTCAATTTTGTTCAATTTACAAAATTGCAATTTCCTTTATACTTTTTCGACTCCAGCAACAAATCTTCACCATAATATACTGAACTTTCCTAGAAACTTGCAAACTCTGTATTCAAAGCTCACATAAACTCAAAACTTGCACTATTCAGAGCAGCCATGATGCCCTGAACTGGGCGCCAATGATTACTGCAAGTGATGGAATCTCACTTTTTTTATTTTTTTTTTTATTTTAACATTTAGTATAGTTGCTGTATTTCTTTTGGGTCGTAGTTGAAATCGGACATAAAGGTCCTGTAAAAAGATGGATATTTTTCTAAGTATCGCTGCGAGGTATCAAAGGTTTGTTGCCATATTGCAGCGAATATTGTTTGCATTTGTCGTTCGTTAGATGTGTTTCGTTTTGACATATGTTGGTATGGCAATGCAAGAACTGTCCCATTTGATTTGGCTGCTCACTAATAATATCGCGCATCATTCGCAGTTTTGATAGCAGGAAAGGATTTTTTTTTTTATTATTACTGAATGCACTATGACCTCCGTGTAAGTAAATATTTACTTTTCTGACTGAAGTTTTTAATATTTTGCAGTGCTGCTATCCAAATTCTGGAGGACGCATCATGATGTTTGTGGGAGGACCGTGTTCTCAGGGTCCCGGGCAAGTAGTGAATGACGATCTGAAGGAGCCGATCCGTTCTCATCATGACATTCATAAAGATAATGCTAAATATATGAAAAAAGCTATCAAGCATTATGAGGCCTTGGCAGTACGCGCTGCATCCAATGGACATGCCATAGACATTTATTCCTGTGCTCTTGATCAGACTGGACTATTGGAAATGAAAAACTGCTGCAATTCAACTGGGTATGGAGTTTTACCGTCTACCTTTAAATCCGGCACTATGACAGATTCTTCTCTCAAATCCTTTACCAATCTCAATAAATAGAATGAACTTTTCTTGTTTAGTTTGATGTTCATAGTGATTTCAAAGTGTGTTTTCAATTTAAAATTCCAAAAACTAGACTTTTCCCAAAAGCGACTAGTGGCGGTACTATCCATCGGATTGACATCTGGAAAAGTTTCACGTGGAATCACCTTGAGATTCTTCCTTGCTTCTGAGTATAGTTTTCCTCCGGTCTTCTTGCCTTACTGTGAGGTACCTTGGTACGTACTTTTGTTCCTTCTTGTTCCCTTTTGTGTGAAACACCAGCAAAGGAACAAACAGTTTGGGCGGCTGGACTTCACTACTACCGCTACTTTTTTTTACACACGTATATCAATGTCGAAACACACATCAAAAATAATTTTTTATTCTCTTCTTGCATTTCATGTATTTCTGAGATGGTCAGTTTTTACTTTAGACCCCTTCGTGTATCCTTTTCCATTTTTTTTTAAACAAAAAACTTTGTTCGCAAGTTGATGAATGATTCAATTCTTTGTTCTAGTGGTCATATGGTGATGGGTGATTCTTTCAACTCATCCTTATTTAAGCAAACATTTCAAAAAGTGCTAGCTAAGGATCACAAAGGGGAGTATAAAATGGCATTCAATGGAATAGTAGAAGTCAAAACTTCTCGCGAATTGAAAGGTATGTTCCGGGATGACAATTAACTTTCTTCTTATCGTCCCATGTGCCTCACATTGCTATTAACTAAAAGGAGCTGATTTGCTTCATTTTTAGTCAAATTCATCACAAGTTTTTCTAATCAAAAATCAAGTGAGGAGATCAGTGTGGCCTTATTTCTTTCCGATGTTTCAGAATTTTGTTTGAAATCTTCGAAATCATGGAAACCAAAATCAAATTTTGAATTTTGATGACTTTTTTCAACAACCTCATTCACAATGAAAAATGTCTACCAACATTTTGTGAGAGTGAGTACAAATAATGTTAACTTTAGAGGAAATGTTGGAACATCGGAATTAAGTTAGGTAGTTCTGAAACTTATGTTGCTCAAGTGTCCACCTCATAGCATTCAAAAAATTTGTAACTATGTAAAGTGTAACTTGAAGACATTACTTTTTTCATCTCCTCAATTATTTACCTTTTCAAAGAAATTCTTTTTATTTTAACAAGTTTTTTCCAATATAATAGTTACAAAATCTTTTGTTAAAATTGTTTTTTCTTTCCTCTCAGTCATGGGAGCCATTGGAACGTGTGTCTCATTGAATGTGAAAAGCACGTGCGTTTCAGACACAGAAGTAGGTTTAGGCGGTACTTCGCAATGGAAATTCTGTACCCTTCATCCGAATGTAACTTGTGCATTTTATTTTGAAGTTGTCAATCAGGTAAGATTATATTTTCACTGCAAAATTGTGCCATTTTAAATGTTTCCTTACTATAAAATTTTGGGCACGTATGCAGTGCAGCATAAAATTAGAGAAGATATAGTGGGAATTGATAATTCCCCTTGGCTTTAACAGTGTCCTGTGACATATCTAAGGCTGTTCATTGAGTCATGCTCAAGTAGAGGAGTCATTTGTCTGAAATGAACGACTCAGATAACTTCAAGTCTCTCATATGACGCCGTTTAAACCCATGGGAATGATCAATTCCTGCTATCTCGTCATGTCTTGTCCAAAAGAGCAGTATCAAGCAGACTGCTGGAGTTAAAAAGTCTTGAAGGGGGGGGGCTCAGGTCCAAAATTTGTTAAAATTGCCTAGAAAACACAAAAAATTGATTTTTTTTTCCCCCCATGAAAAATGTCAATGTTAAAGAGTTCTTTTGGCTACGCCTCTGCGAGTTGTATTGATGCCTTCAAAGTCATCCTTAAACTCACCCGGTATTTGTAGAGGTTTACATATACCCTCAATAGAAGTTACAATCAGAGCCATTAGTCCTGCGTCAACGATTCGACGCAACCCGCACCACATGCAGCCCGAACCTCTCACAGTCTTGAGAGAACAAAAGAAAAGAAAGATAAGAGAGCGTTAATTGTGCGTGTAAGGTGGGTTGCGTCGAATCGTTGATGCAGGACCTATGGCTCTGCTTGTACAAGAGAAAGGTACTATGACCTTCAAAAGAAAGAAACCTGGTAGAAATTTTCACTTTCTTATTTCTTGGCAATCTTTGAACAATTTTGCAGTTTTCAAGTGTTTAAGGACTAACCAGCGGGCTAATCTTTGAAATCAGCGAATAAAACTAAAACTAGTTGACTGGAGAAATGAAGGATTGCTATTGGCCCCTCTAAAGTGTTTATCGAAAAGTATACCTCTGTAACCAAGTATCCCTCCACTACATTCGATAAGCTATCGGCTGCTTAAAACAATCCGATAACTTATCAAGTGTAGGAGGGATACTTGGTTACAGAGGTATACTTTTCGATAAACACTTTAGAGGGGCCAATAGCAATCCTTCATTTATCCAGTCTACCAGCCTTATCCAATGATTTCGAAGATTGGCCCGCAGAATGCTCCTTTTAAAGTATGTCATGAAATATCCAAAGTTTCGTTGAAAATAAAGGACAGATTTAACCGTAAGACTTTCGAACTGGGTACTTTCCTTTGAAAGTCATTGTACTGGCTATTTTGGTGTTCTTACATTCATGAGATGTTACAATAACATGAAAAGCTTAATTTTTTGATTAGCAAAGCATGCTGATGACAAAGTTTAGCTATTATTTTAAGCTAAAATGAATGCATTATCTGGTCACAAGTTGTTCGGAGGAATATATTGTGATAGTAGCAACAGTAAGAAACTGTTAAAAAAAGGTCAATGTTTTGTTTTCGGAAAAAAGAATGAATGCCAAAAGCAAATTCCTTACCTGAAAGCTCATCAATTGCTATGGCCGTCATCATTGGGGATTGTTGTGTAAATTTGGTCTGATGCTCTCTGTAATATTGCCACTGGTGATGGCTCTAATGGCCAAAAAGTTGCTTGATATGGTATGAAACCGTTTATCTGAATTTGTTTCATTGTGTACAGGAAATCAGCTCTTTTCTTTTGGTACTATTTTTAATTTGATCATGGATTCAATTAAAAAAAAAAAAAATTCTTATCAGTATCATGATTAAGTTTGGATTTTTCAAGATAATCACATCTCATGTTCTGTGGACCTCTCCTCTAGTTTTTGACTGTTTGTTTATTTATTAAATTAATTATAATGGTGTTTTTAAACAGGCTACAGCACCAATTCCTCAAGGTGGTAGAGGCTGCATTCAGTTCATAACACAGTATCAACATTCCAGCGGTCAAAAACGCATTCGTGTGACAACTCTTGCTAGGAAGTAAGTGATTTTGTTAGTCAGGATTTTCTCTTTGAGTTGTTTACGAAAGAAAGGAGGAATTAACCTTTATAGGAAATAAACCTAACCGAAGCCCTGCTTGCAACTGCCCCATTGAAAATAACCACGAGTAACTCCTTCCATACTGCTCCTTGATTTTTCATGAATAAAAAAACCAGCCAATAGGTTTAAGGGAAATAACAGTTGACAAATTTCAAAGTTTACAGATCAATTTTATCCTTACATTTGAAACAAGCTAAAAGTCTGATTTCGTTTTTATGCTTAGTAATTTTTATGTCAGTCTTCTTCAACCTCCTTTTTCATTGTTTTAGTTGGGCGGACATGAATGCAAATCTCATGCATATCAGCGCTGGATTTGATCAGGAAGCTGCAGCAGTTGTCATGGCTCGTACCGTGGTTAACAAAGCTGAGGCAGATGATGGCCCCGATGTCATGCGATGGGCTGATCGAATGCTGATAAGACTGGTAAAGATATTGCTGAATTTCTATCCCAAATGAGTGAATGAATCAGTAAATGTAATTTGATTTCTAAGGGAAACCTAAAAATATATTTTGAGATTATGAGAATGGTTGAAAGTCAAGTGATGAGGTGGACAGATGAAGGGCTCCACCAAAGAGCGTTGGAAGGGACAACATGTATGAAAGAGACTTTTAACCCTTTGCGGTCTCATTTTTTTCCCACTTGCACCCCCAACAGGTCGTAATTAAAAACGAAAAAGAGAGGTTATTGTTTATTGTTACGCCGTGCCGCTAGCGCTGTGGGCAACCTCCGCACTATGTGAGAATGAATTGCTAGAAGTTCCCGAGAAGACCCATAGAGCACAGCACGCACTGAAGTTGTCGGGGCTAGCCCGATATTGGACTCAGTAGAGCAAAACTTTTTTGTCATGTCGGGTGAGCCCTGACATGCGACCGGAACGGGAATTTTACGATGTCGAACCTGACCCGACACGACCGCAAAGGGTTAAGCTGAAAAATGTTGGATATTTTGAGCTAAATTAATGGATCTGTGTGCATCTTTGTATCTTTGATAGTCAATTGAACCAGGGAGACGAGCATTGAAACAAATGTTTTAACTTTGGTGTTCCAGAAATTAAAAACTAAAGTAAGGAATTCGGTTTGAAATCTGCGAAGGTAATCATGTACTCAGACAGTACGTATGCTTAAAGGCAAATTCTAAATTATTACTTATTTTTGCCCCAAATTCAAAACATTTTTTCCTTGAAATTCAGATTTTTCTCTCTTTTCTTATGTTGTAGTGCCAGAAGTTTGGTCAGTACTCAAAAGATAATCCAGAAAGCTTTCGGCTGCCTGAAAACTTTAGTCTCTTTCCTCAATTCATGTATCATCTGAGGCGGTCCCAATTTCTTCAAGTATTCAACAACAGTCCAGATGAAACATCATTCTATCGACATGTTTTACTTCGTGAAGATTTGACGCAAAGTCTGATCATGATTCAGCCAATCTTATATAGTTACTCTTTGAATGGACCACCGGAACCAGTTTTACTGGATACCAGCAGCATCCAGCCTGACAAGATTTTACTCATGGATACTTTCTTCCAGATTCTAATCTTCCATGGCGAGGTTTGTTTCAAATCCTAAAGTCATTCAGTAAATCTTGCCCATGATTAATCATTTGTCTCCCTCTTGCCTCTCCATGATTGGAAGCTTTTAAAGTGGTACACAGTGAGGTTTATTACCGTTAATTCCCAAAGATCTAAGCGTAGATGTTGAGGATTACTCAGCACAGTGGAACTCCGCTAATTTGAATCTGAAAGGAACCAGAAAATAGTTCAATTTAACTGGGTTTCAAATTATCGAGGGTTTCAAATTATCGAGGGTTTCAAAATTAGAGAGGTTTCAAATTAGAGAGGTGGAAAACTGTGGTTTTTCAAATTAAAGAGGTTCAATTAATGCAAGTCTGCCTGAACATGAAGATTTCAAAATGCAATTGTTTGATCAGTACAAAATAAATTTATTTTAAGATGAATTTACAAACAAATAAAAGTTGCATCGCTTCATTTGAGAATTTACAACTTCAATTTTCGCTTGTATTTTCTTCAAATTATAGAGGTTTTAGAGCTCGAACGAAAGGTTCAAGATTTTCAAATTAAAGGGGTTCAAATTAGCGGGCCTCCACTGTAATTATTTTGGTTATTCCGGGACTTATTTGCCTTTCTCAAAGTTCTACCCACTGCAGATCTTCATGAATCAACAGTCATCAACCTCATTGGTGTACCATTTTATGAGCTTTCTTTTTAATTGTGAACAGAAAGCTTTACATAAGTGGTTTTGTAATTTTCTCTGTCCTCCACCAACTACCAAATCATTTCAGCATAAAAAATCATAATCAGTTGTGTCAATAAATTGATTAAATTTGCATGTATGTAGTGTACAGATGTCACTACAATTGCAAAATGTATACAATGACAGTGAACATGATAATTGTTTTGCCCATTTTATGATGTTTTTTTAATGACATGTTTGCTAAAATATTCTCTAGAAACAGGGAGTTGCCTCCAGTGCAGAACCATTCTGAATATCGGGTTCTGATAAGTAGCGATGCCTGCTTCCGAACTGCATCTAATTGTGAGTGGTTGGTTAGCGCAGAGTTTTGACTCGTTGCTAATTAACTGCTCACCATTGCGCTTTGATGCAGTTTGGAAGCATGCGTCGCTACTTGTCAAAACCTGATACTCTAAATGGTTTTGCTCTACCATAGACAATTATGTGCAGATCAAAAATAATGAAGAAACTCTACAAATTTCTGTACTTTTCATTCAACTCCAGAATGGGTCTGTTGCAAACTTTTGCTACAGCGATAAAAAGTGTTCACTCCAATGGCGGCAAAATATCGAGGAATCTGAATGTATGCACCGTGATCATCCAAGGATTGCCAACTTTGACAACCTCACTGCAGGTAGAGGTTATGTGTTTATTTACGTTGTGATTGGTTGTGATGGATATTGTGAGGTTGGCTATCCTTGGATGTTCGTGGTGCATGCATACAGATTGCTCGATATTTTGCCGCCATCTTGGATTTCATTAAACGCATTTTGTGAGTTTATTGTTGCATTTCATTGCTTTCTGATGCCATCATTGGACTTTTCAGGCGATTTTACAATAGATTGCACACTCTATAGCGCTGTAGCAAAAGTTTGCAACAGACCCATTACATAACCGAGCATTTCCTGCAGGTCTGGCGCACAAAATGCTATCTCAAGTTGTCTTGTCATTGAAGCAGTTGTGTCTTGACAAGATTTCTTGCCATTGGTGTGAAGCCAATTTGCCATTGGTTTGATTGCTAAAGTAAATAAATTAATGTCGATTTGATTTTCTATTTAACAGACTATTGCTCAGTGGAGGGCTCTGAGATATCAAGACGCACCTGAATATGAACATTTCAAACAACTACTTCAGGCGCCGGTGGATGATGCGCTAGAAATTTTACACAGTCGATTTCCAATGCCTAGATATATCGACACGGAACAAGGTGGCTCACAGGTAGGACTCACTAATAGTCTCGTTATTAGATTCTACTGGATAGTTTGACTAAAAAAGGATCCAGATGAATTTTTTATTAGAATCACCTTTAAGATTGCAACGTTTTTCTGCAACATTTGAATCCAAATTGAGCTCACCTCACATTTATTCTTTGCATTTTTCTTGGCAATTCAAATTTTCATTCAAAATATCTAAACCCAGATTGAGTTCCGTGATTAAGATTGAATTTAAAATCAAATACTTGCATGAATATTTTTTTTATTTTAAATGTGAGTTTCAATACATAGACAACCATCTAAAACAACATACAGTGAGGCAATCCGCCGGGATTCGCGCTTCATATCTTCAGATTTGCTCACAAATACTCAAAGAGCATTGTTCAATTAAGAGCGACTTTCACTCTATCATTCTTTGATAGGCTCTGGCAAGTTTTTGCTCAATTTCACGTGACATATTACCTACATTGTGGTTTGTATTGTAACTTGTAAACTTGATTCTAATTTTTGTAATTTTTCTATGTACCTTTTGTTTCACTTTTTCCCTTTCTTTTTCCAGGCAAGATTCTTACTGTCTAAAGTAAATCCTTCTCAGACTCACAATACTGCGTTTGGATATGGAGGCGTAAGTATTTTTCTTCTTCTCTCGTGTTTTTGAATGTACTATGATTTTCAAAAGAAAGTATCCTGGTAGGAATTTTCGTTCTTCCATTCCTTGACCAGTTTTAAAAAACATTGCAGTTTTCAGGTATTTCAGAGTCAAAGAGCATTGCCACTTGAAAGTATGCCTTAAAAAATCGAAAACTCTGAAAAATAATGGACAGCATAATAAAAGACAGTTTCGATGAGAGGACTTTCATTTGAAGGTCATAGTACACATTATGGAATCTCTTACTTGAAGATTTTTTCGATGCGTATTGAAATCATACAAAGAGTTGTCACCGTTGTAAAATTAAATCCTTCACTTTTATAGTACGTTGGCTTCTTCACTTTTGTAGTTCATGAAGGAACACTCCTTTCAAATTTTATTAAAATAAAAATCTTGATGATCAGACAAGAGAAAGAAGAGGAAAACTAAATGTGACCTGATAGAATTGAGAACTTTCAATGTTTGTAAGTATTAGTGGGTGATGTAAGGAGGGGGGGGATGGAACAAATATTAGATACTCTCAACCATTTTTTTTACTGTGGAGTATCTCGTTTTACGTTGGGTGAATTATCTCACACTCAAGGCTCTAAAGTTTATGAAAATAATTCATTTTCAGGTTTTGAATTTTTTCTCACAGCTGAAAAGAATACTTTTTTTTCTGACAAATCAAGTTTTATGATAATCTCTGTGTCTTAAGTTTAATTCAAACTTGATTACACAAAATAAATAATTAAATAAATAAATAATTTCATTGTGTTCATATCACTTTTTTACAGGATGCTGGAGCTCCGGTGTTGACCGATGATGTAAGCTTGCAAGTTTTCATGGAGCACTTGAAGAAATTGGCAGTTTCCTCAAACGCTTAAATAGAGAATGACAGTCACTGGTTGTATATTAGTTGATCAAAGGACTTCTGTAATTGTTTGTAATTAAGTTGTGTTGCTCTCAAAATCATCTAGAAAAGTATGTAAATATGCTCAATTTTTTTTTTATATATATATATTTTTAGCCATTTCTATCTTAAATTTTATCTCTTGTTATCTATCTTAGTTCCACTATTTATTAAAATTTAAGTAATTTAATATTTTATTTAATAAAATGCAATTGTTAAAAAAATTTAACCAAAGGCAACTTTTGTCTGCCAATTCTTCTTAATTATTTTGAATTACTGTGTCTTCTGCAATTCTAGAAGTCCTCGCTCCTTCAAAGTAACAATAATAGGTCTGTCGCATACTTTTGCTGCAGCGTTATGAAGGGTTCACTCTGATGAAAAATGGTGTGAAAATCACATTGAAAGCATCAGACAGTCTCAAAATCCACTCATTAACCAAAGAATGGCATTTTAAGGAAAGCCTAAGATGGCGGTCAAATGGGCAAATCAACTCTGCATGCATTCACAACGAGCAGCAAAGATGGCGGACGACAGCATTTTCGGCAAAATTGATACTTGCCCAGTGTATCCTTTCCAGAATTCCGGAAAATCTACACAGAACATGATATATTCATGATACATTCATGAGTTCAAAATTAAAAGGCTTTACCTAATTCAGGAATTTCAGAGTTTTTGCTTGGTTTTATGTGTGAATTAACTGGTGATTACTCTTAGATATTTGAATCTTGCCTTTGTCAGTAGAAGGCTGTGTCATATTTTTTTTCCCATAACAGTATCTGCCAGGTTTCTGAAAGGTCTCTTTCTTTCTACAAGCAAGCAACAGTAAGGGCATCAAGGGGGGGGGGGGCTCTTTACTCAGGGCACCAATCCATAGAGCCGTGCCAGGGACCCTCAAATCATGTGCATTTATAGACCAACTACAAATTTGCCGCAGTCTTCAAGAATCCACTCGACGCCCCTGAACATCAGTCAGAACTTTTAGTGGTGGGGGAGGGAGGGGGTGTCAACGCGTCTATACTCCCCCCCTCCCCTTGATATCAATATTTTTCCCAGAAAACGGTAACGTTATGCATTTCAAATGAAATTTTGACGGTGGACCTTGGATCTCCTCTTTTCTCTTCGCTATGTTCAAGCCCTATGTGCGTACACAGGAATTTGTCTGTCTCTCTCTCCTCCCATTTGAATATGTGTGTTAGGTAAGGACGGAGATAGGAGTTTAAGTCACGTGACGGCCCCCTCTTCTATCCTTTTCAAATACATGTGCTCAAATGGCTAGAGAGAGAGAAAGACAAATTGCTGTATTTGCTTATGTCAGCCCCCGCCCCCCCCCCTCTCTTGGTAAAATTTCTTGCTGTGCCTCTGTGAGATTTTGATCTAGTTTCTTTTATTTGAGTAACAGTTGAGGAATATTTGTCAATTACCACTTTCATGAAGATAAAAAGAAAAAGTGTTAATTATAGGAGGGGAGGAAGCATGTTGAAAACTCTTGAATGCAGAAAGTGCTGCCTACCTCACGATGAAAAACTTTCTCCTCTTTAAAAACTTGTTTAAAAGCACCCGATGCAATTGTAGTCTTCCAGTATCGGAAGTTTTCTTAGGAATCACTTTGTTTTCTCCCTTTAAAAAAATTTATTTAAGATGATCCAAGGATGATCATTGGTTATTTTGTTGAAAGAATCATCTTTGGAAACACTGATTTTTCTCATAAATAAAAATGTATCAAAATTTGCTGTTGTCTCTCTCCAGTCCACTTCTTGTAAGCAGAAAGTAATTAGCTCACTAAAATACTAATTTCTCTCCTGAAAAACCACCCTCAAAATCTCAGTCACAAAGGAAAAGTTAATTTTGGAAATGCAATATCTCAGTCAAATTACATAGGAGTCTTATCTCTGGATACGCGCGTCCATAGGCGGACCGTTTCAAGGGCTAGAGGGGGCTATAGCTCCCCCACTTTTTTTGGGCGGAGGGGCTAAAAATCGTGAAAAAGTCATCACTTGAGACTTGAGAAGCAAAAAAAAAAAAAAGTAATCACTTTTTAGCCCCCCCACTTTTTTGGTCACGGTCCGCCTATGCGCGCGTCGCGTCACGGTCCTTCAAAAAGCCCCTTCAAAATCAACCGCTGCAATCCCAATTTACGGACGTAGGAAGTGTTATCTAACAAAACGCGGCGTTTTCGTTTTTGAGTTAAGCTATATTTAAAATCTACTTTCGGAGGTATGCGGCTTTAACATATACTCGCAGTAATGAGGGGCATCTCACGAAAATCAATACTTTCTCTTGACACCACGATCCCTCATAAAATGAGTTAGCTCCCGCTACATCACTGATGCGAATGTTCGATGAGATAGAAATGTATCTATCATAAGATTTGATGAAGATTAACCATAGGCGTAGCGTGGGTATCAGATTACTGAGCCAAAGAGATATGACAAGTCCTATCCCTGCCATGTTCGAAAACCGTTAATCGACATTTCGTAAAAAACGCCTTCAAATAGGCCGTGATACAATACGGCGTACCACCTGGTGGACCATTTTTCGTAAAAATTGCTATTACCTACTGCTGTTAGTGGAAATAAATCCAAGGCACACACTTTTCTGAATTTTTTTACCTTACAAACACGTTGACAAAATGGAAAATGTCAAGGGAAAAATTTAACCACTAAAACTTTAATCAAAAGTCATTTACTGGCAGCCGAACGCACTTCGGTTACTTTCAGAATTGTTAAAAAAAATTGTCCACCAGATCGTATGCCAGTTTGGTTACCTACTTCGTAAGAGTCGATTATTAGTTTTAAGCAGTTCTGCCGTGTCTCTTTAGCTTAGTAATCTCTGGTGGGTGTCAAAAGTAGGGGGCTTTTTTTTTTTTTTTTTGTTTTTGTTTTTTTTTTTTTGTTTGTTTTGCTTATTCATATTTGGGTTCTTGTAATTAAAGCCACATTTGCCACACTGTTTTTCACGCAAAAAGAAAGTGGAGGGTGGGCTTCTGGGGCTACTATAAAATGTGGGGGGAAGGGCTTCAGCCGTATCAAGCCCTATACACGCTACGCCTACGAGATTAATGTCATACAGCAATATTTTCACTCACCTAAAATTGACGAGTTAGATGAGGTCAGTCAACGCCTTGGATTTCAGCTGAGGTAGGCCACCTGCAATGCTTTAGTGAAATGAGATGAGTATTGCAGGTGGCCTACCTTCAGGAGGCGACTGTCATTAGTCCATTCGTCGACTGTGCACAGTCAGGGACAGAAAGAATGACAGACGACTCCGGAAGGTCTAGCCAACCAGCAATACTCATATCAATGAATGGGGCTGTTGCGCACTTTTGCTATACATAAGCGATTTATTAGTCGATACTGGTGTAAAAACCTCCAATAATAACGATGACAGCACTAAAGACTTCCAAAATCCACTCCATAACTCAATAAACGCTTTTGATTGCGCGAGCGTAATGGTGGCTGAGGGCAGTAAGAATGAGAGATTCCCATCTAACAATACTGCAACTCCATCAAGAAGTGACCAAGAAGAGATGACTTTCTTGTGACACAGGTGTCACTAGGTGTTACAGTGACAGTACCATTCATCAAGTGTGGATCATTACTCTGATGACTAATTACTCTGTGAATCATTCTTGTCAGTGACGAAATCAAGATAGGAATCTCTCATTATTACTGCCCTCAGCCACCATTACGCTCGCGTAAATAAAAGCGTTTATTGAGTTTAGGAGTGAATTTCGGAAGTTTTTAGTGCTGCCATCGTCATTTTTCGAGGTTTTTACACTAGAATTGATTATTAAATCGCTTATAGCAAAAGTGTGCAACAGCCCCATTGAAGCATTGCAGGTAATGAATGTGGCCTACCTTAGCGAAAATTTAAGGAGTCGTCTGACCTAGGACCTGCGTCTTCTAGCAGGAGTCGTCAAATTACGGCTATAGACGTAAGCCCGTAAGCGGCAAAATTCGAATCACGCCTGGGCGGGAAATAGTGGAAACGACCGTGGTGCAGACCACAAGCAATGAGGTGTGGACGCGCCCTCGGCATCTCTTAAAAAGGTCGAGGGGTTATTAAACATTACGCAATAGACAGCAGAAAAGGAATCATTTGGGGCTCTGTCGGGCTGACGTAATGCCCGCAAGATTTTACCTCGAAAATCGGGGTGACTGGGGCTGGAGCATGAGACATGAGAGAGAGCGGCTCCCATTCGAAACCCGGAAGTTACACCGCTAACACGCGTTTACGCGCTCGAGTATAGTTTTCGTTTTAAATCTCAAATGTGTAATTATTATTAAGATCGCATTAAATTACTATCCATCGCAGTTTCACAGACTCCTTATAGCGAGTTTCCCCGATTTTTTCGTTAATTTTTAAAGCGGTCAATGTAGCAGCCTTGCGACTTTGACGTTTTTTTTTTTTTTTTTTTTTTTTTTTTTTAAATCGACCGGCTAGAGGGTGTCCCTTATTTCTAAAGTTTATGCCGATTGCATTAAATGTTGATTTTTTGTTAGAGAAGTATAACTATTTGACCGTTTCTCTTTCAGATGATTTTAAGTGCCACCTTAAAGCCCTCGAATTTTGCAAATTTTTAGAAGTCATATTTTCAAGATTCGAATAGTCGATTTACGTTGAAATTCTCGATTCAGTGCTCTCCAGAGCAAAAAATCGTTTTCCCTTTTTGGTAGAAATAACCATTTTTACCATATTTTACTCGATTTTAAAATCTAAGGGGAAAATTAAAAATGGATATCTCTCGCAAAACGGTCAAAGATAAGATATAGCAAAATGGGAAAAAATCGATCGAAAGAGCTCTAGCTTGAAAATTTCAATGTGAATAATTGAGTAATTAGTATCCACACCATATATTCGAATCTTGAAAATATGTAGGTTCTTATTGGAAAGCATTTTAAAATCACCTGGTATCAGTAATGCGGTTGAAAATTGACGATTTTCTAACAAAATAGATACCCACTCTTAGACTCTGTACTCTGTGTAGTCGCACAATCTTTCAAAAATGGGGCTCTTGCAAACTTTTTCTAAAGGGGATTTGAAGAGTTGATTCTTGCATAAAAACCTGTAAAAATGACTATGAGTACACTGAAAAATCACGAAATTCACTCTCAGAAGCGGGCTCTATACGGCGGAGAGACGCTGGTGTATCACATGGGACATTCCCATCTAAACTGGGGACATTCCCATCTAAACTGAAGAATATCTCTGTGTTTCCGTAGAGAAAGTGACAAGTTAGACAGGAATCTCCCATGATACCTACTTGCGTAGCTCCGCCATAAAGATCTTACCGTTACAGCTATTTTCTGAATGTATTACGTACTGAATAAATTTTAGAATTTGTTGGTGTGATTCTCGCTGGTTTTAACATCAGATTGAACGATTCATTTGCTTAAAGTAAACTTTTACGAGCGTGATTTTCCTGATTTTCGCTGGTTTAAAATCAGATTAGACTATTCATTTGCTCACAGCTAACATTTGCAAGTGCCTCATTTCGGCGTTTCATTTTCGTCGTCGTCGTCCCTCTCCCAAAATAAAAAAATCGATTCTTTCCTGGGAAAGGAAAGGGGAAGGAATCGATTAATTGATGTTCGATAAATCGCTATCTACGAGCCGTTTCTAAGACGTCGTATCGTATCTCGCGTACTACGTTTATCATTACGAAGCGCTGCTCACTCCACACAAATGCGTATTGCAAAAGCCGGCACACAAGTCCACGATTCCTCTCCGTTCGCCGTTTCTCATTCATGCTCAAGTTTTCATTGAGGGTTTCCAATCTAATTTAAGACAGGTGACCTGGTTCGTCTTCGTTCGCGCCAATTTCATCTTTTAAGTGTCCTACCCCACGGATTACCCTCTAACACTTTTCTTCTGTTTTCGTAATTTTCGATACCGTTTGTTGCGTTTTTTCCGCCCGTTTTTCTTTTGTTCGGTTGTTTTCGTTTTTTCTTTTCCTTCCGTTTGATATTCGGTTTTAATCCTCGCGTTCACTTTGGACAATCGTTTCAGAGCTTTTTCCGACAACGGCTTGGTTAACGGATCGGCTGAAGATCAGTTATTTGTATCATCAGTTTGTTAGTGACACTTAACATTGCAGTTGTGATATTTGGAAACAAGAAATGGCTGTTGATTTGAAAGCGTTTGGAGAAGGAGTGACCCCTTACGTGAGTTTTTAATTTTTACTTCCTCTCTTTGTAGTCAAACGCATGCGGTAGCTTTTTGATAGGTATTTTTTTTTCTTTTTTTCTCAAAACCTCGGCATTTTTTGCCAAAATTTCTCTTTCAAAGCAATCGCGTTCAACCGCATTTACTGCACGAAAAAAAATATTAGTGAAAATAACCGTACGGATACCTGATTTTGGCACCTGCTAGATGTTATGGTAAACTTGACCAGAATTATGGTATATTTGCCGATACTTTGAGTAAATTCGACATGCAATCAGGTAACATCACCTAGTACCTATTCAAAACATAGTATACTTCTGGTTAACATTACCATAACATCTAGCAGGTGCCAAAATTAGGTATCCGTATGATCATTTTCACCATAGTTTTTTTTCCCGTGTGAATTTCCTGGATTCGATGGTGAATTTCCGAGAGTCAGGAATCATTATCACGAATAACGCTAAAAGGTAAACTGAGCCATGGGATTATCTATTAAATTCTCAACTTACACTATTTATATTATTTTTTTTAAAGGGGTCACGTATGCATTTATTACCTCTAGTTGTATCAAAAAGAAAGAAAATGTGGTCCAGAGTTGGCTAGTTTTTATTTTCCTCCCTGGCTATACCCTACTTACAACAAAAAAACCAAATTAAATAAATAATAGGTTGTATGTATACACTCCCATCCCTCGAGTGCTTTCTCCTTACTTCCAACCCCCCCCCCCCCCCCCCCAAGAACACACTTTATTTACTCTCAGCCTCGAGTATCCAGTCCTCCTGTTCTAGGTCTTTATCTTCTGCTTGATAGGTCCCGATTTCTTGAGAAGCTTGTGGCCAGAGCCTGTGCACTATGGTCTGATATTGAAAAAAAAGAGGCCAAAAATCAGCGATAAAAAGTCATCAAAATCATCGTTGTCGACATTTTTAAGCTTAATTTAAAACTTTTCAGTGACATTTTCAGGTTTGAAATACTTGTTAAAAGTGTTTTCTGTGGTTAAAAATGGTCTTGAAGGTGTATAATTGTAAAATGATGAGAAATTTACATTCTGATTTTTTACCACTTTTTTACTATCTCAGACCCCCGCACTTGACGGAAACCGATACTGAAATAAGGGGAATATAATTAAAGGAAGAGAAGAAAGAAAAGAGACAGAAAACATGTCAATTGAATGTCAACCGAGGCCAAATGTCCACCACTGGCGGTTTCAGGAATCTGAAACCTTCTCTCTCCTCTTCCATTAAAACGCGTGTGTTAGAAAATGACAGATTAGGAACAGTCACGTGATTTTCGCCCCCTTTTCTATCCTTTTCTAACACATGCTTTCTTATGGGAAAATAGAGAGATGGACAATTTCTTGGATCCGCTAGTATCCCTTTTATTGAGTCATTCCTACAACTGCCGCCACTCAGAGGCTGCATAAGGATACTGACCTCGCCGCAGATACAGTGACTGGATAAACCACAGTGCGGCCATTTCGGTCGTCTTTCTGATTGATCGAATTCCTTAGTTCGCGAATTTGAGCATTTAGAAGTATTTTTACAGTTTTATAGGGTTCTCGTAGGCAAGTTAGACACGACTGAAGTTCTTCCGTCAAATTTGAAACATATTGGTTCGCAAAATTAAGAGAAATCAACGATTCCCCGTAACTGACCCACCGCGGATGCGCACCCAACTTAACACGGGTGCCAAAGGGAAGAAGTGAGTTCCTGAGTTACTCGCAAAAAATATCGCAACCCCCCGCCCTAAATATGGTTTGTACATAGCATTAATGACTTTTTTCAGACAGGGGGTAGAGAAAATTTCATTCCGAAACCCAAGAACAATCATACTCCCCCATGCTGCCCATGCTGAAGTGGGTGCACTATTGAGGGGTGGAGGGTAAATGGCCGCACTGTGGTTTATCCAGTCACTGTAGCCGCAGGTAGTGTCAATTTTCGTAAAATTTGTTCCCTTGGAATCCTCAAGGGAGGGGGGGGGGGTGAGGTAGTCTCAGGTTCGACTTGCGCACCGCGGAAGATACCCTTACCCCGCGCCGCCGGTCTTGGCCCTGCTAGTCAGTAGCGTCGCGTGCCATCTGGCAACAATGCAACTGCTCCGTTGAAACTCATTAAATATATCGAATTTTCCTTGTGCGCTGTGCACCCCCTGAATTCGATATTTTACATGAGTGTAAATGGATAGAGTACATGGTTGCCAAATTGCACGCGACGCCACTGCTGCTAGTATCAATCCGACGTTGTTTTGAATCAAAGAGGTTCTATAGACGAGAGAAGAAATCAAAGTATGACTGGCGCATCTTTGCTTTCATCAAACCATTTTTTTTTTTTTTTTTTTTTTTTTTTTTTTTTTTTTTTTTTTTTTTTTTTTTTTTTTTTTTTCTTTTATAAGCAAGATCGTTTCCTGAGAATAAATTTAGGAGGGTGCGAAACTTGCAGTGGCGAAGCATGCGATTTGGCAACGTTCCTTCTTTCCCATTTAAACACATCAGAAATGTCGAAATGTCTGGTCATCGCCGATGACTGAAACGTTCGACTTTTTCGGTGAATTTAAATGGAGAAAATACATTGTTGCCAAATGTTACGCTTCGCCACTGCAAACTTGTTGAGAAGGACAAAACCGATGCTCGACTAATTTGTTCATATTTTTTAAGCTTTCGTTTTTCAGTTTTGGTATATTAAAATGTTGAGTTTTCCATCATTCAGGAGGAGGCAAGTGCTCCCCTCCCCACCCGAATGTGACCCCCTCTCCCTCTGCCCCGAATGTGCCCACCAAGACTGTGCCCTTAGTGTTTGTTAGTCTGAAACGGGCTATAGTCGAACAACGAAACAATTTTTCAGCGCCACCGGAGTGATGACCCGGTGTATAATACATAGCAGTGACGGTCCTCGTGCTATTTGGCAACCTTGTTTCTTGCCATTTGAACCTATGCAAAAGTGTCGATTTACCAGGGGACTCAGTGAATCCCCTGAATATCGATTATTTTGGTTGATTTAAATGGAGAGAATCCGTTGTTGCCGCATCGCACGAGTCGCCATACCTGTGTAAAGTATGTATACTATCTCTATAGACTACACGGAGAAACATTTCTGATTGAAATTACGGAACGTTTTAAGAAATTGGGGTAAGAAGACATTCGTTTTAGAAAATAAGAATTCTTATTGATTTAACGAAAATGGTCATTGGTCCAATGAACGTTCTGATGATTCAAAAGAATCATAAGAAAGTATCGTTGCATGGATCAATAAGAATTCTTATTCTTTTAAAAGGAATTTCTTTTTAAGTTTTTACCCCATTATTAATAATATACGTTGCGTAATTTCAACCAGAAATTTTTCTCCGTGCATAGAATTTACTCAGCTAGGAATATTTCTGCAAGTCAAACAGCTACATAACTTGAAAGTTCTATCTAAACATTTCCTTTGTGAAAACTTGACTCATCTCCCTCCTCCTCGTGTTCGATAGTTTTAACGTACTATGACTTTCAAAAGAAAGTCCTCTTATCGAAATTGTTCTTGATAAATTTTTCTTTTATTTTCCATCGTTTCAAATTTTTTGAGGCATAATGTCACACAAGTGATAGTAGTGCGAGACTCTGAAATACATGAAAACCACAAAAATTCGCAAATTGGTCGAGAAATGAAATAATGAACATTTCTATTAGGATACTTTCTTTTGAAAGCTATAGTACGATTCATTTGTTATCATTTTACGATGCTCCAAAGCAACGGACGAAAGAAGCATATACTGTCAGCACTTTCGGTTATTCTGTCTCCTTGATCGATATCCCATTGAAAATTATTATGAAAACTGCTACTGAAATATCCAATCGATAATGTTTAATGATTAAATTTTTAATCGCGTTGTTCTTGGCACTGTTTAGATTTTTTCGCCCTATTTTTTTTTTCTTCAATCTTTACACTCGTTACTTCGAACATCTGATTTTCATTTGTAAAGAGGCTAAGATAGCATCGATTTACAACCACGAGCAAAATAGAGCAAAACGGAGAGGGGTCCAGAGAGAAAAAAAAACACTATCTAAGATCGGTGACCTTGGAATTGCGGGAAAGTCGCAGCTACGCTAGATGTGTGTCAAAGGTCCCTCGTTGATAAATTTTTCTCATTCTGACGTTTCTCGCTTCTCATGACCATTTTTGCAATTCTTGAATTAGAGCAGTCATTTTTCGTTTCTCTTTCTTGGTTTGCTTCTCCATATCGATCAATGTCTCACACATTTTTTGACCTTCCATCATTACTGCATCTGAGTTATAATTTTGGTGACGCACCAGCTCTGGGGAAGAAAAAAAATCAAGCCCAAAACTAAAAGAAAGAAAAAAAAGGGTAAATTCACTTCAGTACATACTTGGAGTAACAAAAACAGGTTATAAATCTAGAGAATACTAGAAAATAATGTTCAAGCCTCCCAATAATATGCATTTTAAAAGGATTACTATTATCTGTCCATTTTCAAAAGTTTGACAGTTATTTAGGGCCAAAATTCTGCTTTTTAAACACCTTTTCTACTGCACGTTCTTTACGAATTTCTTAATTCGAACGCGGTTGTAGTAAATAGCGACTTCGTTAAATCGTTTCCGATTTCTGTCACCTCGGTAAATCGGTGATGGGTGCGGAAATTGACGAGTACGAGGTGTTGTATCGATTCAGTTTGAAGGCGCTTCATACTGATTCTGGCTCCGAACATGGAACAACTAACAAGTTCTCGCGCGTGTACTCTATAAAGCGTGGTTTCTCGACGTTCTAACAAATCATAGCGAGGAAAAAATTATCAATTACTCGCAGATAATTTTTAAAAGTCCAAGGCGAATTTTTGACTCAGTTTAGTTGCTGCTTTTAGGAGAATGCCTTTTTATACCGTCCTATAAGTCTTGATACTTCCATGGGTTTTTATATTTTAAATGAAGGGCTCTGGAGCCAATGAAACATAAACCTTCCGTTGTGCCGCTCATAAAGGCTTTCTTCATCAATGCTGTCTTAGCCGCCGAAATTTGCGCACGTATATTCATGAAAAGCAAGTCGAAAAACTATGATTCCTCAAATTTGTTGATGTGTCTTAATTTCAAGAACACCAAACGACAATTATTTTTGATGGCATCCTCAATGGCGGGTCGTACTCAGAGACAATATATGTATAATAGAGACCACGAACTAATGCGCTATCTATCTTATCCATGTTTGCGCGCGGTGGCAATTTTTTTTTCGGGGTCTCAACGGAACATCGTACCGAAATTGCATCAGTCAAAGTATCGTCTATGTTGGATGGTGCTCCATCATGCTCCTTTTGTTTATTCCTGTTGAGCTCCGAAAAAAAAGTCAGTCACCGCGCGCGCTCGGCTAGTTTGTGGTCTCTATTAAGTATATTTTGTCTCTGGTCTTGTTAATTGGCAACCACATATTTTTGTCATTTAAACCTATGCAAAAGTATCGATCTCTCAGGGATTCAGTGATTCCCCCGAAGATCGATTTATTTTACATATTTAGGTTTAAGTAGGGAAAAATCCGTCGTTGCCGCATAACACGAGCCGCCATCAATTGATGCCGTCGCTGAATACTGTTAACGATTCAACCCTAATTAATTTCTTCACTTTTACCCAGTATTCTAGTATAATTTTTGACTGGCCCTTTCAAGATGACCGTTTTAGCAAATCATATGATAAACATGATAATTTGTTTCCTCTTATGTATTTGCTGATCTAACAAAACACTCGAGTATTGTTACTCTTTCAAAGTGTTACCCGAAGAAATGTTCTAAAGTTCCAAAAGTTTTATCCATAGTGAATGACCCAGTTGTCTTGTTTCTTTACGCTAACAGCAAAGACTCTCATTTTGAATTTGCCTTGCAAATATATGTAGGTACTATCTATCATAATGGAATGATACAGGACTGAGTAGAATCCAGTAATGGTATCAAATGTGACTTTTATGTTCTATGTTTTAACCTTCAGACTTTAAGACTTTAAGAGCGTAACCCGGTAGAAAAACAAAAATGGTTTGGACGTAAAGCTCGTGAAATATTATTTTTTTTTCGCCGATCGTACTTTTTTAGGGTCAGAAGAAGGCATTTCTGATCAATTCAAAACTTTTTCAAAACCATCAAATGTCCTCCGGACGTCCTAGGAACGTTTAACGCCCATATTTATTTGGGCATTTTTTGTATACGCGCATCGTGGTTTTTGCATAATTTCCTAGGTACTTACTCACTCTTGAAACAACTGTTACAGACTCATTGCAAGCCCCATAAATTGATTAGGCGGCGTAGCGGGGGGGGGGGGCGCCCAGGAGAGCTCGCGCACACTTATGCAATGCCAATGAGAAGTTAACCTATTAAGGGCCAAGCCGGAGTATACTCGTTTTTCTTCTCTAGTCTATTTCTCATTGCTCCTGTATGTAGCGATTCAGAGTAAACGCTACTCTGAAAGTTGACACAAGATAAGATTTCGTTCGGGCGCCTTCAATTCGTCGTATAGGCAATTCCAACTCCCCTGAGTACGAACAGTTAACTACCCGGAAAAAAAAGATTAGTGAAATTAACCATACAGATACCTGATTTTGGCACCTGCTAGATGTTATGGTAAACTTGACCAGAAGTATGGTACATTCGCCGATACGTTGAGTAAATTCGACATGCAATCAGGTAAGATCACCTGGTACCTAGTCAAAACATAGTATACTTCTGGTTAACATTACCATAACATCTAGCAGGTGCCAAAATCAGGTATCCGTATGGTTATTTTCACCGTAGTTTTTTTTCCGTGTATATTCACGGAAGAGTGCCGTTCTTTTGATCAAACCTGGTCTGTAAACGGGTACTGTATAGTGACCATAGTGTGCCGTCGGAATAAACTCCTTCAGTTTTACGGATAGGCAAAACAATTACGTTCCTGTACGAATAGTTAACTAATCGATGTTTGATGTGACCGCAGTTTTAACGATCGGTTTTTCGATTAAGTAGAGGATCGGCCCTCTGGTTTGAATAGGCCGTGGCGCGACGCGGTGGCGGGGCCCTCCCCATTCCATAGTGAAGCCTTCAACTCAAGTGCACTTCTCAACGATGCTCCCCAATCGTTGTCCGAGACTGCAGGGTGCAGAGTGCATGGAGCATGGTCGTGGTCGTGGTCGTGGTCGCGCGATCGAGAGTCATTGAATCAGTCTGTTGCTCCCTTTGGCTTCTGATTATTATCTCATATCCGCTCCGATGCGGTATTTTTTTCGCACCCACATCATCCGCATTCATTGAGTGAGCATGTCGAAGGCCAATCGTCAAATTCATCGTGAGCACTTGACTCGCGAAAGGCTCGTGGCAATGATCCAAAACAACATTGTTTTTATATATTTTTAAACTTGCTTGTTGAGTCTAGTATCATATTGTTCTGCAGTCGTTTTTGAGCCGCTTGAATGACAGTATTAATGACTAACTTGTTGCTAATTATGATCCGCACTGACCAACTCAATCGTCTCAACGCAGTCAAACATGCAGATTGCAGAGCGGGTTTATTTTTTTTTCATCGATCCGTTTCACTGCCAACGCGCGTTAGATGTGAATCTCCAGCGTTTGTCCCGATTTCGGCCACCAGGAGTGCTACCGCGTGTAATTAAAGTAGAATATAATTACCTGTAAAAATAGATTTTGGTTTTCTTTCTCTACAGGAAAAGGAGGGTTAGGTTTAAAAAAAAAAATTGTATTACTAACTTTATGTTTACGGTTTTCGGTGCAAGAGACCCTGGTAAAAATGACGACTATAACCGTTCCAAAAACGACTTTAAACATAGTTGGCCAACTATGGATTATAGTTGGCCAACTATAGATTATAGTCGGCAACTATGTTTATAGTCGTTTTTGGAATAGTCGTATAGTCGTCATTTTTACCCGGAGAGTTCCTTTCGAATTGTTTTGTCTAGTTTATCAATCTGTTGGGTAACTTGAAAATAGTTAACTTTTCTTTTGTATTTTGACTTTCATTGAACAGTACCATAACTGCCATTGTCCGAAATAGGTGGAAAACCACTGAATATCTGAACACCTTAATGAAACAATTGCTGTGTTGCGGACCATGAGCTGCAAATTGTCCAATATTCGAGTGACTTTTTTTTTTTTTTTTAAATTCAACCGCTGCAAACTTTTCTTAGACGCTTTTTTAAAGTCTCGAATACTGAAAAAGTATTCGAATTTTCAAGCCCACCCTGGTGTATTTGTCCATGTGTATTTCAATCCTTCGCCTTATTTGCAAATAAGTCGCCTTTGCGAATGCGTTTTTGCACATTAGTTTACAAACAGTTGTTTACTAACAACTGGTCCAACCATGTTTTACGGATAAAAGAGTTAACTGAAAAGTTAACAATAAAAGACTCAACAACTGTCTGTGAATCTGCTAATTTTAATTATAATATTATATGATAGATGCACCTTAAGAATGCCTATATAATGCCCAAAAGAATCTTTAAAATCGTGAATTGATGCCGATCAGCAAAGGCAGTTAAAGATTACACTGTTAGAAATTCTGCGGTTCTGTGATCTTTGTATTGAACCAAAACACAACAACGACCCTCACCCTCAGAATGTAAACAAATGTGCAAAAACGCATCCGATGGCGGTGCCCAGACTTGTCTTAACTCTCTACGTGTATAGCGTACAGGGACTCAACTCCAAAGCGCCTTTTAAGAAAGGCAAATTCTTCTATGAGAAAATAGGAATTAAGTTTATAATTCGAACTATACATATAAGGTACTTAACTCCGATCTGTAAAACGGAATTAGTTATCGTTCAAAATTATCAGTGTTGTCAGATTTTGCAATGAAGATACACGCTGTAAATTAAAATATATGGACAATTTCTATCGTTTACTCCAAATCTGGTCGCACTGAAAATTATCAGCGCGACCTTTTAATCGACGAATTCCAAGAATTACATAATTTCCTTTGGACGTCATTTTCGTTAAAATAAAATGTATTTTACTCTGGTTCACTCGCACCTGAAAGTCCATTCGTATGTAAACTGTTAATTTCGTATTTGCTCACTAATGACCCTCCATCCGACGTGAACGATCTCATAATATAACTTTCTCAAAGCGCAAATGTTCTCTTCTTGTCATTAATCGGCGTGTCTGCGCATATAATGCGTAAGAATTGAATCGTACTTCACCGCAGTGCACATAGCGTTTCGTGCAATTTGGCAACGTTGCATTTTGTTCATTTATGCCCATGAAAAAGTTTGAAGTGACTCCGACGACACAATTGTTCAAAAATTTTAAGAGTGTGGCTAAACTACGCCGCGCCACAGTCCAGTGTTCGTCGCTTTGAATGTCAAAGAGGACCTAGACTGAATTGTAAGATGATTTTGCGCCGCGATATCTTCATAATGTGCTACAATGATCAACAGGCTTATTTGTTACGCTAACAATCACAATTTGTTACTTCTACGCTGGTACAATACTTTCTCCGTATCTAATGCATACCAATCGAAAATCACAAGCATTATTTGTTTCATTTTTCGAAATTCTCCCTCATTTTCTCAGGAAAAAGCTTCTTGCTTAATATATTGTAACATTAAAATGTCAACTTTCTTCCGAAAATGAAACTAATAAGATTCGCCGTCGGCCATTTAGTTTCGCTGACTTGTTGTTAGCTCTAAAACGCCGAAAAACTGAAGAGTATAGGCAACAAGACAACTTCAATATTGTTATGAGAATAGTAGAACGGTATTTTGAAGGCGCCTTTTACTACTGTGCATCATGACCGTGAGGTTATAGTCGCTTGGAGTATCGACTGCAGAATACTCATAATATGATACTTTCACGTTTCAGAACACGCTCAAATAGTTTGATGAAACAGGTATGGGTCATACAACATGAAACTTTCAGACTTTAATAATAAACACGACAGAAGTAGTTGTTTTCGGATTGTTGATAATGGGATTGCTTTTTGATGAAGTTATTTGAATGGTTTTGTTTGATCAAAGTATTTGAGCGTGATGTAAGTACGCCGGAGGCCTAAATGCGTATTTTCGCGAATGATCAGAAACACTGGCGCAACCAGGATATCTTCCATCTCTCTCATTTCCCATTTGAATGTATAAGTAGGCAAAGGACAGAAGGAGGGGGTTTTATCCCCTTGTCCATCCTTGTCTAACATACGTTTCTTAATGGAGAAAAGAGAGAGATGAAGAATCTCTCGGTGCGCTACTGATCAGAAACCATCGAATTATTGTCATGCGGTTTGGCAGTTTTCACCGTATATGACTGGTGAGCATTATTTGCAGAGGGTTGAAACCACAAGCGAATTCTCACAATCCAATTCCTATTGAAGACCGACTAGCCGCAACATTTTCTGGTCCCTGCCAGAGGAGGCTCGTGCTGTTTGGCACGAGTTTTTTTCGTGAGTCTCCCCCCCCCCCCCCCCCATTTAAACCTATGCGAAAGTATCGATTTATTGGGGGTTCAATTGCACCTCCCGAAGATAGATTGTTTCACATAGGTTTAAATAGAAGGAATACGTTGTTGCCATATTGCACGAGTCACCACTGGTCCCAATGAGCTATAACTTTAGAGTGGCACATCAAGGAACGTTCCGCTGGTTCATTGTTGTCACCTAGGGCGCCGCCATCTTGCCGTAAAAATCGATTTTGAGGTTAAATTTTGTAGGTTGTTTCCGGTCGTTTCGTAAACAAACTCGGGCATCGCCGGAAACGACCTACGAATCTGGCGTCCAAATTCCCGCCAAATTCCGAACGACCTACAAAATTTAACCTCAAAACTCGGAATCTGCCGTCCAAATTCCGCTTTTTCCCGGGATTCCTTCTACCCTGTGTGGCACAAGGTGGACCAGCCCGCTGCCACTCTAAATTATAGCTCATTGACTGGTCCCTGCCCCTTGGCGTGCGTTTCTTGACCCGGTGAAAATGTTGGAAACTTGCCAGCATCAGGCTCATCTGAACCCTACAGGCCTACACGCTTGCAGGATACTCACGGAAAAAAAAGTTTAGGTACAACCGTAGCAGCATTTTAATTATAGTAGCCTCGCAAAGCAAAAGTTCTAGCTCTACCGGAGCAAGGTGTGGCCGTACCGAAGCACTCCTTCCTTCGGTAGAGCATAAGCAAGAAGAAATGCTGTTACTCTACCGGAGTAGTGCTTCGGTATATAAATGTACAACAGTAATTTTCTCCGGTAGAGCTGGAACTTTTGCTCTGGAAGCTACTTTAAAAGGCTGCTACGGCTCTACCCAAAATGTGTTCTTTCAGTGCAGAAAACACCGATGCTTCCAACGGAACGCACCGCGGTTTAACAGTGAGCGCCGGATTGGGTCAAAATGTAAAACAAAATACAGATGGATCGGGTTTTCATGATCCTCCAGATTGTTCGCTAACATATGCTTCAAATGAAACTGTATCATGTGATTCATGGTGATCCCCGACAAGATCGATCATCGTCCAAGGTGCATGATTAATGGTGCGCACCACTTACCAAATGTTCTTTTGGATGCTACTTTGCAGGAACCAATTTGATCGCCACCTTGCTTTTTGTGATTGGCTCTGGGCCCTCATTTCGTTTGGCACGCCGGATGCGGTCCTCTAATTAACGTGAATACGGGGGCTAGCTGTGTGTATGTGTGTGTCTCCACCAATCAACATCAGGGGCTTCATTTCAAGTTCGGCTTGGGGGGGGGGGGGCAAAAAAATCTTATGACTTTTTTTTTTTTTTCTTTGCTCATCATTATAATTTTCGGCTTGGAGGGGGCAAAAAGTCGGATAACCTTTTTTTTTTTTTTTTTTTTTTTTTTTTTTTTTTTTTTTGCCCATCAATATAATTTTAGAGCCAAAGAGCCGTCTTTTGGGGGCAATAATCGGATGACCTTTTTTTTTTTGCTCATCAATGTAATTCGTACCAGTTTTTGAGCCCGACTTCAAATCCTTGGGGGGGGCAATTGCCCCCCCCAGCCCCCCCTAAATGACGCCCATGATCAACATGCATGATGCCATCCTCATCGGAGCACCAAGTCCCTCGGACCAGTGAAATCACCACCATCAACCCCCCCCCCCTCCCCCAAATGATTTCACTCAATGTCAGAGACAAATGGAGGCGGAGTACTATAATGCGGCCGCAGCAGAGGCTCACCGAAATCTCGCGGACTCAACAAAACAACAATCAACATCCCTCTGATTTAGTCTGCAGGCTGATTACGCTCTTTTGGACGAGACGAGATAGCGAGAATCGATCAATCCCATTGATTTAAACAGCGTCTCGTGACAATGTAAACACGACTCGGGAGTCGTTGATGCAATATAATGGTTCGACTTCGACGAGCGCCTATAACTAGAGGGATAGGCAAAATCAACTCCGCCGAGTAGGAATATTTAACTAAGCACTTATTAATACAAGCGAGCAAGCGAAGATTTGTCTTCGCAGCCTGGGAGTGAAAGGGTTATTAACTGGAGAATAAACACTGTTGTCAAATTGCACGAGCCGCCAATGGACTGTGGCAGGGCTGCCATTTTGCGTAGAATCAATGCTATTTTTCAATTCACCGATGATTCCACCGGTTGAGAAAAGATTACACAGTTCAGTTCAGTGCATGACTATGATAAACTGAAATACTCGCATCTGTAATCTTTTCTCAACCGGTGGAGTCGTCGATGACTTTAAAAAACTTGCGGATATTTTGATTAATCAACGGAGTTTCCACCGATTAAGGAAAGATTACAGATCAGAGTATTTTTGTGCATTACAGTCATACACCACACTGAACTGTGTAATCTTTTCTCAACCGGTGGAATCATCGGTGACTAGAAAAATAGCATTGATTCTACGCAAAACGGTAGCCCTGGACTGTGGTTCAGATCATTCGTGGAAACAAACTTTCTGAGCATCGTCCAATGAGAAGCAAACGTCATTTATCTCCGAGTGACGTGAAGAAGACGCTGCGCTGCTGCTGGTCGAGCTGGTTTCGGCTGGTTGGACCACTTGATAATTTATATACTTCATCTCGCGTGGCTGACGCGCGCAAGTTCGCTGAAAGTCGTCGCGTCGCCGTCGGTCGGAGTCATTGGCGATTCAGGCGGCTCGCGGGCTTGTTCAATCGCAAATGGCAAATCGCAAACCGCTCTTCGGCTGACGTTATGCCGCGCGCGTGCTGCCTAGCGATGGCGCGGGCGCTGAGCGAGTTAAGTTCGTTTCGCGTCGCAACTCGCACGCCCGAATAGCGCTCGTTCGTTTGCTTCTTTTTCCGTCAACGCCTTCGCAAGGTCACGGGTCGCGCTTACAGCTCCCTGCCCTTGTCTGCCCTTGCCCCTTCTCCCACATTCTCCCCTCCTCACCCCTCTTCATCCCCCCCAAATGATTTCTCTACCCCCTCACCCCTCGTCATTTACCCCTCCAGACTCCTTCTTCTTCATCTCCTTCACCCACTACGTTCTGCAATTTTGTTTCTCTCTTTCTCTCTCTCTCTCTCTCTCTCTCTCTCTCTCTCTCTCTCTCTCTCTCTCTCTCTCTCTCTCTCTCTCACTCTCTCTCACCCTCTCTCTCTCGCTCTCTCCCTCCCTCCCCCTCCCCCTCCCCCTCTCTCTTTTTTATTTCTTCCTCCTCATCTTCGTTCTCTTCCTTCTCCAATGTTTTATTTCCTCTTCCTCCTCCATAACGTTTATCTCATTCCCTTCTCTTTCCAAGTTCCGTCAATTTATTATATTTCCTTTCGAGAGATGATTTTCTTCTTTCATCTCCACCACACTTATCCTCCCTCTCAATTCTTTGGTTAGTTTCCTTCTCTTTCTATTGTTATTTTCCTTCTTCATTCCTATTCCTTCTGCTCTCGGTCTCCTCCTCTTTTAAATTTCTTCAAACTGTTTTTTGTTTTTTGTTTTTGTTTTTGTTTTGTATTTTTGTGTGTTTGTTTGTGTGTTTGTTTTGTTTTTGTTTTGTTTTTGTTTTTGTTTTTTTTTTAAACTTTTTTTTCACCCTTCTTCTCTCTATATTCTCCTCCTTCTCTCCTCTCCTCCCCATTTTCGGATTTTTTTCGTGTGTTTTCTTCTGCCTTTCTTCGATTCTTTTTTCTGCCTCCTTATTGTTTCTTTCTTACCATCTACATTCGCCTTTTTGATTTATTTTTACTTTTTTGTATCCCCCCCCCCCAAATCTGAGTCTTCGATGTGATCTCGATGTTCACTTAAATCTGTTGCCTCATTCCGCCATTCCATTCTGCTTCTGTGCTTTCTCCATTCATCCTAAACTTTTAATTCTGCTTCCATCCCTTCTTCTCCGCCCTTTCTTTGCTCCTTATCTCTCATGAGTCATTGCTTCTACCTCCTCTCCTAATCGCTTGGTTTTCAAGTTTATCTGCCATGTAGCTTTGTTGTTTGTAAAGGATAGGTTTTTCCATAGGATTTATATGTAAAATATCTGTTTTCGACTATTGAGCTAATTTGAAGGTTGTCTGTTGGAGTACAATCGAGGCATCGAGATGAGTCACGCGCAGAAAGCTTCGCGCCCTTTCCACTCTCGAGGCTTTTTCTACAAAGGTTTTCTTTTTGTGTGTAGGTCGATAAAACCTTGAGTTGCATTTTACCACAAAAGGTCCTCCTATATATAACCCTTTCATGCAAGCATTTAGGAGTTTGACTTTTTTTTTGAGATTTTTTTCGATCGTTTAAAAGAGGAAAATTTTCTAAAAATTTTGATTGGTCACACACTTTCTTGCAACGTATCCATTTAAATTCCATTGAATTCCATGTTGAATAAACCCTTTGAACCACTTCCCGTGAAAGGGTTAAACTTGTTTAATCTTGCCTTAATCGCACCAGGGTAGTCCACACTATCAGGTCTTAATTATAAATATTCTTCTTTTTCACAACAAGATGAGCATCAGAGAAGAAAAAAAAGAGGATAGCTTGTATTCCAACAAACAAACAAACAAACAAACAAACAAACAAACAAACAAACAAAAAAAACAAAAAATCTTGAAAGTGAAATGCAGCCATACTAACGATTTTAAGTCGTTTAATGCGGTGTCGAGTTGCTTCGTTTAAATCCCTCAAATTACGTAAGCCGAAATCAATGGCGCAACCAGGGTCTCTCTTCTATCAATTAGCTGAAAAAGGATAGAAAGAGGGGCTTTTTAACCCCTTGTCCATCATTGTCTAACATATGTGTTTCAATACGGAGAAAAGAGAGAGAGAGAGAGAGAGAGAGAGAGAGAGAGAGAGAGGAGAGAGAGAGAGAGAGAGAGAGAGAGAGAGAGAGAGAGAGAGAGAGAGAGAGGGAGAGAGAGAGAGAATTTTCTCGTTGCGCTTCTGCCAAAATGCCTGGTGATCGCGATTGCTACCTTTATTAGAGAACAGAACAGAGAAATACTTGTACTTTTTAGGTGTCGTTCATAGAGTCAGATGTCAATTAATGCTCTTTAATGCGGTTCTGCAAAATTCGTCTTTATGTCTATAACCACTTGTCACTTGACACTTGCACTCGACAAACTAATGTGTTTAATGTTATTATGGGTCGCTGCCAATTAACTTTTTTCAAATGATCCTATATGCTGTCCATCCATGCAGTGGTAAAGCGTGCAATATTGGCAGCGTTGCAATATATGTATATCTAAACCCATCATGAAACTGATCGAATCATTGGATGTGTGGCAGTGGCGTCGCGTGCAATCTAACAACGTTGCACATGGTCCATTCAAACCCATGTAAAATATCGATTCGCACCTCCAATATTTTGATCTTTTTAATGACTTTCAACGGACTAAATGTAACATTGCTGGATTGCACGCGCCGCCACTGGACTGTGCAGTGAACATCCTCAAATTCAACCTTTTATAAGCGGGTTCAAGTTTATTTTCTGTTTTCCTTTTTTGTTGTAAAGAGTAATCACCCATTGCTCCAGACTAATAAAATGTCCTGCACTGTTTGCGGGGACATGGGCATTGGGCAACCGGTTGTAATGTAAGTCAAATTTTAAACAAGAAAATAACCGCCATATTTCATGGCAACCGTTTTCTTTTTTCCCCCCTCCCTTCCACTGGACCCGTTGAAGACCAGTCTGGGTGGGTTCTGATGCTATATTGAACCCGTCCGAGAGGTCCGGGCCCGAGCCTAGAAGAGAAGACATTTTCGGTCCAGAAGTCCGGGTCCAGAAGAAAAAGTACTTCCGGATCCGGGTCTGGGTCCAGGTAAAAAAGGGGTCCGGACCGGTTCCGCGTCTGGGACCCGGTCTTGGGATCGGTCCAGGGTCCGGAACCCTGCTGATGCTTTAAATTCATCGACATCGTCATTATTTTGAGACATTTTCCGTTCAGCTACTTTCGATACTATAAAATCGCAAGAATTTATGAACTAGGCCTAATTTCATAATGGGATTGATATTCAGGGTGTAACAAAACTATACATAGGGTGTCCGAGAAATGAGTTCACACTTTTGCTGCGAGCGCCTGGTTTATTGTAAAAATCGGAAAAATTCAGGAATAATCTATGACCCCTAAGCAACTTTAGAGAAAATGTCGGGGGGCTCCCACCCCCCTTAAAAGGGGGCGTGGGCCCCATAACGTACCCCGTGTTGCCAACATATCGCATATTTCAAATGGCAGGGGGTATTTTTTATTTCATCATTCAAAAGGGCTTAAAAAACTGAGCAATTTCGTTTTTTCAGATTTTCAGTAGCCCCTCTCAAAACAAAATGGCGGCCAAATAGCTACCCCACACTTTAGAGGCCGATAACTTCGGTTTGAATTAATATTTTTTCAAAAACTAACAAGTTTCTGAATCTTTAGAACGTCTTCTTTCCAATGATGTGCCACACTTTATCATTTGGTGGAAAAAAAATGGGGCGCGGAGCCCCCCCAAAAATGTTTAAGTTTGGGGGCTGTAGCTCAAAAAAGTCAAGTGTAAAGCGGGGTCGTGTTCTACATTAAATCGAAAGATCTTAAAAAAAAGGAAGAATTTAGCGCAAACCCAAAGTCGCTACGATGTGTCTATCCAAAATGGCGGCCATGTAACGATTTAGGAGTGGGGGACCGCAAATGGGTCCGAAAATGCCCCCCTTTTGAGCTACAGAAGAAGCCCCCCCTCCAAGGTTTTAAAAAATGTATGTTTTTTTTTTAGAATAGCGGCCACTATTGTGAACCAAATGTTTTACAAAATTGGTGTCTCGAGGTAATTTTACGTGTAGAATCCATTAATAACTTCGAAAACTTCAGAAATTAAGCCCGACTATACTTTTCAGGCAATAAAGGTACTAGAATGCCCAAAAAGTACAGCCGAACTTAACTTCTGAATTTTTCGATGTCATTAATGGATTCTACACGTCAAATTACCTCGAGACACCAATTTTGTCAGACATTTGGTTCACAATATAGTGGTCGCTATTCTAAAAAAAAACATACATTTTTTAAAACCTTGGGGGGGGGGGATTTTCGGACCCTCGTTTACAGTCTTGTTTTTAGCTCTAAAACACGCCCTAAAAATTAATGTATATCTAGTTTCGTTACACCCTGCATAGACTAAACTCGTACAGGTTTTGTTTGATGTTTTTTATTTTTTATTTAATTTTTTATTTTTTAATTTTTTTTATTTTAATTTTTTGACAACAGTGTGTTCATTTGCTCTTTTTTTTCTTAAAAATGTTCGCATGCGGTAAACCAGAAAGAGAGAGAGAAAGAGAGAGAGAGAGAGAGAGAGAGAGAGAGAGAGAGAGAGAGAGAGAGAGAGAGAGAGAGAGAGAGAGAGGGGGGGGGAGAAAGGGGGAGGGAAAGGGAGAGGGAGGGGGTGGATTATGATAGAATGAAGAATTTTGGTCTTTATCATTTCACATGCATGTAACTGTAGTTTTTTAGCCAATTTTTTCTGGCATTAATCAAATGGTATCTTTTAAGATTAAGAGGGTGTTTAAGCTCGCGCGCAGTTATATACCTTTCTGTTAATCGACAAAGCTGAATGAGACGCAACAACATTAAGCCATCAAGCCATTAAGCCATTAAGCCATCAAGCATCTTAATTATAGGTTATCGCACCTTGGTCGGTATTCAAGGCTCGCCGCGGTGGTATTTTAGTTGGAATGCGTGCGCTAGCTCCCTTTAGCGCCGGCGCCAACGGGTCGGCGCAAAAAAAGAAAATAAAAAATACAATTTTCAAAGCACCAGATGCGGGAAAAGGAGCTGTGGTTCGAAAAAGTGCGCGGGCAAATTAACTTAAGTCCTCGACTGTTGCGCCCTCCGGCGGTGATTTCAAGGAAACAGACTATACATATATTATCATCACGCTTCTTAAATCCCCTCGAAAGGATTTTCTGACAGTCAGCGCTATAAAATTTCCTTTGTTTTTCCTTAGATCGATGCAAAATTAAGATCTGTCCACACTAATACCGATTTTTTTTTTTTTACACTGATTGTCAGCCCGTTGTTGGCGGCATGTGAAATGCGATGATGAATCGATGTCCCCTCCATAGAAACCTGTGAAAAAAATCGATCCTTCGACGGTTTCGTTGAGCTTCCGAGAAACATGGGCGGCGCATGTATAGGGCTATTGGGGCTATCTCCCCCCACCACTTTTTTGGGGATGCGGGGTTATCATTTCAGAGGCAGAAAACTGTACCTGATAAGCAAAAAAAAAAGGTTATCAATTTTTTTAATTCCCCACTTTTCGACCCCTAGCGCCGGCCTTGCCGAGAAATCGATACTTCAGCATAATATTTATGGGCTCTAATTAAACAAGAGATAATAGTTATAATTGGCTGTTCACACGCCTCCTTTGAATGAGTCTGTTGCCAATTTCTTACTATGCTGGACGGACCTGCAAAAAAAAAAAATAAAACAAAAAAAACACTTTGGTAGCACTGACAAAACCTTTGGTAGAAAATATGACCCAGCAAAAGGCTTTATTTGAGCTAACCAAAAGTTGTCTACACCTAATTAAAGAGATTTTGCTAGGTTAATCAAAGATTAGGTTGGCTCAACTGAAGCCTTTTGCTGGGTCATTTTTCTATACCAAAGGCTTTGTCAGCGCTACACCAAAGTGTTTTTCTCTGTTTTTTTCTGTGTGATGGGTAGTAACATGGGCCTTACTTTTCACACAAGTATATTTCTCACGGACAAAAAAAATTAGACACCTGCAACGATAAACGCCATAGTAACTAATCGATTCATAAAGAAGCAGGGGGGGGGGGACGGTTGCGCAAACATGACATCACGCTCATTATAATGCAGTGGAAAATTGTTATGAAAACATAATGGGGCACAGAAGCAAACACCAAACAAGTTGTAAACATAGGGCGTGCAAAAAGTCTGAAAATGAAACGACTCAGGTGATTTGTACTCAATATATCCGGACAGGACAGGGTGTGTATAAAACAACGAGACATCTGGCTGAATTTCTCGCGAACGGCTGCGCGAATCTGGAAAAACGTTGAAATACGTGTCCAATATTTTCGAGGGGCTGATCATTTGACGCAAAAAAAAAGGGGGAGCCCCTCTTATAGGGAGGTTCCGGAGGGTAACTCAATTTCTTCAAATGGCAAGGGGGTCGAATGATACACCATTCAAAGCGTCTTGTAACAATTTTTTTTTCGTGCAAACCACGAAAGTCAATCAAACTTATTCATCTATGCATCTATGTACATACTTGCGGGGACAAAGATACCTAGCCAGGGTATGCAATAAGCAATACACAGCATTCCATTCAACGCGTGTATTAGGTGTGTTGCGTGTTGCATACTCTGACCAGGTATCTTTGTCCCCGCTAGTGCATTCATCTGATAATCTATTCTCCTATTCATCATCTCATCATCTCATCTATTCATCTATTCATCTATTCATCTTTTCATCTATCAATCTATTTATTTATTCATCTATCTCTTCATTTACTCATTCATCTATTCATTTGTTCATTTATCTATCTATCTATCTATCCATCTATTTATTAATTTAATTTTTATTTGTTAATTTGTGGGCTCAAAGCCTTTCGAAGAAACGCTCGTCGCGTTAAAAGAGCTCGTTTCGAATTTAGCTAATTTTCTATCGCGACCACGACTCATTCGATCGTTACCGGTCACCGCACAGTGGAGCAAACCATGGATTCCTCTGGACACGAGAAGTTTTGGTTTTTAGCCTCGAAAACATCTTTTATTGTCTCTTTTTTCTTACAAAAACCACGTAATTTGTCTCAATTCAATCTATTTGAATAATATTTAAGCTCGTACTTTAGTTATATCTTGATATTTATTATTTATATTCTTGATTTTTGTCCGTGAATTGGTGTTTGGAAAATTCCCTAATTCGACCCACTTGTGCGACGCGACTCTTGACTCATATACCTAGGAGCGCAGCGAGATAGTTTCTATCTCTCTCCTTTCTTGATAAATTATCAGACAATGATAGGTATAGGTTTAAAGTCCCACCCTTTTACCCTGAGATAAATCCTCTAATTCGTCTATCCTTTTATTCCAGAAATGAGAGAGAGAAAGAGATAATGGGTTTAGTCACTTCAGGCTTGAATTTTCATTTGAACCTGAAGTCTGGACTTCTGGTTCAGACTATGACTTATTGTACTATGACCAGCAAAAGAAAGTCAGTGGCGAGGCGTGCGGTTTGGCAACGTTCCTTTTTCCCCACTTAAACACATTAGAAAGGTCGAAATGCCGGGTCATCGTCGATGACTGAAGTGTTCGACTTTTCTAGTGAATTTAAATAGAGAAAATACATTGTTGCCAAATTTCACGCCTCGCCACTGAAAAAAGTATCATCGTAGAAATTTTATTTTCATCGTATAATCTCTCGGCTAATTTCAGAAAATTGTGGGTTTCTCAGAGTTTAACAGGATTGCCATATTTGAAAGTATGTCTAAAAAAATCAAAAACTCTTAAGAAAATAAAGAACAATTTCGATGAGAGGACATTCTTTTGCTATATATATATATAGCCATAGTACAACAATGCAGCGGTTGCTACGGAAAAAGGTGCCCATGAAACATCGAGTCTGCTCTTTCTCCGAAATATCCATCAAGCTCAAAACGGGTTTTCTTCGGAAGAGCACACTCGGAAGCAGTCTCCGAAAAAAGGGCTCATTAAACAATGGGTGTGCTATTCCCGATAAGTGTCCATTGCGAGCAAATGAAGGTTTTTAGCTGAAGAGCGCACCTGTTGTTTTATGGCTCATCTTCTTCCGGAGACGGCCTCATTTGTCGTTTTATGCGCCCCGATCCAAGAATATGTCTTGCTCTCTTTCTCCTCCCATTTGTAAGTGTGCGATAGAAAAGGACGGATGTATAGGGACTTGTTAGTCACTATTGCATGGCCTTTTTCTTCCATCCTTTTCTAACACACGCACTCAAATGGCAGGTGAGAGAGGATGACAAAATCCTGATCCTGGTGGATCCGCCTGTGTCTTTTCTTGGAGACTGCCTCAATGAAGTCAGCCGTATGCGGACTCTGTAGCACTTTAAGTTATTCGTTCTATCTGATTTATTTACTCCCATCCACTAGCGAATCCAAGAAATTGTTCTTCTCTCTCTTTTCCCATTAGAGCGAATGTGTTAGAGAAGGATGGAAGACGGGGAAAAAATCACGTGACAGCCCCTGATATGTCCTTTTCTAACACAAGTATTCTAAAGGGAAAAGAAAGAGAAGAATGAATTCCTGGATCCGCCGCGCCAATGCTCCCCCCCCCCTCTTTATACTTGCAGGTTGCAGCTATATTTCATTCTTTTTCGTCGTTAAATTATTCCTTTGATGGGATATACCTACCATTACCTACCAAGACACCCTGCTGATAACTATCATTGGGAATAAATCTTTACGAGGTATTGCTGATCTCTTTTTTCCCGTTAGACGTGGGATAGAGAGGAAAAACATCCAGCCATTCTGTTTTTAGACTTTTTACACTTGTTAAGGTGCAATTCCAGGGTCGATTAGTTCTATAAACTGGCACCATATCGCGTTGCGCTGCTCGAAAAGTCATCGTGTTTTTGGCCAAAATTGATGATTATACGCAAGCAGAATATATTTGAGGACCGTCGACCCTTGCGAGCATATATACTCCAGGAAGATATTCCTTGGCATTTTCAAGCTGAAACGCTCAAAAATTAACCCTTTCATGCCTGGTGTACATTTCAATGTATGCACAACTGCATTGCATAGAATCTTGTATAGAAAATAAAATATGATATTCATTTGTCGTTTTATGTGAGAAAATTGTGCCCAGATCAGCTATGATGGCCAAAAATCCGTCCCTGAACAAAAAGTATTTTCAGGTTTGAAAGGGTCAAGGCGGGGTATTGAAATTAAATTTTCATAAGCTCCAATGATGAGTGAAACAGATAGATATATATAGTCACAAGCACCGAGCTTATGGTGAAATTCATTTCCAATAATATGGCTTTAATTCTCAACCAATTTTATTCATGTTAGGCTTACAAAAAAAATCATTAAATAACCACTCACTGCCTGAAGATGCGTATTTGCTTGGATTTTGCGTTTTTTCTTAGTTTTCAAATTGTAAAATGCCAGAAACGTGACTTTCCCTTAAAGTAACTATACATATGCATATAAAACAATAATAAATGAGCTGTTCAGCCAAAATAAAACAAATAAAAAGGGGAAAGTTAAATCATAATAATAAAATGATCCGACCTTTAATTGTGATGTTTTTTTATTGTTTTACATATTTTCGTGCTTGAGCTGCATTAGCACTTGATATCCTTTATCTTACTTGCTTTTCCGAAAATGCGTCTTTTTCCATTAGTTCGTTCGCAATATGGCCGAACTGCTCTCAAAGCAGTCCAAGCTGTAAGCAGAACCCTAAAAAAGCTTATGCTTTGTGAAAATAATAAATGGTTTTTAGGAAAATGCCGAGAGTTCAAGGTGTCACCAAAATTTTTACAGTTAAAATTTCATTGGAATGTTTCATCGAAAAACCGAACCTCACTTGATAAATCAAAGAAACGTTAAAAAAATAAAAAAACATCACAATTAAAGGTCGGATCATTTTATTATTATGATTTAATTTTCCCCTTTTTATTTGTTTTATTTTGGCTGAACAGCTCATTTATTTTTGTTTTATAATTATTTACAGCCATTTTTATTGTTTTACATATACATATATAGTGATGACTATCATTTGATTGGAATCTGGAAAAGTTTCGCCTGAAATCACATTAAAAGCACAACACATGAAATTTCTATTTCCATCGTATATTCATCCGGTTATTGAATGAAACGGCCAATCATGAACCAACATATCTCCTCTTCATGTATACGAAAAACGACAAATCCGCCGGAGGGTTCAATGAAACCTCCATTCAATCGATTTTTTTACATAAGTTCAAATGCGCGAGAGAAAAACGATATACGAATGTACATCAACTACCGCTCTACTACTTATGAATGCAGCCGCAATACTTTCTATTCCTTTTGGATAAAAAGGCAAGCTCGAGTGATGCGAAGAGAAACTCAAATCGCACTGAACTACTCATTTAAACGAGGCCTTTGCTTCTAGATTTGAAATTTATTGTCAGTGCCATCAGTTTTGAGGAGGAAAAGATCGGGTGAAATTAGCGTTTTGTCGTTCATATCTCGTCGACATAAAGTTGCCAGATCTAAGGAGGATTCAGTGGCATAACGTGCCATCTGACGACGTTGCATTCTTTCTATTTAATTCCATGTCATATGTCAAAGCTCGCATTCCATGCAATGGGTCAGTTGCAAACTTTTGGTACAGCGCTAAAGAGTGTGCAATCTCATGTAAAATCGCGTGAAAAGTCCATTGGTGGCATCAGAAAGTTATAAAATGCAGTATGAAACGCACAAGAGGCGTTTAATGAAATCAAAGATGGCGGAGAAATATCGAGCAATTTGTATGCATGCACCACGAACATCCAAGGATAGCCAACCTCACAGTATCGATTACAACCAATCACACCGTAAACAAACACATAACCTCTACCTCCAGTGAGGTTGTCAAAGTTGGCCATCCTTGGACGTTCGTGGTGCATGCATACAAATTGCTCGATATTTCTCCGCCATCTTGGATTTCATTAAACGCCTCTTGTGAGTTTATTATTGCATTGTATGACTTTCTGATGCCATAAATGGACTTTTCAGGTGATTTTACAGTAGATTACACACTTTTAATCGTTGTAGCTAAAGTTTGCAACAGACTTATTAAGACACTCACCGAGCACTCAATAATTCGATATTTTTTACTTGTTTTAATGGCCAAAAAAAAAAAAAAAAAAAAAAAAAAAAAAATTGCAACGAAACTAAATAAGTCTGGTTCTGGTGCGCAGAGGTCGGCGAGATGGCGGTTGAATATAAGAGGGTCACATTGGAGGAGTCCCATCTAATCGCAACTATATCTATGCATGCCTAGAAAAGCGATTCATCTTATAGAGGAAGCAGCAATTAGATGGGAATGGGACTTCCTCATTGTGCCATTCTATCATTCGACCACCATCTTGCAATTCCGTTAAAAGCATTTATTGACTTTGCGAGTGCATTTGAAGACTTCTCGATGTTTTCATTGTGATTTTCATGCGACTTTACTTACAATGGGGCTCTTGCAAATTTTTGCTACAGAAGATTACAGTGTTGATTCTTGAATAAAAACCTGTACAAATGAAGATGAGTACACTAAAAAATTACAAAATTCACTCTCAGCATCGGGCTTAGCCCTTTATGGACCAAGCCCGAGTATACTTGTTTTTATCCTTTAGTCTATTACACATTATTTCAGTCTTAATTCCGGAAAGTTGCGTTTATCGATAAAAACATTTACAAGATAAGGTTTCTTCAGGCAGGCGCCTTCAATGTATCGTATAGGCAATTCCAACTCCCTCGAGTACGAACAGTTAACTACCCTCCCTATATATAAACGGAAGAGTGGATTTCTTGTGAACTAACCTGACCCTTAAAGGGTTAGTGTCGGAGCTCCGCAGGTTTCATGGGAGATTCCTACGTAATTGGAGCCATATCTCTGTGTTTCTGTGGCTAAAGAGACAGACAGGAATCTCCCATGATACGTACCTGCTAGCTGCGTAGCTTCGCCATTGTCGATCTTGCCGTTACAGCTGTGTTCGCAGTTTTTTACTGAATTTTAGACTTATTTCAGCGTAATTTTCGTGAGTTTTGCTGGTTCATAGTTTGCTATTCACTTGCTTTCAGCAAACGTTTGCAAGAGCCCAATTAGTAATCGACCCTCCAATCGCTGCAACAAAAGTTTGCAACAGGCCCATTTTTCGTGACGCGTCTGGCATCAATGCGATCGACATTTAATACATCGGCACGAGAGCATTCAGCATACGGTGGAGGAGCGCACGGGGAGGTGGTGAATGGCGGATGGATGGAAGTGTAGGAGGGGGGAGGGTGGTGGTGGTGGAGGAGGAGGAGGGTATGTCATAGGCAGTTGCACTTGTAGAACGAGTCTTTGAGCTCTGAGCAGAGAAGTCTGTGGCCTCTCGCAAGTTACGCCGCGGCACGCCACGCTCACGCATCGCGCGCGCGCGCGCGCGCTCGCCTCCCGCTGCTGAATCGCTGAATGGAATTGAGCCCGAGGCTTTACTCTTTACTCCGAAGCGAAAAAAAAAATAAAAAAAAAATAAAAAAAAAAATAAATAATAAAAAAAAAAGGTCTGCAAAGACCGTCGTAGTCGATGAATTTTTTGTCTTCGTCGTTCAGTCCCCCCCTCCCCCTTCTCCTGTGGAGCCCATTCACTGTCTATCCTCGCGACGCACTGCGGTCGTCAGTCATGATTCATTCCATGGGTAGACATGCCAACAAGACTCTTGGCTTGGGGAGGGGGGGGGGGCTCTGGCTCGTCGCGTCGTCGTAGGTATTATAGTTTTAAGGTAGTGCACTCTGCTCTTCACCATCGATGCTGCCTGCACCACAGGGTGTTTTTGAACCAGAAACCAGAGCGTGATTGGATGGTTATGACTGGCCGCGACCATCGAACTGGGATGGATATAGCTGAGTCATCTCAGATCTCAACAGTCAACAAGCCCCAAATTGAGACAGGTCCGGACTTGTGTCTTACAATCAGTGGTCTTGTAAATTGAATAATTAGGTTTGGTCTTAACCCCTTTTGGGCCAAGCCCGAGTTTACTCGTCTTTCTCCTCTAGTCTATTTTCCCATTGCTCCAGTATTATGATTCAGAATAAACGCGATTAAAGATGTAGACACTTACACGATACGGTTTTGTTCGGGTGCCTTCAATTTATCGTATAGGCAATTCCAACTCCCCCGAGTACGAACAGTTAACTACCCTCCCTATACAACGGAAGAGTGGCGTTCTTTTGATCAAACCTGCGGGCCGATCATTTACTTCATCGTTAAATCTATCGTTATAACTGTCTACGAGTGATCCTATTGGTCGAGTATTGTAAAACTTGGCTGTTGCTATGGTAACCATCGTTAAGAGCCTCGTTTTATAAAGGATACTCATGAGTAACCTTTAAAAAACGGACACTATAACGATGGTTACCATAGCAACAGCCAAGTTTTACAGTACTCGACCAATAAGATCACTCGTAGACAGTTATAACGATCGATTTAACGATGAAGTAAATGATCGGCCCGCTGGTCTGTAAAGGGTTAATGTGTGCATGCTCGCTGGTTTCCACTATTAAGAACTTTTTCGTCGCATCTAGACCACTTAGCGGATCCAGGATATTGTCCTTCGCTCTCTTTCCTCATAAAAATGCATGTGTTTGAAAAGGATAGAAGAGGAGGCGAAAATCACATGACTATACCCCTGATCTGTCCTTTTCTAACACACGCGTTATAACGGGAAAAGAGAGAAAAGGACAAATTCCTGGAAACCCCAATGATCTAAACGTGCTGCATGCTGCGGAAATCATTGGCGGTGCGGTGATTCAAACCAACAATCTAAGATAGGGATAATAGCTGCATTCACTCATTTTTGTCGGGCGTGAAATTTCTATTTGTGATAAAAAAGCAGAGGCACGAATCCGTCTCATCATCGTCATTTCGCCTAATGGCAAATGACTTTAAAATGTGTATTGTCCTGAACTGTAAACATTCCAGGCTGTATGTATAATATATATAAAAATGCTCATTGCAGAATCGCGATTGGCAGCGAAGGGCGTTTTCGAGAAGAGACGAAAACCAGAAAAACCCAGCTGAGCCGCGAGCGCGTTCAGTAAGCCCCTCCCCTCTACCTAATGCCCTCCGATATAGGTGTACTACATTTACCACCAGAGCTGCCGTTTTGCGTATAATCAATCGCATTTTTCAATTCACTGATGATTCCATCGGTTGAGAAAAGATTATACAGTTCAGTTCAGTGCATGACTGTAATGCACGAAAATACTTGCATTTGTAATATTTTCTCAATCGGTGGAGTCTTCGATGACTTTAAAAAACTTGCGGATATTTTGATTAACTAACGGCGTTACCACCGATTGAGAATTACTGATTACTGATCAGCGAGCCGATCATTTACTTTATCGTTAAACCTATCGTTAAAACTGTCTACGAGTGATGCTATTGGTAGAAAATGGTAAAACTTGGCTGTTGCTATGGTGACCATCGTTAAAAGTCTTGTTTTATAAAGGCTATTCATGAGTAACCTTTAAAAAACAGACACTATAACGATGGTTACCCTAGCAACGGCTAAGTTTTACAATATTCAACCAATAGAATCACTCATACACAGTCTTAACGATCGGTTTAACGATGAAGTAAATGATCGGCCTGCAAAGTATTTTCGTGCATTTCCGTCTTACACTGTCTTACTGTGTAATCTTTTCTCAACCGGTGAAATCATCGGTGAGTTGAAAAATGTCATTAATTATACGCAAAATGGCAGCTCTGTTTACCATGCCTGCGGCAAACGAGTTACACTGATTGCGTAAATGGGCAAGTTGCAAACGTTTAGGATGTTGTCTTTGTTATTGAAATTTCCAAATTTTTACCTTTGATATATTTATCGACAAATTAAATTTCCAGATAAGAGATTCTCCTAAAGAGCCCCTGTATAAGAAAGAGTCTCGCCATGTAAAGCATGAAGAAGAAGAAGAAGGAGTCCACTCTGATTGGTTGGTTCACCGAAGAGGCGTCCGTATACGCAGCAATACGGCGATTATGGCAAGGTGTTGATTTCGTTATTTCTCCGGAAAAATTAAATTTTACGGCAAAAAAATTAAGGAAGAATCGAAGATTAAAACAGCACAGTAGGTGCAGTTTTTAAACCAAATTAAAGTCTTAAAAGCCCGTAAATTTCAAATTCAAATTAAACGTCCTCAAAGGAGGCATTCAGACGGTCATCTAATGGGGGGGAAAAACAGCACAGAGAACGCCTCCTTGGGCTCTGTGACAGCCTGAAATCCAGCAACCAATCAGAACTCCAATCTGGGATTTACCCAAATGACTGAATGAAAATTCTCATAATTGATACAATAATTAGGGAATTTTAGTCCTCAAGTTAACCCAGAATTAATATCCTCCTCTCTTATACGCAAGTACATATGTTAGAAAGAGGAAAAACCCACACTTTCGCTCCTCTCCATCTCTCCCTTCCTTCAATCTACGACTTCAAATTTTCTATGGCTTTCTTCCTTCTCCCACTACCTTTTCCTCTTTTACATGCCTTGTTTTGATTAGCTGAACATCCCCTCTTCTCGCCCCCCTCTCCTTCCTCCCCTTTTTCCCCTCCCCTTTTCTCCATCGTCCTCGTCGCCCCCTCCTCCCCTCTCCCCTAGAATAGAGGCAGTCTTGTCGATTCTTGCCATTTAATCTAATCCATCCATTCGAGTACGCAGAATGTGTGCATGTATGAGCGCGCCCAACATTTTTGAAGAAAGCAAATTGTTTCTCTTCTTTCCAATACTTACATTAAATTAAAACTAAACATCTAGTGTGGGGAGGACCGATTAACTAATTGAGAGTGCCACTGACCGAGGTTTTTTCTACAACCGCGTGCCGCGGCCGGCCGGCCGGCCGTCGCGCCAGCCTGCTACGCGTCCCGACGACGATGTATACCATTCCAGCGTTGCCAGATTTTTGGTGAAAATCAGTCAATCGATGATCGTGCACGGAACACGCGTTTTATATGCGGAAGCCAAAGAAAGCACAGCTTTTAATATGTATAAAAAAAAAAAAATTAAATAACCATACCGGAGCCATCTTCATTTAGTCCTTCATTTGCAATAGTCATTGCAAAACCCAACGATTTCAAAAGTTTCTCTTCTTTAATCTGTTTGCTCCATAGAAAATTTCAAAAAATTGATATTATTCGATTCCTAAGAGAGGTCTAAGATTTGTAGAACTACTTTTTCATAATTCAGCTCTAAAAGGGTTAAAAAATCGTATTATTCTGAGAGAGTACGACTATGTATGTACCACGTACGCCATACAGTCGGGGACAAAAAGAATGTCAGATGGCACCTGGATTTTTTCGAGGGTATGTACTATCGACGAATTAAAGATTGTCGCGAGATTTTCTCACATTTTCAGTTATGGGTGTGAGTGTGGGACTGACCTGCAATGGATTTGACGCCTCAACCGCACTGGCCTCTCGCCTGCAAAATGGTAAGAGTATGAAAAGTAGCCGAACCGAAACCTTGAAGGCGAAACTTACTATCTCGTGAAAATCTCGCGACGATCTTTGATTCATCGATAGTACTGCCCGCAATTAAAAAAAACAAAAACAAAAACAAAAACAAAAACAAAAAAAACGGAGAACGTATTAAGGACCAGGGTCCACGCAATAGTGGTTTTTAATTGCCATTTGCCAATGTCGATGAATCGAATGTCCGAGCTCAATTTTTGTACTACGGGCAACATATCTTCCAAAAAATCCAAGAGCTGTCTGAAATTTTTTTGTCTCCGACTTTACAATGCGTCCCGGAAGTCCTCGCCAGGCCAAAATCGAAAGAACATGTTCCCCATATCGATGAAAACTAGGTCTCTGCAAGTGAACTGTAGGTTTATAGGTCCTTAAAAGTTTTCATTGATCTACGTGAGAAATTCGACCAAATTTTATTCAAACACTGATTAATTTTATTAGTTCCTTCAAAATCGAGAGTATGCAATAACACTACTGGGACACGTCAATACAGTTAACTATAGACCTATATATTAACTTGTGAAAATAGGTGCCCACTAGTCGGTGACGAGGCGTGCAATTTGGCAACGTTCCTTTTCCCCCCTTTAAACACATTAGAAAGGTCGAAACATCTGGTCACCGCCGATGACCGAAGCATTCGATTCTTTCAGTAAGTTTAAATGGAGAAAGTACATCGTTGTCAAATTTCACGCCTCGCTACTGCCTCTAGTTTGTAATATAAGACTGATTCGTCTTTCTTCACATTCTTCCGCGATCACAGCATCCCTTGTTTAATTAGGAGCGATAATCCACCGATGGATCGAGTTATCAGTTTGTACAGTGTTCTATTAAAATCGAAGTATTATTTCGATTGATGGCGTACAGTGGCCTCCGGTGTTCTTTCAAATAAACTATTGTTCAATTAATAGTTTTCCTACATTGTATTGGAGCAGTTTTGAACGAAGACTTCAGCTAAATCAATCAAAAGCCTGGCGGCCTAACATTAGTTCGATATTTTTAATCTGTGTAAATAGACAAAACGCAATCGTTGCCTAAGGGCACGCTATAAGCCAATGCTATATTAATCGAAAGAGCTCTGTGACCTTTTTACGGTTATGAATTTTACGCTCTCGGAATCACAGTATTTCAAATCGTGGCTCCAAAACTTTTGCCGAAATCCATCATGTCTGCTCTTAGATTCACTTTTACATTTTTTAAATGTTAGATTCGGCCGCACCTTCGCGAATGACGCTCATTTTATAACTTTATAACGATAACGTTTTTCCAAATTGAACCTAAAGGCTAATTTTATAATGCTTAGGAATAACAGTAATATCACTCTAATCGTCGGCAGTTTTGTTTGTATTAGAACCGCTCTCTAGCTTCTAAAACTAAATACTTTCAAGGACGTAGAATTCTTCATCGCAGAAATGCGTCGCATAAGTTTCTAAGTTCAATGTGGCTGCCTTCAAAAATGCTTTCATGGGTAAATAAATCGAACCGAAGTTTGTCTAAAGCCAAAGGCATCATGGACAACAATCGATACAATCTATCGGTTTCTAAAACAATCTTTAGACTTAGACATAGGAAGGGCCCTTCAGGGGGAGGGGGGAGGGAGGTAGCTTTTGGCTCCGACCAAAGGCACCAGATCCAAATCTCATATGACAATTGGCAACATCACTCATTCTACTCGTACTTAGAACGCGCGCTCCATATGATTCTATTCTGTATGAACGGATGCGTATGATGCTATAATAATTGTCATCGGTGAAAAGTCTTGTAAAAGTGTTTAACCGTAATAATTTCGGTGTTTGTTCCAGTCATAAATCTGTCCACAGTAAGTACTACGACCTCTTGCTGTCATAATTCATTAATTTCTCCTGAGTCTCGTGAGTCGCACGTCTAGTTTATTATCAGCATTGTTTTCCTCGTATATTTACTCCAATTTGATGGTCTCTTTGGTCGTTGAGCGGATCCAGTAATTTTTTATTTTTCTCTCTTTCGCCTAATTGGATGTATGAGTTAGAAAAGGACAGAGCTATAGGACGAAGTCGCGTGATGATCCTTTCCTCTGTCCTCATCCTATACGCATGTTTTTAAACGGGCGGAGATATGGAAAAAGGCAATTTACACTATCAGAACAGAAATTTAATTACGTCTCATTCAGTTAGGTCGTGTCATCAAAACACCAGAATCATTGTTATTTTCAATTGCACTCGTTTTTACTTTATCGAACCAAAAAACAGTTTTTGTTGCGGAACCGTGGGAGCAGGGACCAAATAATGTTGGGTCCCGAGTGTAACTTACGCTCAGTCACATGACCGTGCGTAAGCTCTCTGATTGGGCAAAACCGCACGCAAGATGCACGCAATTCAATGCTCGGGACCTAACATTATTTGGTCCCAAGTCTACAACTGCCCCCCCCCCCCCCCCCTTACGTTTCCAGAAAATGCTGAGTTTTGTCTGATGCATGTATTTCAAACGCCAAATCCTCCGAGGGATCTCCAGAATTATTCGCCCTCTTTCCCAGGCTGATTATGAAGGATCATATTGTAATCGCGTCGAGTTTCTGTTGCGGGCGTATTATTCTTATTGGTGGCGTCATTACGATAGGTTCCATTCTGAAAGGAACCCTTCAATCTACGATGTGCGCACGATAGTTCAGCGGCCGATCATTTACTTTATCGTTAAAACTGTCTACAAGTGATGCTATTGGTCGAAAATTGTAAAATTTGGCTGTTGCATGGTTAACCATCGTTAAGACTCATAAGAGTCTCGTTTTATAAAGGCTATTCATAAGTAACCTTTAAAAAACGGACACTATAACGATGGTTACCATAGCAACGGCTAAGTTTTATAATATTCGACCAACAGAATCACTCAATCACGAAGTTAAGATCGATTTAGCGATGAAGTAAATGATCGGCCCGTTGAAGTCATCGGTGCATTTCCGCTCGATGTGAGGGTTTCCATCAGAATGGAACCTATCGTAATGACACCATATCAGAATAACACGTAAATAGAGATTGTTTCAAAAGTGGAGGCCCTCCTAGACCGATAATCTTTGACATTTTTTAACATTATTTCTCATGTTACGAAACAAAAATGAATCTGAGCGTTGGCTTTTCATTGGGGAACGCTTTAAAATCAAAAGTTTAAAGTCAGAGGCAAGTTTTGTTTTGATTCGAATGGATGAAAATTGAAAATTCGCCAAAGATTATGGTCCAGGTGCGCCTACACTTCTGGAACGAGTTCTACTCAATCAACGACTCGATGTTACTTCGATACAATCGTTTATAACCAGCCTGCAGGCTGTAGAGGATATTGCCGTTTGACCGAGCCCATAGACGATTTTAGACTTATTTTTAGTGGGGGATGGGAGAGGAGTAGGTATTTTCGTCTAGCATTGCCTTAAGATCACGAAATTCGATTTTGTTAGAGACCCAGTAAACCACTCACTCGACCAAATTCTAACCTCGCGTTCAGTCGATTAATGAATACAGAGGTTCCAGCTGTCTCTGCAGCGCAGCATTTTATTTCAGAGTACGATTTAGTAATTAAACATAATTTGTTTTAGCGCCTCTCGAAGTGTTGAGATATCACCGCTTGCAAATTTCGAGAGCTCTCCCTCTTTTCTTATCTCTCCAGTGAATTGCAGTTCTGATCTGATATTATCAATCATTTGACAAGATAATGCTTCTTCAAACAAACTTAAAGTTTCACTGAGAGCTCTAGAAACGTCACGCGTATCTTATCATCTCGAATTACAACGTACTTAAGAGCACTGATAAGTGAAATATACGTGTTGCGAAGAAAGCTCATTTATTGGTGGCAAAAAAATGTGTATTTTAAGCAAATTCGCAGTAACTTGAATATGTGAAAGAAGTACGAATTTATACATTGAGGGTGCTCTCTATTTATGAATGAAGACTCATGATTCCATGATGATGTAGTTTCTAAATAATGACGCACCATTTTTTCTATTACACCGATCGTTGAAATCACTTAATGAAAAAGCAATGGACCAATGGTATAGAGTCCGTGTTCATGGGAGAGTCTCGCCGTATGAGGCTCCATTTCTGATTGGCTGCTAAGGAGAAGAAAGAGTTTATGGAGCCCAGATGCTGAACATATAGGGTCATCAGTGGCGTAGCGTGCAATTTGGCAACGTTGCAGTGCGTCCGCATTTAAACCTATGAAAATAAATTGAACTATTGTGTGCCTTGTAAGCACAACTGAATTCGATATTTTACATGGGTTTAAATGGACACAATACAACGTTGCCAAATTACTCGTTACACTTCTGAGGGTCATACTGTAGGGAAACAATAGTTAAAACAATTTCAATGGAAACTATCTCAGTACCTATATATTTTCATCTTTGTTGATGTATTTGCCCGTATACAATAAGGGGTTGTCGGCTGGAGGGTAAACCCGATCCCCCTCCCTCCCTCCCTCTGGATAGTGAAAAATCGCATTATACTAAAACTGACAAATAGTACAGCTGAAAATAATCTGAAAAAAAAAAAAAAAAAAAAAAAAAAAAAAAAAAAAAAAAATTGTGGAAAATGTCCCCCCCCCAATTGGCTTTGCCCTTTCCATTTTTTTTTTTTTTTTTTTTTTTTTTTAGATAAGCTCTAGCCCGCGTCTGTAGTTTTTTTTTGTTTTGACATATGTCTTGACATTGCGCAAGACACACGTTTCAAACAAACATATTCCACAAAGTTAGATACCTATTTCGCTCATTTTCCATTTTCCTCATCCTCTCTGTGTTGGGCTAGATATGAACACCCCATTGTTCGAGCAATTTTTTAATTTTCAGCACAACACAATTACAATGTGTTATCATTTCCTTGTTAACATTCATTGTTCGTCTAGGTTTTTTTAAATAAATTATTTCAGAATCAAATAATGGAATAAAAAAAAAATTCACGATCAATGTCAGTCAATCCTAAATGGGAAATAAAAAATTCTCGGTAAAAAATGTGGCATCTGTTTTTGGAACGGGACCGCTTAGCTTGATTACAGGTAATTTGTATCTGCATAAAAATTAGAAGGAATGAGAGCAGAAAAGAACTGACTTCATAAGAAATCAATGGTATAGTTGGCTCCTTTTTGCACGCAAAGTTGTCCAATTTTGTCTGTACCTATGTGAATTTTTTTGGAAAAAAAGCTCAGCTGATAAACATATAACAAATGTATTTTGCGGCCCAATGACGTTCCTTTAGGCTGTTTTCTCGGTCTCTATGCATCGTACTTCCGTATTGACTTGGTTTGCAGAGCTGTCGTTCTGCGCTAATCATATGGATTTTTCCATGTAACTCAATGTAAAATTTTTGATTTTCCCGCCAAATTCGGCAGCAATGTTAAAGTGTTTTCCTCGCGACAAAATCTACAAGGTCCAGGATTCAAATTCAGTTTTGAAAGACCCGTGTTGTACTGACTCGATGTACATATAACGTATATATAACGTATATAAATATAATGTATATACTATATAATATATATTATAGGTAACGCGATTGATACTGATAGGTAGTGTGTGGAGGTTTTTCCAGTGCAGACAACCTGCAGCTACGACCTTGTCTAGTTGTCTCTGTTGTATTCGTTCAGTTACAATCGACCACGCTAAATGTACTTCTATTATGACTGGACTGTACGGATGTTCGTTTTAAAACTGACCTGGATGATCCACTTCTAGTCGGTCAGGTCCGGTAAAACGCACCGATGTCTACCTGTGTTTGTATCAAACACGTCACTCGCGCCTCGTGCTCTATATGAGCCAGAATTACTAATTTACTCGTAATGGAGAAGCGTGCAATTTGGTAGCCTTGCATTTTGTTTATACAAACAGATACTGCATGCAATAGGTCGAAACTTTGAGGGGTTACACCCAACATAGTTCGATATTTTTCATGGATTCTAACGAACGTGTTATATTTATCCAGAAGAATTGTCTAATGGGTCAAATGGGTGTGTGGCGTAACCGTCGAGGTATATAATTAAGTTCGGGTTAAGATCGTAATTTTCCCTATTCATTTTTTCAAGTATTTTAGTGCAACTATATGGCAGTGGCGGCGAGTGCAATCTGGCAACAACGTATTCTCTCAATTTAAACCTATGTCAAACAATCGATCTTCAGGAGGTGCAATTGCACCCCCAAGATATCGATACTTTTGCATGGGTTTAAATGGAAAATTATCATGGTTGCCAAATTGCAGGAGCCGCCACTGCTATATGGACATACAACGACTACAGTATAGAGAAGCTCGTAATCAGTGGCGTTGCGAGCAATCTGGTAACGATGCATTTTGTCCGTTTAAACCCACTTAAAAGATCGATCTACTGCAAGCGTTCATCGAGCATCCTCGAATGCGAGCTTTTGCATGAGTTTAAATAGACAGAATGCAGCCTTGCCAGACTGCATGCTGCATTTTGATCGTGATCAAGCTAAAGTTCGGGCACAAAAGTGCTATGGTAAATTATACAAAAAAATCAGAGACAAACAGAGGTCTAGCGCAAAGCTTCAGACAGGTGTCCAATTCACTTGCTCAAATTTGGTAGGGAAACAACAGTCAACAGTAAGCGACTGTTGGATACTGTTTTGTCGAGCCTCCAAACAAAAATGAACCCCTTTTACCTACTTTTACCCTCTTTCATAACATAACACGGGAAGTATAGCATGTGCTTGCCTTGTGTTTGTCTAAGAGAAAAATGACACTTCTAACCTAAATAACCTCAACGTCGGTCGGTTTACGCAGGTTACCCGGGCATTAGACTGCCGCTCTAGATAAAACACAAAAGCTCGTCGCGTCGTTTTACATAGCTAGACCGTGTACAGCTCGTCTGAATAGCTTTGCAACATTGCCAGATTGCACGCTTTGTTGTCATTGCTTAAAATAGGTGCAGCTTTGAGTCTATAGCTGTGGTGGCAATGCTTCGAGTGCATTGCATCGGTGAGTTGCGGTTGCTCCCCGCACATTGGATAGAAACTAAGATTTTTCGGACACGAAAAGTTGTTGCTTTTTGTTTGTAAAACATGTTAAGGTGATTCTGTGGCAAACTCCCGAAAATTTTAATCCGATAGATAGCGTTGCTTGTCGCTGGCTCCGAAAATAGCCGATTTTTGACGGTTTTCGGCTGTTTTCTCTAAACAGACAAATGATAGACAAAAAATAGGACTGTCAGCACCTGCTTATAATTTTTTGCTTGATTTTTTGAGCCAAAAACAGGCCAAATCGGTTCTAAAATAAAGGCGTAACTATGCAAAGAAAAAAATCATACGTAATTTGGAGTTGTATCAGTAAAGATTATACAGGTGAAACAGAAACCTGTAATCTTTACTGATACAACTCCAAATTACGTATGATTTTTTCTTTGCATAGTTACGCCTTTATTTATTAGGAACCAATTTGGCCCGTTTATGACTCAAAAAATCAAGCAAAAAATTAAGCAGGTGCTGACAGCCCGATTTTTTGCCTATCATTCGTCTGTTCAGAGAAAACAGCCGAAAATCGCCAAAAAACGGCTATTTTCGGAGCCAGCGACAAGTAACGCCATCTATCGGATTAAAATTTCCGGGAGTTTGCCATAGAATCACCTTAATGTTGATAATCTATTGCAAAAACCACATTATTTGACTCATTTAAAGCTCTGAAATGAATGATTACACACAGTTATAGATTATATCTCGCTGCTGATTGTTCATAATCTTGAGTTTTTACTCTTAAAATTGTGTCCGTGATATTCCACGTTTTCGATCTACTGTTCGCCCCTACGTAACAGCGAGCGCTCGCGCGTGCGTTCCGCATTAGTTTTATAGGATGGCCTAGAGCAAGGGCACAGCGTCCTTAACCCTCAAACTCGCCGTCTTACAACTGTGAGGTGCAGGGATATTGCTGATTTCGATCTGTACCTTCATTTCATTTCATTTTTTTTTTTCTTATTTTTATTTTATTTTTTTTTAGTAATGAGATTGTCTCCGGAAGACTAGTCCATATTGCATCACGTTTTAGACGTTTGCAGTGTTTTCTTTCGGAAAAATCCCTGTTCAACCATAACGCTAATATTATGGAGAGCACGCTCTATATATTTCATGAGTCCAGACTAGTAGTATAGTAGTAGCGCTGGCGTTACGAACAATTTGTGAACGTTCGTCCATTTAAACCCATGAAAAAGATCGAACTATTGGGTGTTCGGCGAACATCTTTGTATTCGACCTTTCACATGGATTTAAATGTTCACAATACACCGTCGCCAAATTGCACGCTACGCCACTGGATTCCAGTCTCCAGACGACCTTAATTTTCTCTGATTAATTTCCCCCTCATTTTGTGCTAACTGGATTCTGATAGCTGGTTGTGCTGACCTTGATCAGCGGAAGAGAAGAATATAGTTGTTAGTTATCTGGGACGGAGCAAAACCGCGCAGCTGGTTGGAAGCGATGATTCTGGATGAGTAGTTCGCGGGCTGCGAAAGTGATGTTTGCGATGAGCGGGTGATGTAATGTCTGAGGATGGTTTGAGTTTTGGTGCTCTTTGCATAAAGCAGTGGCGGCTCGTGCAATGTGGCAACATTGGATTTCCTTCATTTAAAACTGTGTAAAATAATCGATTACTTAGTGAGGCGCAGCGCCTCACCTAGTATCGATCTTTTTGCATACGTTTAAATGGCAAAAGTTTACGGTTGCCAGATTGCACGAGCCGCCACAGGCATAAAGTATTATGAATAATTGAATACTTTAGAAGTGTTTTTTTTTTCGACATCAGGATTGACTGCGATTCAACCTCTGATTAAAAACATATTTTTATTTTTCGAATATTTATGTTTGATGGGATCAAAATAATGTTCATCGGAAATCCACGTTTTTGAGTAGTTCAGATGAGTTCGATGATATTGGTGTTTATTTAAACCCAGAGGAGTAAAAATTAATTTGGATTTTGAAGTTCCCAATGACGCTCTTTTTAATCTGGCCGCGATTGAGAGAATATTTGGAAGCAACCCTCCCCCCCCCTCCCCCGCCCCCCCAAACCACTAGGAACGGAAAGAGGGCTCCTCCCTCAAACATATAATAATGACTTCACGGTCAAACTTTATCAGTGATGGATGCCCTGACCTTCTGCTTTTCTCCAGATTCGATTGCCTCTTTGGCATTATTGATGCGAAATAGTAATTATTGACGATTGTCACATTTTCTGTTTTTTATATTCCTCGCTGTTTTATTTTCCTTGTTTTGGCCTGATCTCATGAAAGTATGACACAGTTTCTGTCGGTCGAACTGCGGGAGTTAGACTCGGATGGGGTGGAATGAAGTTATAACTACTCGTATACACACACGTACCGTTTTAGTCTATCTTTAAAAATGAAGGCGCATCCATACAAGTAAGACTAATCAATCGCATTGCAGGAAGTTTTGGGTTTCGTGTTAGAATCGGATAGTGTTATAGTTGTGGGTTGGAACTTGGAAAGCATTCGAAAGTAGTTAACTATTCGTGCGCATCTGTACCGTTTTAGTCTAACTTAAAAAATGAAGGCGCAACCATTTAGGTTGGACACGATTTTGCGATCTAATTGAGGGATCTTCCAGTTGGAGGATTTGAATTGGATACCTAGAGTTGTGCGTTCACGTTTCGAGGTCAACGTATAACCCCTCTCTACCCCCCCCCCCCCCCCCCCCCCCTTCAGATCGGACCACACGGCGTGGGATCTAATGGAGCTGGGACCAAATAATGTTAGGTCCACTCGCGTGTTGCGTGTTAGGTGTGAGCGTACGTACGGTCATATGACCGTGCGTAAGCTCTCTGATTGGTCGAAACTGCACGCAAGATGCACGCAATTCAATGCTCGGGACCTAACATTATTTGGTCCCTGGTCTGTTTCATGATGTCGGCCATCTTTCTTCCTATACTCATTTCTTTCCTATTTTTTTCCCTCTATTTCTTTCCTTTTCTTCCCATTTTATTCTTCTCACGACCCGGCCGCACCCCATCGGAAAATGTCCTGGTTCTCTAATGGGCCATTATACCCCTGTACCCCCCCCCCGAACCACCGCACCGGTGCCGGTGCCTATAGTTATATGTTTTTGTTGCCTTACTAATGCTGACGTTTACGCACCGATATTGATCTATGAACTGTTTTTGTGACGAGCGGGAAATTTAAAATCCAGGAATCTGATTGGCTGAGATAGTTTTTGTGAACGTAAAAATGAAAAGGTCAAATTGACCGTAAAAATTCAAGTCATCAAGTTTGAATTTCTCGCTCCTCACTAAAATAGCTTAAAAGTCAAACCGCGACTTGATGTCACGAGGCGTATTTTAGAAAGAAGATCCAGTTAGTTTTAGCCAGAGCGGTTCAGATCCGATGCACCATTAAAACGACGACGCAAAACGTTTTTCGGTGCTATCGGATATTGATTAGGTACATCAAATTCAATCAGAACGTTTTTAAAGTGAGCCCGGAGACGAGTGAGTCGGGGAAGATGACGATTCTGTTGACTTTGATTAAATCAATATCTCCCTCTTCCATCAAAAAAAAAAAAAATAAGATTTGCAGTTATATATGTACACATATACTAAGGTTTCATCGGACCCGACTTAAACACGCAGTGGCGCCATGGGGGGGGGGGGGTGCCTCCCTCTCCAAGTTTAGGTCCACTCAAAAATCTGAGACGAAAACACGCTCTTCCGTAATTCTTATCTCAAATAATAATATTTCTTTTTTAAGGAAGGCGCAAGTACTCACGACACTATGAATCCCCCTCCTCGATCTTTTTCGGCCCCTCTCGGCCCCCTGAAGCTTTTGCAGCATTGGCGCCACTGCACCCACGAGTAACATAAGGAGGACTCAAAATATCCATCAGAAGGCAATAGTAGGGTTGCTGACCCCGCTCAAACATCGATATATCAATGGAAGATTCTTTAATTTTTTATAACTTCGCGTGGAAACACCACACTTTAGACAACTGGTTCACATCGATTGAGACAAATGCGCATAAAGTTATTCCAAGCAAAACAATAGACTTATGCTGTAACATGAAGTATTTTATAAATTTAGTTTGGTGCAAAATTTGTGATAACTTATTGCGATGTTTCGTCTGAAAGGAGCATATTCGCTGAACATCAAAATAGATTCGATTCTTTATAATGGGTTTAAATGGACGAAATGTAACGATGCCATATTTCATGGCTGCGCTAATGCTGACAACGAGGAGAGTATGGGTGACCGTGTCAGCCGTTCATCGGTTGTAAAGCTCGTGCACTTTGGCAACAATGTTTTCCCTCCATCTGTTTCAATGTTAAACAATCGATTCGATAGTGAAACAGCGATTCACCAGCACTCGATTGTTTTACTTTGATTCTAATGGAGGAAAAACATTATTGCCAAATTTCACGAGCCGCCACTGCCGTTCATTTTTATTTCATTTCATAATCTGCGAGTTTGCGCTCGCGCTTTTCCGTCCTGCGCACCTCGCGCCTCGCCCCGCCCCCCTCGGAAGCTATATAACGCCATAACGGAATGAAACGGAGCACTAAGCGGAATCCGCCGAATCGGTTGATGTATCGCAGAAGTTGAGGACCGACCGTGACCTTGAAAATCGGATCTCTCAATCAGCTGTGTCTCAGAGAGGGGAGAGCTAAACATGAGACGGGTTGGATCTGAACAACCTTGAGAATACTTGAAGCATCTAATTTGAGATCGCGCATTGCTCTTTTATTGGGCTATTAATTTTTGCAGTCGGGATGTTGCCAAGTCGAAATATGCGGAAAATTAAAGATTTTGCAGCCTTTCTTTTATCAATAACTTTCTCTCTTTTTTTATTTTTATCTCCTTGCTTCTTTTCTTCAGGGAGAGGAAGAAAAGTTAGATGGATCCATCATGGGATTTTCAAAAAAAATTTAATGCAGTTTTCAAGCGGTAGTTGCGGTTAGTACAACATGGCAACAATGAATTATCTCCGCAAATACTGCGTAAAAAAATCGATCTTTATAGGGAAGTCACTGAGTATCTGAGAAATCGATTCTTTTGCATAGGTTTAAATGGTAAAAAACACGGTTGTCAAATAGCACGACCCGCCATTGTCAAGCGGTAAAACAAGCCCACCACTCCGGGACTATGGTAGTCACGTCCTTGTAAAAAACGGGCAATATTTTTTTGTTTGTTTTGTTTGAGAATACCGTCTGCAAGTTGCAATCTGATAGAGATGACGATTATATTCCCTTCGACGGTGCCAAAGTATGTCAACCCTTTCTTGAGCTCAAAACAAACACATTTTACAAATGAGGATAATAAATCAATAAAATAGCAATATAAATTAAAAATAGAACATGAAGAAAGTAGTACATAGATAAACTAATCAATAGTACAATAGTAAATTAGTGGCAAGGTGCGAGTATGGCTGCTGCTTTCAAATGTGTTCTGTTATTTTTCTCAAAAAGAGTGGTCATTTTGATGGGTCTTTTATAATTTTAATTTAATTTTAATAAAATTTCTTTTAACTCTCCCTTTCAATGCAGAAGTAAAGGTCGCTCCAGCGAAGTGTAGGCGCACCTAGACCACAATCTTTGGAATTTCCCAACTTAATTTCTCATAGTACGCAATGAAAATTGAAGAAAATGCGTTCAAGCGTTTGATTTTCATTGAGGAACACTTTAAAATCAAAACTTTAAAGTCGCTGGCAAGTTTGGTTTTGATATAATAAAATGAATAAAATTGAAAATTCGCCAAAGATTATCGTTAAGCAGCGCCTACACTTACAAAACGAGCTCTACGTATCGTATGTTTTCACGACTCCGTGCGCTCACAAAAGCTTAACATTCTGTGAAAATCTCTCTCCCAAAATTCCTTCAAATTCCTCGACAGGAAATCCCGAGAATAGATTCGATTCGTGCGTCCACGGGTGAAAAATCAAAGTAGATAGCAAAAAGCTGCGCTTTCTTCTGGAGACTTGACATTAAACTTTTTATCGTTCTTTTATGTATCGAATCCTTTTGACTCTATGGTTGTTGTTACGATTTAAAAATGGACTTATGGAATAAAAGGATTGACTAGAATAAAAGGAAATGATAACGGCAAGTATAGAAGCGGTAGGGCAGCAGCCCGCGTATATTCAGTAATGAACAATGTTCCCTTTCCGGGATTCACACCTGACTCGGCAAGTCCCCGAGTCCTACATTCTGCTGTAGTGGCGGGAGATATGAATCGCTCTTAGCTACTACATGACAATCTCCCCCCCTAAAATTGAAATTATTTTAAAATATCACAATGTAAAAAAAAATTAGACACGTTCATGTCAGCTTCATGAATTATCAAAATTTGAACACACAGGGTTTGAACTGAACATTTAGAAATTAGAGAAAAAAAAAACATTAAGTTTTTTTTTTCTTTAAAAAAAAAATACAGACTACTTACAATTTGTTTATCACAGTTATACTTGAATTATGACTTCTGACTAGAGACAATGTTTGATTCGCTAAATGACGATTTACATATAATTGAGAGATCAGTCAATGTCCAAGAGGTAATCTTGAAACCGTACTGGTGGTTTCCGAAGCCTGTTACTTCTGATGCTTTCAGTGGGTGGATTCGGACTTTTTCTAACTACTGGACGACCCCGGCCTCGACTAGCCATTGCAGGGGTTTTGGAAATTGGTGTCCTGCCCTTTTCGTTTGTTGCCGCTTGGACTGGCATTGCAAAATGTTGCTCTGCAGCAAGGTTCGACGGTTGTTGAGTTGCTTGAGAATTATGCTGATTAATTAACTTTGGTTGCGCTTGGATGTTTGATTGACTTTGACTGCTTTGCTGAACTGGAATATTTAGTTGAACTGATGTACTTGGTTGAACTGTAATCCTCGGTTGACTTGAGGTACTTGGTTGGATTGAAGTATTCGATTGCATTGAAGTTCTTGGTTGTTCTTTAGTCACTGGATGTCGAAGAATACTAGCTTGCGCTGCTAATAACGCGTCTTGCTGAAGTTGGTTCCGATGATTACTTCTAGGATTCGATACAGTTGTATGGTTATCGTCTGCTAGTTTGACCTCTGGAGCAAAAGACACACGCTTATTTGGGACATTAGTTTTTCTGAGTTGATCAATATGCCGTTTTAACACATAACCATCATCTAAGGTGACAATATAATGAAGTGCCCCTAATTTTCTTGTAATAACTCCAAATTTCCATGTTTGTTTATTCTGAGCGTAGTACCTTGATTGAATGCGGTCGCCTTCTTTCAGCGATCGAACTCCAATAATAGATGGTTGCGTTGTAGCTTCTTTGAATGGTTTTATTGCATCAAGCCTGAGTCGGATGTTTCTTTTGAGGTAAAGTTCTGCCGGAGATTTCCCATTTGAGAGAGGTGTTGCCCGATAAATGTGCAAAATTTTCCGGATTTTCTCTTCTAACGGTTGTGGTTCATTGTTCATGGCTTTAATCCTATTCTTGATTGTTTGAACATTGCGTTCAGCCAATCCATTGGTTGCCGGATGTCCTGGTGATGTAAATTTCTGAAAAATTCCATTTGTTTTACAGTAGTCTTGGAACTCGTCACTGGTAAAAATTTTTGCATTATCAGACACCATTATCTTTGGAAATCCATGACTGCTGAAAATTGGATTCAGTATTTTGATTGAACTTTCAGACGTAGGATACCCATTCAACAATGGAGCTTCGATCCATTTAGATTTGGCGTCAACAACGATCAGTACATGTTTGTTGTCAATCGGTCCCGCAAAATCTATATGGATTCTGTCCCAGTTCTCTTGCGGCTCCTCCCAAATATGTAATGGAGCTTTTGCTGGATTTGACCTTATCATGGCACATTGTTCACATGATTTTACTAGGTTTTCTATTGCTCGATCAATACCAACCCAAGTGCAATATTTCCGCGCCAACTGTTTCATCTTAGTAATGCCGATGTGCGAACTATGAAGTTCCTGAAGTATTGCCGGTTGTAGCTTTCCTGGAATTACAACTCTGTTTCCTTTAAATAAGATCCCGTTCTCAAGGGTATACTCATCCCACGACTTTTCGCTGGTTTTCATTTCAAAAATAGTTTTTGACAGTTGCTCGTCTTTTTCGGTTTCTTGACGAATTGTCGAAGCTGTAATTGTATCCGATGCAATTTGATAGATTGTGTTGCAACAAATTTGATTAATTTCATAATTGATGTTTGTTTCCATCGTAGCTTTGCTGGTTTGAAGAGGTGCTCTGGAAAGGCAGTCAGCATTGGCGTTTTCGGTGCCTTTTTTGCACTTGATACTGTAGTCGAATCCGGATAAATACGCCGCATACCGAAGCAAACGAGCTGAAGACATTGCTGGTAATTTGGAATTTTGGTGGAAGATTCTCATAAGAGGTTGATTGTCGGTTATAAGTTGAAAATGCCTACCATACAGGTACATGTAGAAATGACTCACTGCATAAATTATCGCGAGTGCCTCACGATCCAATTGACTATAGTTTTGCTCAGCTGTAGTAAGAGAGCGGGATGCGAACGCAACTGGCTTTTCTTGACCATCAATAATATGGGAGAGTATACCTGAGACTCCGACAGGACTGGCGTCACAGGCAAGAGTCACAGGAAGGGCTGGATCATACGGGACAAGTACTTGTTCTGAGGCAATTTCTTCCTTCAGTCTGTTGAATGCTGCTTCACAATCAGAAGTCCACTGGAATTTAGCTGTTTTTTTAAGAAGTTTACGCAAAGGGTATGTCAGCGTTGAAGAGTTACGAATGAATCTCGAATAATACGTGATCATTCCTAAGAATTGCCTGACCCCCTCGGCATCAGAAGGTCTAGCCATTTCTTGAATTGCTTTGATCTTTTCAGGACATTTGACAATTTGATTGAATCGAATAAGATAACCTAAAAACCGAATTTCAGTTTTGAAAAATTCACATTTATCTCGGTTTAAATGTAGATTGTATTTTAGAAGACGTGCCAAACACTGCTCTAGTCGATGATATGTTTCTTCTATAGTTTGACCATAGATAATAACATCGTCAAAGTATGAAGTTACACCTTCTAACCCTTGAAGTATTTGTTCAAAAATCCTATTGAATTCACTTGGTGACGTCTTAATGCCTAGTGCTAATCGTTTCATGCGATAGCAGCCTCGATGCGTTGAAATTGTTTGAATAATTGAAGAAGCGTCATCAACTTTGATGTGTAAATACGCTTTAAATAAATCTAATTTACAGAAATACCTGGCACCTTTCAATTTGTTAAGGATGTCATCAATGCGTTTTATCGGGTAGTGAGCTGACTTCAATTGTGGATTTACCCCCACCTTGTAATCAATGCAAAGCCTGACACCTCCATCTGCTTTTGGAATTACTACAAGCGGTGATCCCCAATCACTGTGGTTTACGGGTTCAATAATATCACTTGCCTCCAATGAATCTAACTCCTCGTCAACTTTATCTCTTAATGCATACGCAACATCTCTATCCGGAATAAACATTGGTTTCGCTCCGTCTCTTAAATGTAAATGACTAGTAACTTCTGGAACGCATCCCACTGATTTTTCATAAATGGGTGCAAATTTTTGCGAAAGATGTTCAGTAAGGTGCACAATTCGATTAACTGAGAAAAAGTTGGCTGGAGCTTTGCTGGAATTATGTGGGTCAAGTTCTTGAAGTTGAATTCCTAGGCGTCGAATCCAAATTCTACCAACTAAAGGTGCAAATTCATCTGAGACAATGTAAATTTCCTCTTCAGACTCAACATTTTTGTACTTAACTTTGACAGTAATTTTACCATGAGGGCTGAATGTGTCATTTGTGTATGATCTAAAAGTAACATTAGCTTTCGAAAGAGGTTTTTGTAATTGCAACTTACGATACATAGAAAAAGGCATGAGAGTAAAACCTGCTCCGGAGTCAATTTCAAATTTAAAAGGCTGGTTTTCTATGTACAGAGTAGCCATAAATTTACAAGCATCTGCAGTTGCAGTTTCGGCCGAAGATCCGAAAACATCAAAGAGATTATTTATTCCATAATTTTGAAAGGAATCGTCATAATTTGAAAAATCTTGAATAGAATTAGTTGAACCAGCACCATACTTTGGATCTGCTTTATCTTGAAGTAGCCTTTTAATGCAGACTTTAGAAATATGCCCACTAACAGAACAAAATTTACAAAACAGTGACTCACGTTTGCATCGACAATCTTGAGTTGAATGATTGCTGCGCCCACATTTGATGCACATACCTTCGAGTCCTAGTTGCTTGTAATCGATACCTTTGGACCTACTATTATGCCTGGATTTGAAGTTGTCTCTTGATTTTGATCTTGAGTGACGTGAATTCACTGATAAGTGTCGATGAGAATTAGACCTGGAACTCCTTCTGCTGCGATGCCTGGAAACTTGACGAGATCGAGAAATACGATTAACATGACTAGAATTAGTATTAGAAATAGATGCAGTCATTTCACGACTGGTGGTCCGTGAAACTTCAAGCACTAAGGCCTTCGAAACAAGATCATCAAAGCTTAGTTTGTCAGATTGCAAAAGTTGCTCTCGAGTAGAACTGTCGTTGATGCCCCTAATAAATTGAGCACGCAGAAACAAATTGGACACACTTTTCCTGCATTCACAGTTGAATTCGCAGTCACTGATGTTAGTTTTCAAGGCAGCGACATATTCACCAATAGACTTATCGCCCTGATAAAGTGACAAAAATCTATGTTGAGCGACTAAAAGGTTAGTTTTTGGATATAGGTAATCTTTCAAGGCTTTGATCAGCTGATCATAAGTTTTAGTTGTTGGACTGTCAGGAGCAACAAGTGAGGTTAATAATTTGTAATGGGTTGGCCCAATAGAGTTTAAAAGTAGCTGAGCACAAATTTCTTTGTTCTCTTGAATGCCTTTGATTGAGGCATAATTTTCGAAACGCTGCTGGTACAGATTAAAATTTTCTTTCAAAGGATTGAATTCGTCAAAGGGTTGAATAAAAGATGGGTTGATACCACGTTGCTGCTGATCATCATTCCTAGACTGGAGAGATTCAGTGAGTGATTTGATCAGGTTTGTCTGGCTCTTGCTGAATTCTTGAAGTAAAAGCTGAAATTGGGTTTGATCCATTTTCTAGAGATGAGTCGAAAAGTAGAATTGAACACCCGTATAATGATAAAATAGGCTTATTACCGACCATTTCCCGCACGTTACCGCGTTGATCTTGCCGCTGATGGATCCGGAGTTTCAACGTTGAAGAATCATTCGAATTAATTAAAAGACTTATACACGCACTTATACATATAATTTTCACACTCGTCGCCAATTGTTACGATTTAAAAATGGACTTATGGAATAAAAGGATTGACTAGAATAAAAGGAAATGATAACGGCAAGTATAGAAGCGGTAGGGCAGCAGCCCGCGTATATTCAGTAATGAACAATGTTCCCTTTCCGGGATTCACACCTGACTCGGCAAGTCCCCGAGTCCTACATTCTGCTGTAGTGGCGGGAGATATGAATCGCTCTTAGCTACTACATGACAGTTGTGGTATTAAATATTCTCTTTTTGCAGCTTTCCTACTAACCGGATACTTGATTATCTATTTATACGGCTTAGTTGATGTAGTGAAGTTTTCTTCAGACAGCGTGATCGTCTTAACTTATACAAAAGGCTTAGTCTTTTCGAAAACCCCTCTCTCAAAATCTATTAAAATTAATTTGCAGGGAAGCCAGAGAATAGATCCGATCCGTACGTTCCACAATAAGTAAAAATGCAAATTACAAAAAGTTGATTTCTCAGAGACTTGACATCACTCGTCTTACTGCTCTATTAAGGATCGAGCATCTAGCTCTCTGGTGCTGGGATTAGAGATTCTCTTTTTACAACTTTGCTATGAACCGGATACTTTAAAAACTGTATTTATGCCTTAATTGGTGACTTTGAGTACACTTTTTCTTTGGATTAAGTGATTGTTATAACTCGTAACATTTTCAAAATATTTCTACCTATTGATCACATGCACATAGATTTGATACATTGGCCGATATTTCAGCAGTTTCGACTTTAAAATGCTTGACCGCTCCGATATAACTTTTTCGATTTATTATTCAATTTAATTATAAATCTTATTTTATAATGCTATTTACCGACTTGCTTGAATATTCCGTTGCAAGTGATAAAAAAAAAAAAAAAAAAAAACACTACAAATTTTCTACAGACTCATTCTCCATGTAACGGATATGGTGTAGTGGTCGTGAGTTGCTTATTAACTTCGTCGTGAAAAACCCATGGGAAAGAATCGATTATTAGGGGTTTTATTTATCCTCTAAATGTTCGATAATTCCGAATCCTAGGCGTTTCCAAATTTGGTATAAGAGATAAGCGATCTTAATCGATTATTTTATATAGGTTTAAATGGAGTAAAATCACTGTTGCCTTATAACACGCTTCACAACTCATGCGATAATTAATCGAGTGTTCACGGCTTTATTCCAAATTTGATGATTTTATATCGAACCAAAATGTCTGCATCCGGAACTCGAATCTCGATCGACGATCGATTGAAACTAAAATGTATTCGATATTATCATGTTAAGGCACTTTATCAAAGTCAATTTGACATCAGAGCCTGACGCCAGAACAACTGCAGTGGTCAAAAATATACTTTGTAGATTATTGTAGCTCCAAGTAACGAGAATTTCGCGCCGACTCCCCCGCCACCCTGTGGTAATACGCAGATACCTTGTCTGATGTTTAGCTTTCTCTGGAAGGAAAATAAAACTTTGCGGGTTTGAAACCCTCCACCTAGGCTTGTAAAGAGAATTTATGTTTTTATTACAGCTCATGGAGTCAAAATAAATAAAATCCACCCTCCTTTCTGGAGAAATAGAAAGTCTCTTAGGTGATTAAATTTTTCATTAACATTCAATTACCTCAGATTTATGACCGGACATTTTAAATTTATGATATTATACTTTTAAATGTCGTACCTACAAGCGCTGCGCTTCTATGAGAGACAGCCGAGAGTAGTGGTCAATGGTGGCTAACGTAATGCGATATCTCGATTTAATTTTATTCAATCCTTCGAAAAATAATCCATTCCTATAATATAGCATCCTGATTTAAAGATCCGGTGATCTAGACTAATTTTTAGCGTCCCACCCCCTCCCTAACGTCTCCACCCCCCTGCCCCTTCTTTCTGACATTAAATCGTTAGGTTTTCCTCTTACACTTCACTAAAAAAAATTAATTCCTTCGGGTCTCCATAGCTGCTGCATATTATCTAAAAATAACTTCAAAAATCAAGGGTTTGCACGTTATCTCATATCGGCAGTTCTGATCGGTTTATCGAGACAGTATCGACTCGATACTGTTAATCCTCGTGGGAGGCGTTTTTAGATTTCGATAAAAAATGACTAAAAAAAATAGACGCCTCCCTTAAGGATTAACATTATCAATTATATCGATTCGATCCGATTACGATTCGAACGTTGATAGTAATCACCTTGCAAGTCGTCGGTGACCGAATACCATTCTCTTTGATTCAACCCAGATGAGGCGTCAGCTGGGGCGTGGTACCAAAGGTATCCAACGAGAGGGAGAGGGGAGGGGGGAGCTGCCACCTTCCAAAAGCGGGATTATGGCAAACTTCTTGAATATTCCAAAAAAAATCTCAGCAAAGTGCTTCCAAATTCCCAAAAAAGGCAAATTTTCCGCAAATAAGCTTGAGGGAGGAGGGAATTACCACCTTCAAACTACGCCTCTGAGATGAAGGCGCAAGAAAGTGGAAAATCAAATAATAGAGTTGAGTTCAGCCGAGACATATTATCCTCTCAAAGAAAGTAAAATTGCTGAAGAAAGAAAAGAAAAGAAAAAAAAAAAAAAAAACATTAAAACTTCCAAATTCCGGCACTGTAGTCAATATCCTTGTCAACTTCAGAAATAGAGCTGTTGCAAACTTTTGCTACAGGCTTATTAATAGTTGATTATGGGGTAATACCCTGTAAAAATAACGATTAGCGCACTAACAAATCACGAAATCCACTCCTAAACTCACAAAATGCTTTTAAATGCGAGACCGTAATGGCGGCCGAGGCCGCGGTTTTCTTATGGCAATTGTATGCTTCTTCTTCTTCTTCTTGTGTGGTGTTGCGAGAACACCTCGTGTAGATGGCGCTGATTGAAGATAGGGAACCCCAATGAAAACCGCGGCCCCGGCCGCCATTACGGTCTCGCGTTTAAAATCATTTTGTGAGTTTAGGAGTGGATTTCGTGATTTTTTAGTGTGCTAATCGTTATTTTTACCGGGTATAACCCCATAATCAACTATCAATAAGCCTGTAGCAAAAGTTTGCAACAGCTCCATTGGACCCTGATTCCAAAGGCGGGTCCAGCAATCTGACAATGTGGATTCTTTCCATTTGAATGAATGAAAAACAATGGATTGGTAAAGGGGCCATGGCCCCTTCAAGAATCGAATTTTTTTCATACGTTCAAATGGAAAGAATGCAAATTGCTGAGTCCACCTCGGTCTGATTCTTAGAAAGTTCATTAAAACCTATCCATATAATCGATACGTATGCATATTTAGGTTTGTTAAGGGGTGAGAAAAACTGTCATAATCGATTGTTCGTGCGAGCTGCTGCCACTGCTTCAGGGTCGCGCGCGATCGGCCCGCGCAGCGAGCGTTCTGAGGACTCGAGTGCGAAGATATACTGTCGCGTTCTGTTTTTCTTTCTATTTCAGAATCGATTTCTCGCTTTAACAAGATTTTCCGACCGGGTTGTTTTTCCAGCGCCGCGATTACAATCGTAATTATCATTATTACTCGATGCTATTGCGTGCAATCGTGCGAGAGCACCATAGATGTTTTATTTTTGTCTTTTGCGTCGTACGCTGAGCATGTTCATTACACGACCACCGCTTCGCGTCGCTCAGTGGACCGAAGTATGGAATTTCTTGGACATCATTTCATTATCAAAAATCAAAATTATGAGCAATTAATGACCAAGATGACTAAAACCTGACTTCAATAAACAATTTTACAGCTTAAAACGAGTCAAGTTACATAGTTTTTGAGAAGAAAATAACGACTTTGAAACGTTTCTGAAGCAAAATTCGAAAAATTTTCATGAACGGAAAAATCCTTGTTTCGGTCCAATGTGCGTCGTCGCGTCAGTGAAGTTAAAGATATATAAATCGACATTCTTTATAGGTTTCCGAGGTCGATCTTCTGAGATCTCATTACTCAGAAAAATATAGATTTATGAATTTAGTCAAATGAATTAAATGCAAATTTTACCAGCCATTTTTGGTAAATTTACTACACATATTGCTAATTTTACACTTTGGATTGTAAATTTTGCATGGGTTTTATTAATTTCACAATTTGGATCATAAATACCAATTGGATTGTAAATTTTACTTTTCAAATTGAAAAATTTACAATCCAAATAGGAAAATTACTAAAATTTAAGCAAAATTTACGATTCAAACCGTAAAGTTAGCCATTAGTAAGTTTGGTGGGTTTCATCAAAAACAAGTATAGTATTAGCATTTGCTTCGTTTTACTGATTTTACAAAACTTAATTGCTTTTTTAGTAATTTCATCCTTTCCGTGTACTCAAAGCTTAAACGTCGCGGTATGGTATACGTTTAGTAGTTTTCCTACCGAACTATATCGATCTATTGATGGAAGGGTCGATTCTTTTGCTTATAGGTTTATATGGAGAAGATATAGATTTCTCAGGAGTTCAATGAACCTTATGAAGATAGATCTGAAAAAAAAACAAAATAAGAGGGGGAAAGGCGGTAAACTGCCCGGAAAATTAAGAACAATTGAACTTTTGCCCCCCCCCCCCCCACCCTGCCGTTGGTTGGTGAATTGGTGTAATCAGTGAAGGTCAGGAACACGGGATTGGGTCCGACAGCAGAGGCAATGCTACTCTAGCCATGTCGGTGGGTGAAGATGCTGAAGATGATGAGAGGGAGGAGGAGGGGGCGACGATTTAAAGAAAACGAGAGGCTGCAAAATGGGTTGTGAATGAGTGAAAGAAAATAAGAAGAGAATAAGAGAAAAATGTGTTCAAGGTTGAAATGACTGAATGAATGAATGAATGAGGTGATGTCGAGTCGAAGTCGTAGAGAGTCAATTTAATTGTAATAGGAAGTGGGGCTCACAGTTGCTGGGGACGGGACCTTGTCGGATCGATATGCAATTAAATTAAGTATCCATCAAACGAATCGCGTATCAAAACAAATCGAAAATAATCATTTGCAATTGATTCGGACGAATGCAAGCCGACAAGTTTCACGTGGGTAAAGCAGAAAGCTGTCCAAACTTTATCCCTCAACGTTCGAACAAAAAGTTGAAGATATAATATATGAGCCTGAACGCATGGTTGATGGATGGCGTCTTGCTCAATGCTCGATACCCGATGGGCCGATGTCCAATGGAAGGATGGATGAATTTTAAACCTTTCCTTCTGAGCTGTCATCTCTTGGACTCAGATGTTTCTATTAGAAATCGAACGATTGCTCGAGTGTTCGATGAACCTCTCAAATCCGCGATCTTTTTACGTGATGCGGCGAAACGGACAACAATTGGATACGTCACCCAAAATAGACATTTATTATTCTTGTGCTCTGGGACTGAAAATTGAAAATTCAGAAAACAGGAAATTTTTTCCAATTTTGTATGTTTTCATCCATTGTGTTGTGTTTATTAGTCATTGCGGAAGTCCATTGTTTATCTACTGCAAGTTTTGTAATCAATATATAAAAAATCAGCATCTCCTGCTTACAAAAATTACGATCTTCCTTCTAGGAGGATCCATTCAATTTAGGTAATCTCGAATAAATTAAAACTTGACTACTTAATCCAAATTGATAGTGTCTTATCAACAAACAAAAAGTTCCAGCGTCACAAGAATTATACGAACAATCACACATTATTTTCCTCCTGCGTGTTATTAATGTTCTCACTAAAGCAAAGCAAAAAAAAAAACTTACTTTTTTCATTCTCGTACTTACCTTGAATTGTGCAGCTGTTCTTATACTTATCAGTTGAGTTCAATTTGGCAATGGTGCGTTTTATCCTTTTAAAGCCTCGTAAAAAGTCGAATTCGAGGATGTTCCATACGCACAGTGCACACTGCATACCTATTTATACCATGTGTTGTTCAAATGGGGACAATGCAACATTGTCAGATTGAAAATCACGCCTCTGGCTGTTAGTGCTGTAAATGATGCGTAAAAATAATCATTAAAGCCAGAATATATTACCTACTTTGCTATATGAGAACCGTAAAAAAGGATGGGGAAAATGCGGTCTACAGACCAACATTTTCTCGGTTTTCCAAAACGTTAAATCTTTCGCTCTTTCAAATTCAGTAGATTGCTAAACATTCATACTCTATGGTGCTCATTTTTGTAAAAGTATACCTGTAAATGAAGGAGCTGAATTGATGCATTTTGCAAAATATGTTGAGACTTGAGGCACTACAGAGATTACTAACGTAACGAGGATATGACACACGTGTCCCGCCATAGTCTTTTGAAGTTTATTAGCAGCGCTAAAATTAATTTCTCTTTATTTTTCTTCCTCTTTCATTTCATTCGTCCGTTTTCAAGCAATTATTGAAGTAATAATTTCTAGAAGCAATCGAAAAGCCACCTTTAGCTTCTTATGATATACGTTACATCGAGGCAGTTGATTATAGATAACGCATCTCGAGCCTCACCAGCCTCACCTCGAGAGCTGATTCAATAAAATTAGACTCTTAAAAAAATACACATTTTTGCATCGATACTTTTAGAACTTTTTATATATTACCGTAAAATTGTAATTAATTTTTAATTTTTAAAAGAGACCCACAGCTCGACTTCATTGATGATACTTGATACTTATGGTTGTTCAAGCATTGAACTCAATTTTATAAAACCTGCGATACGGTCGACACCTACTATACGTGTGACGTCATACAAGAATTCAAAGACTTGAAGAGGTGATGCATGCATAGGCAGAGATTTAACGTGGAATGAAGAATATATTCTATGATAAGAAAAAGGATTGAAGTATAGATCTACAATAATGGGGCCTTTGCAAACTATCTTGCTGCACGTGATTGAAGAGTTGATTTTTGCATAAAAACCTGCAAAAATCATGGGCGGATACAGGGAATTGTCTTTCTCTCTCTCCTCCCATTTGAAAACGTGCGTTAGAAAAGGACAGAAGAGGGGGCCAAAGTCACGTGATGGCCCCCTCTGCTGTCCTTTTCTAACACATAAGTTCAAATGGAGGGAGAGAGAGAAAGACAATTCCCTGTATCCGCCCATGGCAGAAATGACGATGAGAATACTATAAAATTACAAAACATTGCTCTCAGAATCGGGCTTAGTAGCGGAGCTGCGCAGGTGTCATAGGAGATTCATCATATCTAATTTGAGACATATCTCTGCATGTGTTTCCGTAGAAAAAGCGACAAATTAGAGCTCGTTTCAGAAGTGTAGGCGGACCAAAACCATAATCTTTGGCGAATTTTCAACTTTTATTCCTTCAATTCAATACCGAATTATTTGCCCCTGACTTTATTCTTTTGTGTTTAAAGTTTTCCTCATTGAAAAGTGAACACTCAATTTCAATTTTATTCATTTTCATCGAGTATTATCAGAAATAATGTCAACAAATTCCAAAGATTATCGGTTTAGGTCCGCCTACACTTCTGAAACTACCTCTAGACAGGAATCTCCCGTGATACCTGCGTAGCTCCGCCATAACTATCTTGCCCTTACAGCTGTTTTCTGAGTTTATTGCTGAGTTTTATGGTTTTTAGTGTGATTTTATGATAAACAAATACTCTCTTTTGCTTTATGTCTCGTTGTTTGAAATTCACTTTAAATTGTAAAAAGCGTGCAGTTGTGGATCTAGAAAGTTTACCGAAGGGGGGTGTTGGTCACGTGCCCCTGTGCTCTCCCTCTTTGATCTACCACTGAAAATGTAAAATAGTACCTATAATATGTATTCATATGAATGTATTCCATCGCACTGATAATGTTTTTAACTTCAATTTCTTTTTCTTCCTCAGGTAGGAAGTTCGAAAAAAAAAAAAAAAAAAAATCTATACCGTTTTTCGCTTCCTTTTCAATGTGGCCAAAAATCTTATGAAGACAGCACTACTTCTCCCTTACCATAAAATAATCTGTAAAAATTAAATAATTTTGAGTAGATTTTGCCCCTCAGCAGTTTGCACGAAATTTGCGCCACACACTTATTAATAATCGTTCGCTGTTGCGATCAAGTTAAATTCTTGCCTGTCTGCTGCGACGCAAACTTTCGTAGGGGGGGGGGGGCTTCAAAGAGATGTCAGAAATCGAAAGGGGAGACGCGTTTGAGTCAAGTAACACCGATTCTCCTGAACATTTTATCCTACGCAACAACGACCGGGGCCGATCCGTTTCGTCCTTTCAAGGCTCGCAAAAAGAACTGGTTTACTTAACAAAATGCGACTTGTTTAGTATTTACAGGTGACAGCAAAGGCGCTTTAGTTCATACGTATATTGGCCAGTGAGATAATCGAGATGTGTGCGGAACCAGGCAGGCGTGGGTACTCAATGGTTATTGGAAGGCGCGAGTAGCAGTTTTGCGAAACAGTCTAGTTTGTGTTTCGTGGAGTGACGTAAAACCGTATCTGGAATATATGATTGGTTCTCCCATCTTACCTGTTGTTTCGAATTAATCAATCTCAGGTGTAAACGATTCGACGTTCTATATCTTATTGAACTTATTAAAGTCAATTAGAATAAATCCAACAGTCGCGTAGCGTGCCATTTGGCAACGTTGGAGTTCATCCATTTAAACCCATGAAAAAATAAATGTCGAACTTTTGGGTGTTCAGTGAACACCTTCGCATTCGAACTTTTACATGGGTTTAAATGGACACAGTACAGCGTTGCCAAATGCCTCACTACGCCACTGAAATCCAAATATGGCATTCAACTAAACCGTCGCAAAATAGCGGTATACTTTCCAACTCTTTGCAAGGTAAAATCTAATTTGTAGGAAATACCCCACGAACACTCTCTCACTTCAAAATTATTCCGGGGGCTCACCAGACCCCCTTCAATATTCTGGGGGAGACCCCCAGACCCTCTATAATATTCTGGGGAGACCCCTAGAGACCCCTTGTGGGGTTAATTTTACAGAATACTGGTGTTGCAGAATGTTTTTGCAAATTTTAATCAGCTGTATTTGAAATATTCCAATTTTTCCTTATGTTCACCCATTTTACCCATTTGATTTGAATGGAAACCTTTTATTCTCCATAATTTGCTTAACATTTTAAACTAAGAAAAAACAAAAAAAAGTCCCTCTGAGGAATGTTAAAAGCAACTTCTCTGCGAAATGTGGATGTTTATGGACCATTGATCCAAAAGTTCTGCTTGGATACAGAAAGACAGACGTCTGCACAATCGCATACTTTCTCAATTTCTAACTTCGTTAGAGAGTGAGAAAGTAAAAAGTTAAAACTTAAACTTATTGGTAGACAGAAAATGAACGCCCTCATTCCTTGAAGCAGGGCCGTGCCGACGTTTTCAATGAGAAAAAGAAAGAAAGAAAGAAAGAAAGAAAGAAAGAAAGAAAGAAAGGAAGAAAGAACAAAAGAGAAATGAAGTGAGAGAGAGAGAGAGAGAGAAAAGGGAGGGCAAGTTGACGATTTTGCCAGTTTGAAATTTTTAAAATTATTATTTTTTTTTCCGTAGCGAAAGCCGGCAAGCAACTAAGTTGCTGTTGTAGTAATACAAATAAGTATATTATCGTAATAAGAAAGTAGTTATTGGCAAAACCAGCCCTCAAGAACGGGTGGGGGGGACTTTGGATTTTCGCCCCTTCGCTCCCCCTTCCCCTCTGTATCAGCCAATGCCTAGTTAAATTTCAAACTCTAAGCGAATGAAGTGCCCCCTGCATCCAGATAAAATGCCAGGATATGTACCGCCTTTCCCTTCTTATTTTGGCATTTTTCGGGGCCAAGAATCACTAGACAGGGGAGAGAGGAGCTCCCATGAACTACGGGGGAGGCACCCCTTCATACTCTTCCTTGTGTATGTCCTTGGAATGTAGGGGAAATTGGTTGAATCATGTGGGTAAGTTAGACAACCATGCCAAATTGTTTTCTCTAATCGCAGGATTGTCTGAGCTTCGACAGAAAAAGTTCCTGCAATTGGTTGCGTATGCAATTCCATCGCTCTGGAGTAGGAAGAGTTGCTCCATGGTCAATAGTGCGGTCTTCGAGATACTTTTACGATCGGGTATTGAACAATTTACGATCGGATATCGAATCAATAAATACCTTCGATCACTCTTAGTATAGCATCCTCTCGCAAATGGTTCTGTACTAGGGCTCTCGTTCATCCAAAAAAACTGAATTTCAAGGGATTTTTTGTAAAATGTACCGTAGCCAACTTCTTGAATTTTTAAAAAAACAGTTTTTACTCTATAGATTTATGCTCACGATGCTTATCATGCTTATCATTATTATCAGCATCATGGTATCAGTCATCTTTTGAGCTAAAAACGTGCCCCGAACGAAAGAACAACTGTCAACCCATCATCATATATTTTAATGTATGTGCTTACAAGGGCCAGTGCCTTTTTGCCGCCATCCTCTTCAAATCTTTGTTTCCCCCAAAGCTGATGATAAAGTCAACCGTGAAGGAATGTGGTCGTGCATGGAAAGTTTTGGTCAGATTGAGTACGATATCTTGCATTTGACCGCTCAAATAGTGACGTTACAATTCCAATCGATACTTGATTTGCATATTTTGTATTTTTCCACGATAAACATATATACCGTTGGCCTACAGTAATGAGTCGTCACGATCACAATGTAGGATCAGAATAATTTGAGCCTAATATAGGGCCTTGACCGCTGTAAAACCAATGCATCACGATCATATATTCATCATTCATCTTAGTGAAACATCCTCTCAGATTTTCTAGAGCTCCGTTGAGATTGTCGAGAGTCACCGGTATCAATTCCTTGATCTGAGTCTCGAGTCTCGAGTAGATGCAACGATGCAACGGAACCCTCGATGTAAGTAGACACTCTCAGAGTCTCAACAGGTGTTACGTCACTCTACTTGGCGCCCTGTCCGACCCTCGATAGATCTTTGACTTGATTATGAGCGGTATACCACTGTGATAGCCTCTCGTCGCCTCCGATGGTTACTTTTTACATGCAAATTTACTAAATGCCAAATTTTCTTAAATAAAGAAATGTCGGGAATGATACAACCTGCGGCACAAAGAGAGGATTGAACAATTTACTTTTACTACCGAGTCTGTAATCTTTGAGCTAGTTTGTTTATAAAATACGTTAGTCTCAGAAGAGAAGGCGGAGTTCGTCGTTAATCTTTGGCGAATATTCACTCCTTTAAATCCTTCAAATTAGATAAAGGAAATTAAGCGCTCTTCAATGAAAAGCCGCATTGCTCTTTGATTAATTTTCATTCCATCCTTTCACATACTAATGAGAAACAACGTTGAAGAAATTAAAAAAAATTGTCGTTGAGCTTCGCCCTCTTCTATTTTGAAATTAGCTCTAACTCAGGCAAAATAGCATGTGCCGGTCACATCCCACACAAATGGGCATATTATCAATGGGGCAGTTGCAAGGGCAAGGGCCTGAAATGTTGTGTTTTTTTATAAAGCAAATTATAGTACTTGATGAACTAAGAACAATGGTGCCTTTGATTTTTTCATAATTGTCCCGGTTTCGGAGATACACATGAGTAAACTTGTAAAAAATCATGTGCGTAGTGACGTCACTACTCGGAATTCCCAATTAAAACAATGCATTTTGGGCTAAAATCTAATATCCGGAACAATGAGACTTAATGAGAAACCAAAGGCATCTATTTGTTCTCAGCTCATCAACTTAACTCACTTTCTTTATAAAAAACACGACATTTCAGACCCTTGCAACTGCCTCCTTTCAAAAAATATATAGTTTTGCATTGATTCTTTTTGCATTTCTCTCTCTTTTTTTTCAACCCAGCAGTGGCGTCGCATGCAAATCTGGCCACGCTAAATTTTGTTTATTTAAACGCATGAAAAACGTCGAGCTATTGAAGGTGCTTAGTGCACTCTCTCAAATTGATATTTTGGATGGGCTCAAACGGACGAAATCCAGCATTGCCAAATCACACGCGACGCCACTTCGATGCAGTCAATGTCACTATACGAACTTATGCCCTTTCCTTTTATTCAGAATGACTAAAAAAAAGGTTCTCACACTCAGAAGTAAGGATGGTTGCCGCTCGAGAAAATGAAGGGGATTCATACCATTTGAGGCGCCCAGTTCCTACACAATCCTGCGATAAAGTCGTCTCGCAATTCCTACTTGTAAATGAGGTAGTAATAAAGAATATCAATCTTAAGGCCTGTGCTAAAAAGTGGTATCGCATCGTAAATGGGAGAAACTCCTTCAATTTCTCGAGCGGCAACCACCCATAACTTCTAAGTGAGGACTTGTTTGTTCTATGACCAGCAAAAGAAAGTGTCATCGCAGAAATTTGTATCCTATAATCTCTCGGAGAGTTTAACCCTTTAAGGACCAGGTTACTTCAAGAGAACACCACTCCTCCGTTTCTAGAGGGAAGGTAGTTAACTGTTCGTACTCGGTGGAGTTGGAATTGCCTATTCGACGAATTGAAGGCGCTCGACGAGATCTGATTTATATTTGCATTTATCCACAATGAAGACTAAAACAGTGTGAAATAGACCAGAGGAGAAAAATGAGTGAACTTGGGCTTGGCCCATAAGGGGTTAACAGGATTGATTGCCAATAGAAAGTATGCCTAAAAAAATCAAAAACTCTTCGGAAAATAATAGAAAATTTGATGAGTAACAACTTCGATGAGAGGACTTTCTTTTGCTGTCCATAGTACAGTCACCTTGTAGATCATTTGAGTTATGCTTGTTATAGAAGCATTTAAATAAGACAAGAAATGTTTAAATTTGACGATACGCCCATTCGTGCGGGAGTCGACGTTCTGATTGGCTGACCCGTTCCAATGATGTCATCTTTCTAATGGCTCATTGGCTATCGTGTAGTGTCATGACGTGCCTGCATACTGCATGCCTCTCCGTCCATTTGAACCTTGGAATCCTCATTCCTCATCTCGCCATACCAACTCGCTCGTGCCACCACTTTATTGCTTCAGCAGCGGTAGTGTTGTTCCGCATATCGCGTTAAAATCGCTTAGGGCTTATTCTGCCGCGCGCTCGCCACTTCGGCAGCAAGCTCTCAGCGTTGCCAATTTGGAGCGTGATTTAAGGATCATAGTTTGGAAAAACCCTATTCATTGGATTTACCCTTCCACACACGACTTATGAAAAAAGTGTCACTGTAATCTGAAACCTGTACCATTAAATTGAACGAACTTTTCTCACATGATTTCATGTGCGAGTCAATTTTTTTCGAATTCCCATAAGGCCCCATGTAAAATGTTGTCCCTTATGTGGGGCACTGGGAGCAAAAGGGTTAGCAGACGGGTGTCTGAATGTGAAAAAGTCTCGAAAATTCATCCCGGTTTTTCACGTAGGGCGTAAGTTGATTTTGCGACATCGAACAAATGACTCTTCTCCGCTTTGAACCTATGCTAAAGTATCGAGTTTTTAGGGGGTTCAATTGCAACACCTGAGAATCGATTATCATCCAAAGGTTTAGACGTAGGAGGCATCGATAAGTCGCATTTCAGGAGCCACCGCTAGGCTTAGCGATAAGTATGTAACTTTCCCTGAAAATAATAAAATATAATAAAATGCTCGAACTTTCAAGATTTTTGTCAGAATAAGGATATTGATATACAACAATCATACAAATTTGAAGGCAGTGGCGTAGCCAAGGGGGGGGGGGTCCAGGGGGTTTGGACCCCCCCCCCATGACACCAAAATTTGTCCTAAAAAAAGGTCATTTTTTGCGTTTTCAGACAAATTTTACCAAATTAGTATCTTTGGACCCCCCCCCCCATGACAATTTTTGGACCCCGGACCCCCCCCCCCCCCCCCCCTAGAAAAATTCCTGGCTACGCCACTGTTTGAAGGTTTAGTTCGGTGGCGGACTAGCGGCGGACTGGTGGGTTTATGGCATTCTAGTCTGTTCCCATACTTTTCTCTACTCCTCTTTCCTTTCATCGACTCATCCTTTGTGTTGAACCTTCAATGTCTTCAATGTTCGCTCGCTCAAATTAAGTGGGTATAGTTAAAATTCCTACTCCACAGTGCTGATTTTGCATGCACACTTTATTGAAGGCGCTTAAGGAAGCATTATTATAAAATTTTGACAGTTCGGAGCTGCAAATATTGTGAAATAAAAAACTGAAATTGTGTGATGCAGAGTAGTCACAGAAAAACGAATATACTCGAGCGTGATAAGGAAAGGGTTAACTGCCCCTAATCTGTCCTTTTCTAACAGTCTAACACGACATGTTTTAGTGGAAGGCAGCCTTCTAGATTTCAACCATTTACTGCATCCGTGCAGAAAAGATTACATTATCCTATGATGTAGTATATCTATGTATATTAAAAAACGCTGCTATTCTTAATCTTTTTTGCATGGATGCAGTGAATGATTCAATTCTAGAACGCTACCGAAGAAGAGAGAGAAATGCAGTTTCCTGAATCCGCAAATGGAATAGCACAGTCCACCCGCACAAACATTCTGTCCGTTTAAAACTGGCAACACCGAACGATTCTAAAGCTTAAGTCCGGCCTGACTCTCTGAGACTCTGACAGTCCACAATTCCGCATAAACCACTATCCAGGCAAAATCCAAGCATCCACACACCGCACCGCACACCACATCCATCAAACCAACCGCTGATCTGCACTGCTTGCCGCCAGCCGCGAATCAGCCCGCCCGCGCCAGCCCAGGCCAAGCCAGGCCACCCTTGTCCTTCATCCATGCCCCGCACCGCGGTCTGCGCGCACAAAATCCGCAGCCACGCGTTCCGAACTATTCGCCGAACCAATCAGTAATCGAGTAATCAGTGAGGTAGCGACTCTAACCTCTTCAACATCGACCGATTCCCAATTCCACATTTCCCTTTTCTTTCCCGTCCGATTCGTTTCGCGGGATCCATTCTCTGTACCGTTCCTTCTTTCCTATTATTTCGGTGTTCGTCGACTACCACCATCAGTTCTTAGCCTTTGACCGATTTATTTTTTAATATTTAGATTTTTCCGTACAATTTTTCTATTTTATTTTTTAATCTAACTTTTGATATCGTTTCGTCCGATTTTCGAGTGTTTCGCTTCTGTGTGTGTTTTCCTTCCCTCCAATTCTTAATGTTAAACATTTCGAAAATGAGACCAACACCGGAAATTATCAGCCAATTGGAATCTTGCTATTGCGAACTCATTGAGGAGCATGGAAAAATTAAAAATTGCCATCATGAAAATGTTTCTAGCTGGGTATGTTTTGCTATGTTTTTTTTTTGTCTTTCTTTCTTAAATATTTTGTTTACTTAATCGTTTATTTTTTAAGATGATTTTTTATAAACAATTTTTTTTCTTTTCTTTTTTTATTTTATCCCTTGCATGATGTGATTTTTTTTACGCAATCACTCGTAGTTTGGCAATTTTAGAAGTGTATTTAAAATCCTTTAAAACTTATTCGAGAAAAATTGAGAAGCAGGGAAAAATAATTAACGCGTTGAATTTAATTTTTTTTCATTTCTCCGGAATGTTCGTTTACTGGATGAGAATATTTTAAAAACTCGTATTTCGTGTAACCAGACGGCCACAGTCGTTCTTCCTGCAGTTTCCAGAGTTTGTGCAATTTGCATGAGTAATATCTTTAATTTGTGTCTTTTTCTGCGTTACGTTACGTAAACTGTGCAGCGAGCCTCGCACGTATGTGATTTGCTAATATATGTGATTTGCTAATTATTATTTGTTTCAACCGGAAGATAGGCGGATACAAATATCAGAAATACCTTATATAGAATTAAAAGAGGGAAAAAACAAATGTGGAATAAATGAATAAATGAGTTAAATAAGAACGTAAATTGGAGACTAATCTTAAATTTAAAAAAAATAATAATAATAATAAAAAAAAAAAATTATTCGTTATTAATCCCTTGCGATTTTTAGTGATTGCCATGACCGTGCGTAGCTAAGTGGCTAGTTGGGCCAGCAGCTTTGGGAGAGGGGCTGGGCTGGTAGGGGGTGAAAGTCAAAAACTTTAAATTGCATCAATAACTTTTGAACTCTTTAAGATTTTGTTGTAATTTTTTTTTATTTATTTTTTATTTTATTATACTTATTTCTTTTTTCAAACAATACATATGTCTGAAAAAGACAATTCTAATCACGTGTTTTGTATAACTTCAATTATTTTTTCATTTTCACTAGCGTCGTAGCAAACACATCAATTTTCTCCTTGAAAAAATCACAGTCAGTTTTTTTTAAAAACATCAAACTACCCTAATTTGCGTATATAGTTGAACAATTTTTTTTTCAACAATGCTCTAGATCTAAAGTTTTACAAAATTATCTTTCAGAAAGGCAAGGAAACTTTTGCTCGCGAGATGCAGCACTTTAAAGTCGCGGCACTGCGCAGAGGCAGAGTACTTGGTGCGCGCATCAGACCGCTTTAAGAGGCCGGCGTTTTCGCTCTTTCGAAACAATTAACAAACTCGAAAATTCTCGCTAATGTACCTGACATTGCATAATCTTGGCTTTCCTGCCTTTCCTTTTCTCCAAAGTTTTACTTTTTACGACCCTGCCCTACCCCACCCTACACCATCCCTACACCATCCCTACCCATTTTCCCACTTCCTCATTGATTTTTTTGAAAAGCTCTAGCACTGTTCTGAGCAGAGGTGGCTAGGAGAGAGTGCAAGAAAGTTGCTAGACAGCATTCTTAGTGCTGAAGTGAATCAAAACATAGTTATTTCTGGACTTGCAATTTGTTTGTTTGTTTTATTTTTATTTATTTATTTATTTATTTATTTATTTATTTATTTATCTATTTATTTATTTATTTATTTATTTACTAAGCAACGTTTTAGAGTTAATATTTGCCAGCAAAAAACCATACAATCTGACTAATTATCAGTTCAAGCTCTAAAATCAATGATTTAACTCAGTTTTTGTAAGATTACATTGTTATTTACTGCTCTTATAACCTGAATCTCTGCCCATGAAATGATCCTAAAAATTATGATCGACTGGACTCCGCACAGTTGATCGGAACATAAAATTTCCCGCACATAATTCTTGGGCGGATCCAGCGATCTGGCAACTGTGTATTCTTCCCATTTGAATACGTGAGAAACAATCGATTAGTCAAAGGGCCATGGCCCCCTCGAGCATCGATTTTTCCTCATACGTTCAAATGGGAAGAATACATGGTTGCCATATTGCTGGATCCGCCCTTGACATAATTTTACGAATACAAATCAAGATTAAGAACAATGAACAGAAATATAACCTAAAAATGTGTCAAATCGTTCATGTTTTGACTTCAAATGAGTCAACTAACATGGTTTCTGACAAAAACATACCAACACTAAAATGTTTTTAGAGCAAAAAAACAACAAATTTTCTTGTCCAAAAAAAATCCACCATTCGACTAAGTGTACGCCGATGAATTTAGGAATTCTTTTAAATTCACGTAAAACGGCTACTTCTTGCGGTGCATTCATAACAATTGATTTTACCAAAGGGAATCGAGTCAGTTATATCTTTACGGCAGCGTCTTTGTTTGAATAAAAATTAAATGATAAGACTCGCTGACTGACATCGTGATAATTCGACCGACGAAAACCGTCCATTGAAGCGCGACCGAGGCGAGGGCTGTGACGCGAAACTGCGCATCAGAATTCAAGATTGATGAGGGGGCGGGGGTGCGCAGGGTAAATCAGCATTCGAATCTTTCAACATTCTGAAGCACGTCTTTTTGTGCGGCTGTCGTTGTCAGTGTATATTCGTGAGTGAGTATGAATTAATTTTTGCTTGATTTATCAATTAGCATTCGCCAAACCCATTTACTTCATTTGCGATTCTTCACTCTCTCTCGCACGCAATTACAAAATGACATGTTATAAAAAAAAACGTCAGATTTCGGCGTTGCCAACTGAGCGTCCGAGAACGTATACACTGATCGTGAGAAAAAAAAAAAAAAAAAAAAAAAAAAAAAAAAAAAAAAAAACGAAAATAATCCGGTTGGTGATCATGTAAGTACAGCAACACAGCCAGCAGTCAGCAGCGGCTCGTGCATTTTGGCAACAATCCTTTACCTCCATTTAAATCTATGTAAAACAATCGATTGCTGGTAAAGCGCTGCTTTGCACTATCGAATCGATTGTTTTTCACGTAATCAAATGGAAGAAAAACATTGTTGCCAAAATGCACGAGCCACCACTGACGACCCGATTAATGTATCAAATTCTATTTTCAAGCCGATTTTCTAATTAACCTATTCATAACTATACCAACGGTATAAACAAGTTATTGGGTGGTACGATAAAACGAAATCGGGTCGTGTGGTCATCAGATCATATAAAGCACCACGATTAATGTATCGGATTTTTTTTTCCGGGTAGAGTTCGAAGCTCGAAGTTTTGGTTCAGAAGGCGAACAGAGCGTGATAAAATGACGCTAATATTTCGCCAAAATTTCGGTGCATGATTTCTCCGTTAATTTTGGACCTGTTCAGTTGAACAGCTTAAAAACTGGCGAAAATATCGAAGTTCTTGTGGGATCGCCCCTTTCAAGGAATGCTTTCAGAAAGTTTGTGTCTTCTTCAAAGTCAAGTCGCCAAAACGTATGACTAGTGGCATTCATAGTGGTATTTTATTTCAGACAGGTGAGGGATATTTAAGATGATGCCAGACGAAACTTTTCCAGGTTTCAATCCGATAGATAGCGCCGCTTGCCGCTTTTGGGAGTAGTCGGGTTTTTGGCGCATCTTATATTGAAAACAAAGAAAAAATGCAAATTTCAAGAACGTCAGCACCTGCCTTATTTTTTATGGATTTTTTTTTTTTTTATCCAAAAACGAATAAAATAGGTTGAGAATTAAAGCCGTAAATGATGAAATTAATTCATTTCGCCATAAGCTTAGTGCGTGCGAGTGAGTGTGGGTTATAGTATGCCTATCTGCCTTATTCGAATTACTCGCACTCATTGAGGCTCATGGGAATTTTCGTATTTCATCATTTCCGGCTTTATTTTTGAACGGCTTGAAACTTTTAGAATATCTTCTCCTGAAGTGCTCGCGCACAGGTGGTGCTGATGTTCATAAAATTCGTAATTTTAGCGTAAATTCATACCTACATTTCAGCCAAAACCTGTTGAATTTTTGAGCAGCGAGACGTGATGTTCATGGTTTGAGCTAATCGACATGAAATCATCTGAAATCCATTCATTGAGATAAATTTTGCGGGTAAAGTGATCTTCTGTTCTGACGTTATTTTGTAACCAATTTAGTTCCTCCATAACATGGGCGGATCCAGCAATTTGGCAACCATGCATACTTTCCATTTGAAAGTATAAGAAACAATCGATTCTTGAGGGACCATGGCCCTTTTACTAATCGATTATTCCTCATACAATCAAATGGGAGGACTCCACAGTTGCCAGCTTGCTGGATCCACCTTTGCTCCATGAAAAAATGTCGTAAACATCGTTCTGTGACGTAGGCATTAAAACAGTGTGTAAAAGATCAATCCCTAGAAAGGACACGTGAACGTGAGTTGCGCTCTCCCTATCAAAAATCTGGATCTAACCATGCTAATTAATACCTAAGCGCGATTGACGAGCGCACCTGATATCCTCTGAGCAATGCCTGCAATTTTGGTATGGAGCCTGGATGATTGTATGCGGCACAATGTGATGAGTCACAATTTTCATCGGAGCAGGACGATTGTAATTAGATTGAGCTATATAGTGCGTTGCGTCATAATCGGAAATAACGGGAAAGATTCAAGGCTCTAGAGAACATTGTCAGGTTGAATGCCCCGAACTCTGATGCTATTTGCTTCAAATGATGTAACAATGCTCGTAGTCACATAAGCGGTGTTTAAAATCGCTGCTAGTAGGTCAAGGTTGCGAACTGCTACTATTGGAGTGGCACCGTCAATGGTGGAATATCGCCGATCGAATGAAGACAAAAATCGATTTTTTGAGCTTTCGCGGCTTGAAATTTCCCTGAATCCTCTACTCTCATAAAATATTGTCTCTTATTCTGCATCCCGCAGGTTTGTCAAAATGTGAAAGTGAACTGAACATTTTATACCATAAGGCACTGTTTGCCTCTCCAAACCATATTGTTTGCCTCTCCAAACCATTGTTTGCTCAAACTCTCAAAAAAGTGTTCCTTTATTTCTAAATAATATATTATCTTTTAAAATGAGCAGTATATTCAATCGAACACAATTGATGAGTAGGTATACTCGGAAGAATATGATAAGTCACTTGTCCTCGCGCTAGTTTTGCAACTATTTTTTCAATATTTTTTACAGAAAAACTGAACAAAATCCAAAGTTTTTACTTAGAAAGAAAGAAATGGGGGGGGGGCAGGGGGAGTTGTGACGATACGAGGAATTATCATAATTAAAAATTAAGGAAAATATTTCCCTCTCATTTCGGTTAAGCCGCTTGGAAAAGCTGCAGAACTATTGTCAAATAAACCTAAAATGACGCACCGATAATTTTCTCTCCTAGCAGTCTCCAATATGTTTGATGAAATTACCAAATAACACTCGAATATTTCATACTTTTTATAAATTTCATTAAATTTTCAGAAAAACGTTCTCTCTTCTCCTGTAAGCGCCCTCTGAAATGCGGAATCGGAGAAAATTTTAGCTGTTCTGTTCAAGTGTTCAACATTTTTCTATTCAACAGATTAAAATGCATTTTGCAAGCACAGAAGGACAAATGCTGTCTAAAAACTCATACCCTGCGTCGTCTCACATGGCCTCATCCTCTCTTAAAAAGTTAGGCAACCAGCGAAGCGAAGCAGATCCTTGAATTTTTATCGACTCAAGCGATCCACATAAAATTCTTATCCGTAGTGTCGAGTCTTCGAGAGCCTTTGACAAAAACTAAGTAACTTTCATGGAGAAGCATTTTAATGCCTTTGAACAATTTCAACGCCCCGTTCTTATTTAAATACAGTCATGCGAAAGTCGGCACATAAAAGGTCTCAGACATTCTTCTTCAAAGCAAAGTTAATAGCGATAGCAATACCAAGCCGTTTATTTCCATATTTTGCCCTTCATTTCCTTTATCATTTCCTCTTTCCCGGGGCTTTTGTCGGGAGTTCGCCCTTCCTCGCGAGCAGCCCCTCTTCGATCAGCGCGCCCCTCACAGTATACATTTTTCCCGTTCATTCCGGTAGGAGCGCGAGCAGCGCGGGAGGGGTGTTGTGTTGGTTAGAAGTTCAGGGGGGCCGTGACTGTGAGCGTCACCGGGGGTCAAGGATTCGATTCGACCTTGACCCACTTTTGCACATTCGGCGGCGAGTCTGGGTGTGATTCATGTTCCGTCCGCCGCAGTCAGGTCAGCCGCAGCCCGCAGTCGCAGAGAAAGAGATGAGATGAGGGTAACAAGGAGAATCTTTTATACGCCTCGCGACTCCGCTGTGCTTTTTCGCTTTCCAAGGATCCCTCCCCCCCTTTTCTCTCTCACGACCCTCTGCTTCTCCCTCCTCGCCCCCTCGTCCAGTTTCTTACGCCCCCGGCCCTTATTTCATTATCGTTGCGTAGCGTCGCCCGCGGCCATCGCTCTAGATTTTACACTCCCTTTTTTACCCTCTTTCCTCTCTCTCTTTCACTTCTCTCTCTCTCTCTCTCTCTCTCTCTCTCTCTCCCCTCTCTATCTCTCTCTCCTCTCTCTCCCCCCTCTATCTCTATCTCTCTCCTCTCTGCTCTTGTCCTTTCTCTTTCATTATATTATTGGGAAAGGCGCCCTGACAGCAAGCGTTTTGCAGTGTGTTCACGCACGCACATCGCATTTAACATAAAAGTCTGGCAGTTCGATTGCCAAACCCTTGACTCCCCCTCCCCTCTCCTGCCCTCCCGCGACCTAACTTTCCGTTGTTTTCAGGAATTTTTCCTGTTGTTTTCAGGAATTTTTCCTGACATGTTACCAGGCTCACAACTCAGTTGTGCTACCGGATGGAGGTGGAAGCTTGAATAGAAAGAAATGAAGATTTCTACCAAAACTCCTTGGCATTCCTTCAAAAGAAGTGTCTTTAAGAGGGGTAAAGGGGGGGGGGGGGGTTGAGTAGGTAGATCCGCTGCCAGATCCTCAAAAAAGTTTAACTCTTTAAACATCCTTAACTCTATTGCAGTGCGGCGGCTCGTGCATTTTGGTAAAAATATTTTTCCTCCGCTTGATTCGATGTAAAACAATCGATCTGTGGTGAAGCGCTGCTTCACTATCGCATCGATTATACTGCATAAAATCAAATGGTTGAGAAGTATTGTTGCCAAATTGCACGAGCCGTCACTGCGCATTATTGGCAACACTCTAGTGTGTTGCGTCATTTGTAGCCCGATCTACCCTATTACTATAGGGATTGGACACAAAGATTTGAAAATCTATTATGCGGACAGGATTGTATTTTTGACAGTTTTCAGGATAAATTTTATTAAGTGCATTCTTTAGTGATCGAAAAAATATTCGGTTTTTCAATTGGACAGAATCAATGAAAATTGAATCGGAAGCAGTCGATATGTTGAAAAATCCCCAATTTTCAAACACACATCACTTCTTGAATTTTCAGATTCATGGAAAGTCACCCAAGTTCATCGTTAAGACTGAATTTATTTTGAAGGACATTTTCTTAGTATGCGTTTGTAGGTTTTCATGGGTTAACATCTGTGGAAATTCTACATTTTGTTCCACGTTCCTGTGGTAAAATTTAGTTGCGTCATTTCAGGCCTTGCTGAAGGGGGGGGGGAGACGGCAAATTTTTTTTTTTTTTGTTGGTTGTCAATTTTTTGTTGTCCTCATGCGTTTGATCCCTAAAACCTTTAACTATCGAGGCGAGGTCTTTGGTGATCCTAATTTCCTTTTTCACTTACGCTTTCAACAAATTTTGGGGGAAACCTCTTTGTGTACAAATTTCTTGCTTTACTGCATGATAGTTAAAAACTTTCTCAGCCTATTAATTCGCTAAAGATTATAGATAACCCATTTTTATTTGGTTTTTCGAATTTTTCGTCGGAGCCAACGTTTGGGACGTATTAAATCACCCCCAATGACACTACTGGTAAAAGTTTGTAAAATATCCATCGGAACATCTATAGTCACACTCACATGGTCGAAATGAAAATTTTAAATATTTCAATGGATCGAAAACGCATAACGAGCCCTCGATAGTCGGTTTAGGCATTATATCTCCCCGTTTCTGGAATGAATCTTAAAATTAGATAATTTTTCTCGTTTGACACGAAATTGATCACTTGTTATGCAACAAAGAGAACCAAGACACCAACAAGTTGTATTACTTACTTACTCATTAGCAACTATATGCTATAATTGGTCGATTCGATACGGTGGCGCGGGGCAGTTTTGTCGCCTATTAGTTTTCCTGTCAATTGCGCGTGTCTTGTTGTGCTTTGTATATTCATTTTCTATCGGTCTTCGCCTCATGCCGTTTATCTGTGACTGGCTTCCACAATTTTGTATCCTCTTCCTCTTATAAATACGGGCGGAGCTAGCAATTTGGCAACTGTGTATTCTTCCCATTAGAATGTATGAGAAACAATCGATTCTTGAGGGCCATGGCCCAATTTCTAATCGATTGTTTCTCATAAATTCAAATGGGAAGAATCCATAGTTGCCAATTTGCTGGCTCCGCCCATGCTTATAAAGAAACAATATAGAAAACGAACCAGCGAGGATTTGACGTAAAAGAATCGGGTATAACGGGATACCGCTGGAAACCAGTGTTGTAGCATGCAATTTGGCATCGTCCGCGCAGTTCGTCCATTTAAACCCATGAAAAATATCGAACTATTGGGCAGTAGCGGCCCGTGAGATTTGGCAACCATGCATCTTTCCCACTTAAACTTAGGTAAAAAATCGATTCAAGCGGAGGCTGGCAGCCTCCTCGAGTTTGTTGTTGTTGTTTTCCATGTATTTAAATGGGATAAAAACACTGGTGCCAAATCGCATGAGCCGCCACTGCTATTGGGTGTTCGGTGAACACCTTCGTAATCGACCTTTTGCATGGGTTTAAATGGAAACAGTACCATCTTGCCAAATTGCATGCTACGCCACTGCTGGATATACACGCACAAATACTTTTGGTGAGGACGTTTGGGCTCAAATTGCAGCCATTTTCAACTCAAAATTTCTGAAAAAAAAATAAAAAAAAAATACAAACATAATTTTAAAGTATAGATACAATTGAGTTTAGAAATGAGTTAAAAATACGAAAGAATGACACATGTATACAATAATACACTGTAACCCCTCCCCAACTCCCCGCCAGTAGGATTTTTTGGTTGCGCTCATCTGTGAACCTGCACAACGAAATTGGTTCGTCCTGCCTCTCTCACAAGTGCGCGGTTTTTGAGGAATTTTAATGACATTCTATACAATCCATTCGGAATTAAACCAGTTGAGGCAAAGATTAAATATTTGAGTATTTCTGTAAAGCCATTGTTATACTTCTGCAATGATGTTAGTATAGTCTTTGCTTCAACCAGTAAATTCACCGATGGATTGTAGATCGTAGGAATGTCACTAACTACATCTGCTAATCGGTCGCACTATAGCTGTCTCGCATAGAATACACAATCACGGTCCAGAACTCTTCACTTTGTTGCGGGGTGGTAAATTTATTCAAAGACGCACTCAATTTCATAGTTTTAATCTGAGGATAACGGATGCCTGAATAGGCCAAGATCTGAAGGTTAAAATAATGAGACGAAAATTTCAAGAAGCGGATTCCGACAAATTCCTTGAAGGGGAAAACATTTATGGTATTTTCCGTTGACTATTTTTTATAAATATATACGCATGACATCGTGATTCGTACAGCAATTCAAATGAGGAGGGTAGAGAGAAACGCAATTAATGACTGTCATTTTTACTTCACCATGTATAAGTCTGTTGTATTATGATTCGTCCGTCTCTATTCGAAAGGAAGAAAAAGAATAAGGAAAAAACTGATAAGAATTGAAATTTTTTACAACTATAATATAATCCCAAAACCTCTGTCAATTTGTCTCGCACGTACGTGTTTGTAGAATCAATTATATTTCGCGTGCCTTCTCGTTTGAATATTTTTCCCCCTCCAGAATTAACTAATTAATTTCATTGTCTTCGCCTTCTGCTTTTTACTAATGGGGTTTCTGATCTTATTCAAATTGCTGAAACAGTCGAGAAAAGAAAAGAAAAAAAAAACTTAAAACGCGACCTCGCCTCGGTCTAGCTTACACTGCGTCTATGAATGTAAACGAATAAAAAATAAATTCGTAGTGTTGCATAAGGTCTATAAATTGTGATTCGTGAGCACCCATAGCAAACACAGTTTACTACCTCTAAAAAAGCGTAATGAAAGAGAAGAATCTCAACACTTTTTTCTCGGGATACTTATAGTAAAAAAGCAACTTGTGGATTTCTGAAGAAAATCGGACAGGTGACGTTGACCTTTACGTTGACCTTTCACATGCGTGCCGTGGTTATGAGCCATAGTGATAGAGAGGATTTGTGGGACGTGATGTTGAGGCAGCTCACGGAGGCGCAGCCCAGTGGCGTCGGGTGCAATTTGGCAACAATGTATTCTATCCATTTAAACTCATGTAAAAGATCGAATTCAGGGGGTTCACAGTGCACAAGGAAAGTTCGATATATTTAATGAGTTTAAATGGAGCAGTTGCATTGTTGCCAGATGGCACGTGACGCCACTGAGGCAGCCGTGATGAAAATCTCTTATGGGCGTTTCTCACACTGGCTCGGTTTGTTTACCTCCTTTTTTTTAACCTTTAAATTTTTAAAAAAAAAGTTTTGACAAAAATATTTGAAATTGGTTTTAAATGAAAGTGCAAGTATTTTAGAGTGGCTATCTGGACACCGAAATCGATATGACTATTTCTTCTGGAAGGATTTCAGCACGATAGAGAAACTGTCACATAACAGAAAAAAGCAACATTTTCTCACCTGGATAGTTGTATTGGAATTCTGTATCCAGATAGCCACTCTACAACACTTGCAATTTCGTTTAAAACCAATTTCCAATGGATTAATCACAATTTTTGATTTAAAGTTAAATACTATGAGGCAAACAATCCATAATCAGATCGTCCATACTGCCTCACTTTGAGATAGGACTCATAACATGTATCAGTGGCGTCGCGTGCCATCTGGCAACAATGCAACTGCTCCATTTGAAATCATTAAATATATCGAATTCACGTTGTTCACTGTGCACCCCCTGAATTCGATCTTTTACATCAGTTTAAATGGATAGAATACATTGTTGCCAAATTGCACGCGACGCCACTGACATGTATCAGCCCCTCTATCGCTATAGCTCGTTGAGTGCCTTCATACAACTCTGTGAAAATAATCGATCCTCATTTTTCAGAGAGTTCACTTCTAACCTTAAAGAATCGATTCTTTTGCATGAGTTCAAATTGGAGAGAATGAAGAATCGCTTCTTTTGCGTGGGTTCAAATTGAAGAGAAATAAGAATCGATTCTTTTGCATAGGTTCAAATTGGAGAGATGAAGAATCGATTCTTTTGCATGGGTTCAAATTGAAGGGAAATAAGAATCGATTCTTTTGCATGGGTTCGAATTGGAGAGAAATGAGAATCGATTATTCGCGCTGCATTGGTGAAAGATTGAATGTACTTGGAAAAAAAACAGTCGATTTGTCATTTTGTCTCAATCAACTGCAGTTACAATTTTCCAAAAATTATGCGCACCTCACCGCACTATGTAATTAACTACTGTTTGATAGCTGGAGACGGTAAAAAAGGATGTTCCTAACCCCGATTTCAAGTGTGCATTCGGACTTTTTTCTAATGAACGTAAATTTCTCCAAATGAACAATTTGTGAGCAAATGCCTTCCAAAAATTGGTGTTTTTTTTGTTTTGTTTTTTTTTGTCTAATATTTTTGTACAGCTGTGGACAAAGCAGGGCAATAAACTTGACGAGGATGCTTTTGAGCTCAAAAAGACCATATACCCGGTCTGGGTGAACAATTTTTTGAATCTAAATCCCGCCGCAAGTTTCAATAAAAATGTCGAATAAATGAACGTGATACTTACCCCGAATTTCGTGCAACTTTCTTGGCCTTTAATTGCAATTTCAAACTTTCTTTTTTGGACCACAGGTATTTGACCTCCAAGCAGCAGTGCTCACCATCAAGTGCTCATCAGAATGCGCGCGTGATTTTTTTTTTTCTTTTTTTGCGCGCTAATTTTGGTGAATTGAGATTTTACTCTTTACCTTTTCTTACACTTTCTCGCAATTAACAAGGTTAGAATATGAGAAAGTACACATTGCCGTATCATATGCAGAGATTTCCAGATTTCTATCACACATTACTCGTTTTTCAGCCTCTAATGACTCAGTCAATTAAATTTTTTTATGACTATAGAGTTGCCTGCTCTAACCATGCCGAATATTATTCTTGCATCAATCAGTGACTGTGCAATATTTCTCAATTATTTATTTCAATCTAATTAATAATTAATAAATAAATCAATAAATGAATAAAATAAATAACAATAAAAAAAAAAACATCAGTCAGTGACGTGCAATATTTCTCGAATATTTATTTAAAACATATACATTGAAAGAAGAAGAAAAAAAAAAACTCAGAAAGCTTTGCGAAAGTTCGACCGTTTACTTTCTTTTCCGGACGATGTTGGTCTTTGCGTAGGTAAAAGTACCCGCAGCCGGGAGTACTTGCATTTTGTAGTTAGGTTTATACTTAACTCAGCTCATGAACGAGGTCGGATTTAAATTCATGAGCGATACATTTAAATTGATGCGTTTGCGAGGTCGTTCACCTATGGGCAGAACGCACTCCAATTTTCTTTCGAATTCATGATTCAATTTCGCACATCGTTACTTCGTCGATACTCACAGTACTCGATATCGCTGAGCTCTGAATCGCTCCGTCACTCTCACTCTCAGTCATGCAGCTGTCAATCGTCATTGTCATTAGTCATTTACCGACGCACAGTGCAAGGGAGGATCCCACAGTATGGTTTATAATGTGTGTAACATCTTGCAATCAGTGGCGTCGCGTGCCATCTGGCAACAATCCAACTGCTCCATTTAAACTCATTAAATATATCGAATTTTCCTTGTGCACTGTGAACCCCCTGAAATCGATCTTTTACATGAGTTTAAATTGATAGAATACATTGTTGCCAAATTGCACGCGACGCCACTGCTTACAATGTCGGATTTCGTCCATTTAAGCCCATTGAAAATATCGAATTCGAAGGTGTACACAGTCACCCGATACTTCGATATTTTTCATGACCCTAAATGGACGAAATCCGACATTGTTAGCTAGGATTACACGCTAAGCTATATGTATACTGGGTCCCACCCTTTCACTTTGCGTGAATCTTCGCCCATTTTTTTCTCTGGGCAGTATAGTCATTGACAGACGCACGGGGAAAGGGTGGTTCTCAATAAAGCGTAGCGTGTAATCATATAACAATGTCGGATTTCGTCCGTTTAAGGCAATTGGAAAACATATAAAAGTATCGAAGTGTTGAACGATCGGTTCGACGAATAACTAAATGATCGGCTCGAAATGGGGTCACCCTGCAAAACTGATCACCAAAGAGCACCTAAAATTGTTCCAAATATGTCACCAATAATTCTTGGTGTTATCACCTAAATTCGGTGACATAGTTGGAACAATTTTAAGTGATCTTTAGTGACCATTTTTGCCAATGCAAGCCCAAAGCTCCTTCTTTCTTGCACAGAAAAAACAGAAAAAAACACTTTGGTAGCGCTGACAAAACCTTTGGTAGAAAAATGACCCAGCAAAAGACTTGAGTTGAGCCAGCCAAAGGTTCTTTACGCTTAACTAAAGAGATTTTGCTGGGTGAATATAAAATTTGGTTGGCCCAGCTAAAGTCTTTTGCTGGGTCATTTTTCTACCAAAGGTTTTGTCAACACTACCAAAGTGTTTTTTCCGCTTTTTCTGTGTGGTTCTTTAGAAACTCGACTTTCAAACTGCGACCAATTTTGAACGTGAAAAATCCCTATTTTCACCAACTATTCCAGATTTGTCGCGATATTTCTAATATGAACCATCATTTTTACCATAGTGGTTGACGCGTGCAATTTGGCAACTTTGCATTTTGTTCACTTTAACCCACGGAAAAGCTCAAATTTGGGAGCGCGGCGTTCGGTGAGCACTCAGTAGTTCGATATGACATGGATATTAATGAACAAACTGCAACATTGCTAGGATTGCATGCTTTGCCACTGCTTTCTGTTTATTTTTGCCGCGAAACACTCTTTACTTTGCATCTCTGTGCGGAGCGAGCCAGCTCTGCTCGTCACTCCTTTCATTATGATGACCTCTCGGCTCTCGCCTCATTTTTGTATAATTTGACAAGCACATTGTAAGCAAGTCCAAGTCTAATGATGATCGCCGATTGTGGGTCATGTGACTATGAAGTGAATAGCGAGCAATAGCTATAGATTGTCCCAGAAAATATTGGACGGCTTTCATGAAAACGTCAGCTTTGCGCTGTTATAATAATGGTCATGTTGGTCATATGTTGGTCATGATTGGCATCCCTCGGAGCCGATGCTTCCATGAAAGCCAAACAGCCAAACAAATGTCAAGTCAAATCTTTTCTGGGACAGCCCTGAAGAAGAAATGAGCCTTGTGATAGAATACAGACTTTTGCTCGAAGAGCCGCACCTCTTGTTTTATGGCCCCTTTTCCGGAAATGGCCTCGATATGGTCGCTGCAAACCAGCGGCGGCTCGCGCTATTTGGCAACAATGTTTTCCCTCCATTTGATTCTATGTTAAGCAATCGATCTGACAGTGAAGCAGCGCTTTACCTGCAATCGATTGTTTTACATAGATTTAAATGGAGGGGAACCATTGTTGCCAAATCGCACGAGCCGCCACACTGCTGCAAACTTTTCTTTTCGGGGGATTTAAGAGTTGATTCTTGCATATAGAAACCTGTAAAAATGACGACGAGCGCACTAAAAAATCAGCTCAAAATTCACTCTCATCAGAATCGGGCTTAATGGCGGAGAGACGCAGGTATCATGGGAGATTCCTATATCTAATTTGAGACTCATCTCTGTGTTTCCGTGTTGAGAAAGTGACAAATAAGACAGGAATCTCCCATGATACCAGTAGCGTAGCGTGTAATTTGGCAACGTTGCAGTTCGTCCATTTAAAGGCATGCTAAAGATCGAACAGTAGGGTGTTCGGTGAACACCTTCCCATTCGACCTTTTACATGGCTTTAAATGAACGAACTGCAACGTTGCCAAATTGCACGCTACGCCACTGAATGATACCTGCGTTACCCACCATTACGATCTTGCCGTTATAGCAAATTTGTGAGTACATCATTGAACTTTAGACTTTATGAGTGTGATTTTCTTGATTTTCGTTGGTTTTTACATCAGATTCAACTATTTATTGGCTCACAGTAAAAGTTTGCAAGAGCCCTATTGAATTTACCTCCCTACCTCCATGTAGCGACTAATTTTACGACAAAAATCTTCGTACACTGTTTGCCTACATCTCAATGATGATGGTTGTTGAGCCGTTGATCCTGTGTTTTTAAGGTATGGTATACTTCACCTGTCTGAAATAAGATTCTGGCTTAACAGATAGGACCACTAGTCACGTTTTTAAAATTCTACTTTAAAAACTCATTATTTTCTTCTGAGTCGAATAAAGGGGCGTCCCCTAAGGCCCACAGGAACTGCGTTATTTTTCACTCAATTTTTTGAGCCAGATTCCAACAATATTTGGTCCTAGATTGGCGGAAATTAAGCACCGAAATTCTGGCAAGATATTAGGCTATAGGTAGACTGTAGAGGCGTTTCATCATTATTATAAAATGTCCCTGTATTGCCTAACATTCCGCCAATTCAGGGTCAATATTATTGGGCTAAAAAAATTAAGTAAAAAATCGTAGTTCCTGTAGGGACGCACCACTTTTCGATTAAAACTTTCAGAAAAAAAACTATAAGCTTTTGAATTCAAATTTTAATTACTGACTTGTGGCGCGATCTTTTGAGTCAGCATCTCAATTCAGACAGGTGAAGAATCACCTTAATACATTCTAACCTCCAGTGATCATTAACAACTTCATCAATGAACAAACCGTGAGTAGGTAAGTATAGTTCCGTTGGACAAAACATTTAAACTGTATATGTGTGCAAAGAAGATCGCTCAATCGATGTGTGCTAAAAATATGCCGCTTTAAAAAAAAAAAAAAAAAAAACTTCTTCGTCCTTGCAAGGTAACTGACATGTAAAAACTGCGAAACAAGGATGAGGAGGTTGGAAGTTGTTGAAAATGGTCGAACGTATGTTAATATGTAAATGATTTATAACCAAAGAGCGATCTTCGTCGCTTTAAACTTCCGTCACACGTACCTAATTTGCTAATTTTTTTTCTTTTCTCAACCACGCCTTATAAATCACTGAAAGCAGAATTAGAGACCGCTTGTTCCTATCTTTGGAAGATCCTGTTTTCATTTGCTTTTGTGATAGTTTTGGGGTCTAATGTAAAGAGAGGTCCCAAAATTAGCAGTGAAAAATATAGGGATCCACGAAGGAAATGAACAAAAAAATGGCAGAACATGAGAAACTGAGTCATAGTGTGAATGCCCTGAGTCTTGTGTTCGTTGACAGCTCATTGTCAGACGCCGCGCGCGCCGGCGTTAAACAAATCTGCAGTCGGTACTTACCATAGAAGTATAGTTCGATGAAGATAATGAATACCTAGATGTCCTGGTTGTTAAGTCAGCGACTGATCGAGTGTGTGAAAATCAGCATGCACCATTCATTATTTTGAACAAATTCATTTCGATCGACTCAGTTTCTTTTTCCCGTGGTTTTGGCCACGCAATGGAGCTGTTGAAAACTTTTGCTACGGGCGAATTGATGCAAGCCAATGGCGTAGCATGCGATTTGGAAACGTTGCATTTTTTCCATTTTATCCCATATAAAAAGTGGTGTTCCCGTGTTCACCGAACACCCGATCGTTCGATACTTTTAATGGGTTTAAATAATTGTCAAATTGCGCGCTACGCCCCTTATACAAGCCATTTTAAGAACATACTCCATGCGGGCCTTCTTCGAAAGTTGCTGGGCGATGAAATTGTACAATCGAATTTTCTGTATGTTCATTTTATACTCCAGAATATTAGAGCAGTCTAGTAAACTGAAACTTAAGAAGACATGTCACAAGCATAGTAACGTAGCGCTAATCAAAAGCTGAAGAAAGGACTGTTACACGCTGCTCAAAGTCTGTTCTGAGTGTTCATGTATGCCAGACGCGCGCAGTTGTGCTGCGTCATAAAGTAGAATAGACGTCTAGTAAAAATTCTAAGAAGTCCCCCCTCCCCTCCCACTTTACCGCTGATTTGCCGTGCGCTCCAACTTTTTCGCTATTCAAGAGGATAGATTCACCTTGAGGTATAGACGCATACAGTGCGACTTGCGAGGAGTGTGACTTGCCGAATAGGGCAATCACCCATCCCGTTTACTGAGAAATCGCCGTGCGCCAAGAACCGGAAAATTGAAAGGACTATAACATCTATCTGTTCTAAATTGCCTCCTGATTAGATAAGTATGGACTATTTTCAACTGAAGTTTTGAACGTTCAACAAATGAGACAGTCGTATTATCATTGTTAACCGGGGGGGGGGGGGGGGGGGAGAGCAAAATGTTTTACAACAAAAATCATTGAGAAAAAACAGCCGAAAATGTATCCTATTTTGCAAAAGAAAAGTCGTGGGTAAGGACTGTTGGGGGGGGGGGTAACCCCTAAAATCCATGCTTGTCTATATGCGACTGTTTGAAAAAGAGAAAAGGGCGCAACGAAGAAATCTTCTGTCTCTCTTATTTGTTGCATGAATAATAATGTTGACAAATGGATAAAATCTTGTTTGTATTCAAAATGACGCAAAGATCACGGGTCCATTTTTTCGTTATATTTTTTGGTCCCCTTGTCTCTTGTTTCTCTCTGTATGTCGGGTTGTATCATTGCCGGCGCGGCGTTTATTTACCTCGTGAGATCTTCCCCTCTACCACATCTGGTCTTGACTTGAGTGCTAGCAAACGCAAAAGTTTTGATAGTCAATCAGAGACAAAATATATAATAGAGCAACTGTGCGATTTAAACTCTCTCACCGGAAAATCCCGCGATTCGATCAGGAGATTGTGTCTTACTTCTATGTGTGCGCCTTCATTTATTAAGGTAGACTAAAACGGTACAGGCGCGTACGATTAGTTAACTATTAGACAACTCACATTGCAACTCACAACTAACGCTATCTGATTCACATTTTCCACCCGAAACTTACTAAAATTCGACCGATTAGTCGATTAGTCGTTTGATGGTGCGCCTTCATTTTTAAAGATAGACTAAAACGGAACATGTGCGTACGAATAGTTAACTACTTTTCATGTGATTTTAAGGATCGTTTACGTTTCCTTCCATTCCCTTTCCTGAATCAGGTGAGGCAGAAAGTGCCTCACGATCATGATGGAGCACCATCTAACATGGACCATACGACCATACGTTGACTGATACAATTTTGTTGCTTCGGCTTCATTAGGCGAAAACCTCAACAAGTTTGCTCATCGCAGTCAGCGTATGACCCAGGTTTGCGGTGTTTTGTTGAGACCCCGAAAAAAAAAGTTGCCCCCGCGCGCTAACATGGACAAGAGAGGTAGTGCGGGCTCTCTATTATGTACTGTCTTATGCAATCAATAAATGCATGCGGAGCGCAGAAGGTTGCTTTGCATTTGATTACACGAGGGTTCTAATCTAAACTAATCTCAAATTCTTGACTGCCAAAACTTTTGCGTTTGACAGTACATAATATTTGGGTTTCGACACACTGAAGAAGCTGTCGTATACCTGATTAGCAGGGTGGAGAGCGAATGTCTCGTCGCGTGAATGAATGACAGGCGTGTAAAATGGCTCAGGATGAGCAAGTATTTTTCTCTTTCTCTTTGTCCATAAGAATTAATATGTTGGAGAAGGACGGAAAAAAGTTTATCATGTGATGCTATTAACACCTTATACCCATCCTTTTCTAACACATGCATTTAAATGGACGAAGAGAGAGCAAGACAAGTTCCTATACGCAGATGCACCAATTGCACCTCTAAGCAGGCGTGTCGTATAATCACCCTCACGCGTCCACTCTGCGCGTGGGCGCTCGCGCTCCGATGCACAGTGGAGCGATTCAATGAGAGGGGTCGGACATGGAATCAGTGGCGTAGTGTGCAATTTGGCAACGTTGCAGTTCGTCCATTTAAACCCATGAAAAAGATCGAATCTTTGGGTGTTCGGTGAATGTCTTAGCACTCAACCTTTTACATGGGTTTAGATTGAAGCAATACAATGTTGCCAAATTGCACGCTACGCCACTGCATGGAATATGTGACTCAATATGCAAATCATTTCTGTTTTTACGGTCACAAAATGCACTGTAAAGGGTGATTCTTGTAGATAATTTTACGAGAAAAACCCAATGACATTATATTCAAACTTTTACGTTGTGTATTAATGGAGATACAAGGATATCTAAAGTTTACATACCATGTCCGGCCTCTTCCATTTGCTCGCTCCACTGTGCGACGTTTTGCATATGTTCCCTGTTTGCCTGCTCGTCAAGATTGGCGTAGACACTACGTAAATCGCACGCAAAATGCACACTTGTGGAGTTGTATAACTGGCGCGCACAGCTTGACGTCACTGCTGCAAAATCGCGCGATTTTATCGCGGTTCGCACACAATCAATTTTCATTCATCAAATCGCGCCGAGGCGCCTCTTGGCACGATTTCATTGAGGGCAACAGGGCGCGGGTAATTTTAGCGTTTTTCTCACCAGGAGGTAAAATATATATCTAATGCGAGAGGCCAGTCTACAGAACGATTGATCTACCTCAAGAGGATTGCCAATTTTTGAGAAGTAAACTTCTCAAAAATATCTTGAAGGGTCAACGGACTCCCCTCCCCTTTTTTTTTCGAATGGATGCTTCATCTATTCCGATAGATATCCAACCTCTCGATTGATGAATTTGCAGTTTGTAATAATTATTCCGAGCTTTTGTGAAAGCTATTATAGTTTGTTGATGTGTATATATTGTGTGTCGTGTATTACTTAAAATGAAAAAGGAGTTTTTCACAAAGTGACATTGGGTCAACTTCAAATCTGAATTTCAAATCGAGGCTCTATTGCAGTTGACTGACGACTGTCGACTCGTTGCAAACGATGAAATCATGACTCCTTGATCCTGATCTTCGCCGAGATCTCGACGCAAAAGCCCACTGTTGACGGTTAATGTCAAGGCCCGCTCGCATGTGGTGACTCAAACTCAACGTGAGACGGTGTACATTAATATTATTATCGATGAATTGATGATTGAACCGTAATATGAAACGCCCACCCTCTTCAAATATTCACAACATTTTCTTAAATCAAACATTATGAGGTAAATCTATGCAAAAAGCCGGGTTCAAGAGTGTTCACCGAACACCCGCGATTGTTCCAGTGGCGGTTCGTGGAATGTGGCAACAACGGATTCTCTTCATTTAAGCCTGAGTAAAAAATAAATGATCTTTGGGGTATTATTTGAAACCCTGAGAAATCGATATAGTTTTATATACTCAGAAAAAACAGAAAAAAACACTTTGGTAGCGCTGACAAAACCTTTGGTAGAAAAATGACCCAGCAAAAGACTTTAGTCGGGCCAACCAAATTTTTTATTCACCCAGCAAAATCTCTTTAGTTAAGCGTAAAGAACCTTTGGTTGGCTCAACTAAAGTCTTTTGCTGGGTCATTTTTCTACCAAAGGTTTTGTCAGCGCTACCAAAGTGTTTTTTTCTGTTTTTTCTGTGTATTTGTTGGTTCAAATGACGAAAACATAGTTGCTGAATAACACTAGCCGCCGCTCGATTTTTCTTTATTTTTCAAGGGTTTAAATGAACTTTATGTTCTGCGTTTCCACATCGCCAGTTCCGCCTCCGGTTAGCATGTGGATACTTATTGGTATCTCGACGACCATGGAAGATAACTTCATGGAATCTCGGGGGTTTACGTCTACCCGGTAACTGAAAAAAAGTTTACCGGGCAGATTTATGGCGACAAGCAATCGATATATCGCTCGATCTCAATCGCTCGCGGTGTAGCGAGGTGTGATGCAGTAGCGGAGTGTGGTGGCCTTCACGGTTTTAAGCCGCGTCGCGTCGCGTCGCGGCGTCGGACGCGCTCAAATCTCTCCGTCCGCGTTCGGAGGTGCGCGCGCTCTGGGCCCTTCCTTCGCGCACCCAGCTCAACGCTCAACATTTTAATTGAATAGAAGACGAATTTGACAAACGACTTGTCTGTGGCGTGCGAGTCAAGTCGCGCGATGCTCACGGGGCTACAAGTGATCAGTGTTGCCAGATAGGGGTGAAAAAGCCGTACGTTTTACATTGATTTAAATGGGGACGATACGGCTTTTTACCCTCGATCTGGCAACACTGCAAGTGATAAAAGCTATACAACTCGACTACGGGCGATGCGGTGAGTCCGGTGAGTCATATGACTCACCGATATACGATGCGGCGGCGACTAACGAGACGAAACTCAAGACAAATAAAATGAAATACTTTTTCCGTTTCCGGCTCTTCTCTTGTTGGCAACGCTGCCAGATTTGGTGAAAAAGGTCTTGCCAACACACTATACACACGGTTGAGTTCCTATAAGTAGAAAGTTAGGACAAGTGGGTTGGTAGTCAACTTCTGACTGGTCGTGAGTTTTAGGCTCTATGGGCACCGCATATGAATGTGTTTTCGCACATTTGTTTACAAACTAAGGGGTCCAACGGTATTTTACGGATAAAAGAGTTAATTGTCGACAATTTTATTTGTGAATTTTAATCATGATGCACCTCAATAATGGCTAGAATTCCCCAAAAAATCTTGAGGAGCGTAAATAGATGTCGATCCACAAGAGCAATGAAAGATTACACCGTCCGAAACTCTATGGCACTGTAAATTTTGCATAGGATCAAAACACAACAACGGCCCTCAGATTTAAACAAATGTGCAAAAACGCATCTAATGACGGCGCCCGTGGTTTCACTTGTCTTAATTCACAACTCATGGGGATTAAAACTCGAGTGGTAAACCTAGAGTGAGTATTTTTTGAGTCAAAATAATCATTTGGTATTCGGTAAAATCTTCGGTAAAAAAATGATCCAGAACAAGAATGAAGTTGAGCCAACCAAATCTTTATAGTTCACTCCGCAAAATTTCTTTAGATAGGCGTAAAAAACCCTCTTGGTTAGCTCCACTGAAGTCGTTTGCTGGGTCATTTTTCTATCAAAGGTTTTGTTAGCGCAACTGAAGCGTTTTTTCTATTTTTTCTGTGTTGGTGATTCGGAAATTTGTGGGCATTTTTGTATGGCTTGTAGATTACTAATGCTACACAAGACTCTGAGGTATGGTACTACAAATCATGGCATTTTCGGCTGTGTCGAAATTTTGTAAGCGTCTTCGAAAAAATGCACGCAACACGCAATTCAGGAGGGAAACGACTCGACTTTGATATTTTGTTGTTATAATTGGTTGTCTGAAGTTGAGGTACTTACATCTTAATTGTCTAATTGGAATGCCAATGTTAGAAGATCATTTTTTTGGACAGAAAAATGACCCAGCAAAAGACTTTATGAAGCTGACCCAAGGTTTTTTACGCGCAACTATAGAGATTCTGCTGAGTGAACTGAAGATTTGGTTAGCTCAACCAAAATATTTTTCTGGGTCTTTTTGTATACCGAAGGTTTGTCAGCGCGACCATAGTGTTTTTTCCTGCTTTTTCTGCAAATCACTGTAAATTACAGGATTTTCTGACCAAAATCTGGCAACGTTGTGCTATGTAGTCTTTCAAATAGCTTGAATAGCATAATAAACAGGTATCGAGCTATACAGTATGCCCCAAAAGTTCTTAAACCAGCTTCAGTTTTTTTTTTTTTTTTTTTTTTTTTTTTTTATATGAAAAAAGACTTATCTTATCTCGATAATCAATGGGGAGTTTGCTCGTTTGCTTGTGATTTACAGAATTACTCATTCAAATCAATAAACGATTCTCTCGCCCTACAACAAACGAACAGACCTATTGTTCGTCTAAATGAGATACGCGGTTTTTAAGTAAAACCTCGTAAGGACTTCTTGAACATACTGTAAAACACAGAGGCCAATTTTTACTGGGTACTTTTTACTCCGCGTTCTCAATCATATTTACATGCTGAGGACTGAGGAATACACCACTGTGGAAGGGGCAAGGGGGGGGATATTTGAGGCCAGCAAGTATATTTCCATGACGTCAGAAGATTTCGGGCCTTTCCCAAGAGGTACGGGACCCCGGACCCGTGTAACTGTAATCTTCAATTATTACTAGAGATTATTGCTTCTATGGTGACCGATAAGTTTTTGACAGCGGAGAAACAAGGGTAGGACGTCATGCTAGGGTGGCCCCTCTGACTTGTAAAACGTCGCTGAAAAAAAATTGTTGTCTTGTGGTGGGCCGGATTGAGGTTTTTTGGTAGAAGGTGCAAATCTTGACTTTGGCGCCCCCCTCACGCTGGTTTGAGGACCCCCCTCCCTCCTCGATCCGGCCTTGGTCTTGCCCACGTCACTTGAAAACCAAGATTTAGCCTCATGCAATTTGGAAGGGAAAGTCGTAGTAACTATGCACTGTGCGCTTGTTTATACGTTTGTATTTTGCTTTTGTTTTTGTTAGTTTTTCGCCGCCCCCCCTCTTATTCTGAGCAGAGGTTGCGCATTCTTGAACTTGTAAGTGCAGAATGCAAAGGAGGAGTAGAGGAACAGGACAGAGATAGGTGTTATTTTGATAGTACATTTTTTTTTTCAAATTTTTCTACGCATTCTAAATAATTTTGTTTTTTTCCGAAAGCGTACAAGATATCGCAGGTCAAAGATCACAGATAAGTGAGAAAGGTGAGGGGCACTTTCCGGACGGACGAGGACATCGAAAATTCGCATTTCTAGAACGTCTTTTTTTCTCTCACATATTTCCTCCAGCTCCAGTCAATCTTATCAGTTGTAGTTGTCTATCGGATGTCACTCTCTCAGTCTTGCCGCATTCACGAGATCCTGGTATTTCCCGTTTTCGCTTTGCACTGAATCAAATATCCGCAGACTAGTTGCCCCCCCCCCCTTCACTTCTTTCTTGCTAATGATAAGAACTTACTGGGGACACGCCAGGTCAGAGAACGAGAGACAGAGATCGTTTACTGCAAAAGTGGAAAATTCCATAGGTAACTTTATAGTTTGATTTATCTAGGGAATTTGCCCCAGACTTTTCTTTTCAAGTTCAGCGGAGACATTAGAACGAAATTTCATGTGATTCCAGGAGCTGATAATTAATAAACCGTTATGAGACTGAATTTCTGTCGGCTTTTTTTTTTTTTTTTTTTTTTTTTTTTCTCTTTTTTTTTAAGTAAGTAGGATTGTCGGGACCTTGAGATGTTCTCCTAGCATACACGGTCTTATAACCAGGAGGGACAGGTACACACTCGACCCGATACCCCCCCCCCCCCCCCCCTTTGAAAATTGTGGCCCCCACTAGAGGCTCCCATTTCGGCATTTATTAGGGTATCTCATAAAATATGCCACCCTGCCATCCTATAACTCTCCCCCCCCTCCTGATTTGAGTCCTACAGTTATGGAGGGGGAAGGCTCTTTCCCTTCTACTGTTGTAATAACAATAACTATAACATATCCTGCTTCAATTCATATTTTACGATACCTAATACATGTACCTCTACAACTACAGCATGTCTCGAAAGTCTTTATCAAGCTCACATTGAAAAGCTTATTTCATTTCAATAAACAACGGGTCTGTTCGTTAGTTTGTGGTTCGCAGTATGTCCCATTTAAGGTGATTCTATGGCAAACTCCCGAAAATTTTAATCCGATAGATGGCGTTACTTGTCGCTGGCTCCGAAAATAGCCGTTTTTTGACGGTTTTCGGCTGATTTCTCTGAACAGACGAATAAGAGACGAAAAATCGGAATGTCAGCACCTGCTTAATTTTTTGCTTGATTTTTTGAGCCATAAACGGGCCAAATTGGTTCTAAAATAAAGGCGAAAGTATGCAAAGAAAAAAGCCTGTGTAATTTGGAGTTGTATCAGTAAAGATTACAGGTGAAACAGAAACCTGTAATCTTTACTGATACAACTCCAAATTACACGTGATTTTTTCTTTGCATACTTTCGCCTTTATTTTAGAACCAATTTGGCCCGTTCATGGCTCAAAAAATCAAGCAAAAAATTAAGCAGGTGCTGACATTCCGATTTTTCGTCTCTTATTCGTGTGTTCAGAGAAAACAGCCGAAAACCGTCAAAAAACGGCTCTTTTCGGAGCCAGCGACAAGTGACGCCATCTATCGGATTAAAATTTTCGGGAGTTTGCCATAGAATCACCTTAAGTCAAAAGACAATTCTGCCGACTCACATAAGCATAACTAACGGGCAGGCCTGTCGTTTATCGTAGGTATTCAGCTATATGTGTATTTCGACTTGGGCTTGGTAAAGACTTTTGGAACATACTGTATACTTTTTATGGATAGTACGAAGTCCCGCCGTGCCCGCTCCGCCGTATCCTGAATGTTTGAAGAAAAAGCTTCGACGAAAAATTCCGAAGAAAGCTTTTAGCTTCACTGCAATTTGTATCATTCAGATTTGGGAAGAAACTCTTTCCTATACGTCTCCTTTCCAATTAGATTACCGACCGTATTCATGAAAGCGTTTACTTTTTAAGCCCTCGAAAGTGCCCCTCGTATGCGGGTTCAACTACATAGATACTAAGTGTTGTTTGGCCTTATGAATTTTTCATGCTCATGTTTATCCATAATTAAATAAGTGTGATAAGATATACATGTACCTCACGAGTATAATCCGACAAATTTTTAACCGATTCCGAAATTTTCTATGAATTTATTTTTTCCACGAACTCTGGTTGCTGCCAATTAATAGCACTTAAAAAGCGAATTTAACCATCAGAGTTTTAATTCTCATCATAGTATTTTATCACATATTTTGAAGGATTTTTTTTTCGTATTTGACGTGGTCTTGAAGCTTTTTTAAAGTTCTTTTAATGCTCGTTGTACTTTATCTTATAATTTTAGGATTTTTGTCGTATTTTCGGTCTTTGAAGCTTTGTTATAATTCTATCTCTTACTGTCTCTCTTTCCTCTCCTTCCCCGCCCTCAAATATTTTTATGAGATAAGATAACGTAGTTACGCTAAGCGATTGAAAAGAGGCGTCAGCTCTATCCATCAGTTTGTCTATTGTCATTTTTATCAGTCTTCTTGTTCTTTTCGTTCTTGCTATCAAATAAATTAAACTCATAGAATGATTAGTATGGGGTTTAAACATTATTTTCTAAAGGTAAAAAGACACAAATCCAGTCTCGGAATCAGTCTTTTGTTTCTTTTGTTTCGACTTCAAGTTTCTTGCGCTCATCTGAGGGGTGAGGGAGGAGGGGGTTTCAGGATAACACTCCACCTCCAATAGATTAGCTTTTCTTCCTCGAGTCGACTTTACCCTTTTGGATACTGCACTTTTTGCGGAAAAGCGAATTCACTCGTAAACATTTTTTGATACAACAACAATCGGGCCTTTAACTTTTTATGTCTCATGAAAATAAAGGTGGGCTGTGACTGATTCAGATATACATTTGTAATGGCCTATTTCCAAAGGTAAACAAAACCGGCCTTTCAGGAAAAGGGAGAAGAAAGGAGGGGACGAAGGAGAGCAAAAAAAGGAGTAGAAGAAGAGAAAATCCATCCGTAATAAATCCTTCGCTCAGAATGCCATGGATTTACATCATCGTCGATATCATTTTAAGTTCACAGAAATCCCCTTTTTTTCTTTCCTGAGATAAAAAAAAAAATAAATAAATAAAAAACCACAGTTTGATCAATCAGTGGAAACCGGTTGCAAATTCAAAGTAATGCCAGAAAGAGGAAAATCATTATAGGGGAAAGGCAGAATTGGTATGTAACTTTTGTGCATTTTCCCGGCCTTGAGTCGCGAGGATTAAAGCACCCGTCTAGAGCGATAATTTGTGCATGGAAAAAATGTCACGGCATTTTCCCCTTAATGCCTTTCGCTTGGAAACAAAAGGCTTTTGCCAAGTCTTCAAGGGTAAAATAATCGACTCGGTGAGACACATTTTAAGCACGATCCGTTGTTTTAAAGCGATCCCAGATGTCGCATCACTTCGCGTCGCCAATCAAGAGCCGCACCCAGGACAGTGCCGTTGTGTGCCATTTGGCAACGTTGTAATGTGTCCATTTAAATCCATTAAAAAGATCGAACTATTGGGTGTTCGGTGAACACCCTCGCATTCGACCTTTTACACGGGTTCAAATGGACGTTTTACAACGTTGCTAAATTGCACGCTACGCCGCGCCACTGATCCAGGACTGCGTCTTTTTCTCTCCTTGCCCATCTGAACACTTCTGAGAAAGATAAAGAGAGAGAGGCTATCAAAAGACTTCAGCCTTTTTCTCTGTCTTTTTCTAACTCATGCATTCAAACGGGCAAAGGAGTGAGAAAGTAAACTTCCCGGATACGGCTCTGTGGATCGATAAACAGCTGAAGTCCATGTTGGGCAGCTGGAAAGTTGTAAGGAACGGCTAATAATTAAATGCAATTCAAAAAAGGAAGTATGGAACTTTTTGAATCACAGGGTGTCTCTTTAGACTCGTATCGAGGGGGTGGGCGGAAAAGGGGAAACAAGAGTTTTCACTCCCGCCCCAGTTTCACTGCTCCTAGCGACGCGACGTGACATCAGTATGACGTCACTGCACTCAGAGAAATATATTGAAAAAAAAAAAAAGAAACCTCGCCATAAAACTGTGCCAAAAAGGAGTTTCACGGATCGATGTCTAGTATATTCCGATCAGCGATCCGCTTCCTTATATTTTACGGTTCAGTAAAATGATTTTCTATAGTCAGATCCCTCTCATTGAGAGTTCCCTCCTTAATTCATGGGCGGATACAGGCAAATTTTTTGTCTTTCTCTCTCTCCTCCCATTTGAAAACGTGCGTTAGAAAAGGACAGAAGAGGGGGCCAAAGTCACGTGATGGCCCCCTCTGCTATCCTTTTCTAACCCATAAGTTCAAATGGGAGGAGAGAGAGAAAGACAATTGTCTGCGTATCCGCCAATGCCTTAATTTAACCCTTTTGAGACCACGCCCGAGTATATTCGTTTTCGTGACAATATCTGTCTTATAAAATTTCAATTTCGTTTCGACAAAACAAAAAGCGAGTTATTGTCAGTAACAAAACAATATTTCATCGAGCGCCTTCAATTGGATGGATAGACAAAATGAACACCACGGAGCAGGAATATTTAACAACCCTGCTGCGCTTTATTTAAACGATTGAGCGTTGTTTTAAAATCGACTCCAAAAAAATGTCTTTGAGCGCCTTCAAGTATATGGATAGGCAAAATGAACACCACGGAGCAGGAAATAGTTAACTATACCCTGCCATAATCAATTTATACGATGAGCGTTGTTTTTTTAAACAACTACTTTGTCGTGAAAGGGTTAAACGCCATACTGCCCCCCCCCCCAAATATTTGATATACTTTTTTTTTTTTTTTTTTTTTTTTTTTTTTTTTTTTTTTTATCAGCTACAGAGAAATATAAGTTCCTTATTGCGCCCGCGCCACTGCTGCAGATTTCAGTAATTTAACAGATAGGACCAAAAAATGGCTGTGCGGCGCTGGAAATCATTTCCAGCATTCATTTCGCGCTGTATTGAACGATCGAGCTTCAGCCAGTTTTGGAGTGATGTATCGCGATGTATAACGTCTTCGAAGAAATAATCGACTCAATGTGATATCACTTTTAATAAAGCACAATGCGGGATCTTTTAATTAAGTCAGAGAGGTATCCTGAAAGGGACGGTGCCCTGCGCACGAAGTCCACCTCCTCCCCCTCTTCCGATAGCACAATTCTCAATTATTGAAGTAGGTCATTTATAATTTTTTTCCAAAGAATTATGAAATTTTCCTCCGTTGAGACCCACTTTTACCCTCTTAGTACACATCCCTCCCCAAATATCCTTAAAAATGTCTGGCTAGGCTACAGTGCAAAACGTTATTTAGATCAAGTAATCATAGTGCAGTTACATTGAGTGGTTGGGCAATGCAACAACGGCACTTCTCCGATTTGAAATACATTGGAGAATTGTCGTTGTATAGCAACCATCGCACTGTGGATCGAATGATGGACTTCTTAGGACAAGACAAAATGTTGCTGTTTTTGGTTAAAAAACATGCTAAAGTTAATATTTTCTTGCAAAAACCATGTCATCTTACACATTTCAATCTGTTTAATGAACGATATGTCACACATTTATTAGCTATCTCGCCGAATAATATAATTCATATAGTTCATTTTAATTCGTATAAGATTTTGTCCGGGAAATTTCATGGTTCGATCCACTGCAGTGGCGTAGCGTGCAATTTGGCAACATGGCATTGTGTCCATTTAAACCCTTGTAAAAGGTCGAATGCGAATGTTTTCACCGAACACCCGATAGCTCGATCTTTTTCATGAATTAAAATGGACAAACTGCAACGTTGCCAAATTGCACGCTAAGCCACTGATCCACTGCGCATCACCTTATTCTATCGTTAGTTTCGAATGTTTTTACTCGTCCATTTCAATCGCGAGCACCTGATTATGTTCACAATCTGCTTGCCTCTGTTATTACGCAACCAAGTGGGACAATAATTCGATAGGTTGGTCGGAATTATGAAACTTTGACTTGAATACCCGAAAGGCTACTTTCATTCGAAGGTGAATTATCCGCCGCCGAGCATCGCGTCTGTGTTGTCGCAACCGCTGCGTTGCCCTACTTAACAGGTCGCGAATAAAAAAAACAGTATATTTAGATATAGATTCAGATCAACGAGCTATATATATTTGACGAGTCCAGGGGAAAAACAGTAAATGTCACAAAAATCGAAGATGAATTTTTCGTGTCACTGGTCATTTACAGGCTTTGGGGGGGGGGGGGATCCTAAATTTTAATAATAATACCAGAAGCACAATGATAAGTAAACTGATGAGAATCTAAAACTTTTACTGGAAAATGCTGTTTTACTAACAGAATTTGCTAACACGACAATTATATCTCCATCTCCTCAATATTTTTCAGAAATACGGTACAAATATCAGAATTCTATGATAACATTACCAGCAGGCTGATTCCGCTCTTTTGCTCTTTATTTACGGGAGAAACGAGACGAGATAGCCGGAATCGATTAATCCCATTACTTTAAACGGCGTCACGTGACTGTGTAAGCACGACTTGGAGTTGTTATTCGTTTCGGATCGACGACTCCGCGAGTCTTGTAAACATGGCCAACTGTCTTAATTCATACAATTTCAAACTTTAAATTTCTATTTAGAAGAAGTTGTCAAGTTTGGTGCATTTGCTGGCAGGCACAGCCCATGTCTTAATAGATGCCTATATTGGCTATTCCCTTCGCTATCTCTGCTGAAAGTCTCCGTAAATCTGGCAACACTCCACAACCGCGATGTCCAAATTGAGATTTGACACGACGCAACGTAAAGAGTCTGATAATCTCATGCAGTAGTTTTGATTTTTTTTTTTTGTTTTTGTTTTTTTTTTTGTTGATTGGAATGTTTTTATCCAATTTTTTTTCTCCCCCTAAGTCCATGCGCAATGGAATTTTATCAGACATTCAACTCGATTGGCTGGAATTAACTGGAGGGGGGGGAGGTATTGCTCCAAACCAAATACCGCGCTGCCTCGAAATTGTTCCTACCGAATTTACCGCGCATGCGCGAAGTGACCTGTGGGCCATTGTGTATAATCGCTGTCATATATTGTACCACGGGTGCATTCAGAAACAATTACGGATGGAGGATGGAACAAAACGAATTCTCGTGACCAATTTGCTCACCATCTCAAGTTTTTCCATCATCCGGGGGGGGGGGAGAGAAGGAGGACACCCCCCCCCCCGTCCCCCCTACCCCCAAATACGCCTTTGGTAACCACCAGATGACAAATGACGACTCAGCGCAAGACGCCTGCTTCCTGTGTATTACTTTAGAACCCAAAAAGTTGGCTAAATAAAACTCAAACGCGCTATCGCGAATTATTATTGTTGAGCGGTGCTGAGCTTGCCGTCATGAAAATATACACCGGCCTTTAACTATATTAAAACAAGTCGGACATTGGCCGCCACCGAACTCCGAGGACCCTCACGGCTTACACTCACATGTTAGGTTATACTCCGACCAGTGGCCTCGCGTGCATTTTGGCAACTGTGTATTCTGGTCCATTTAAACGCTTGAAAAAGGTTGAACAACCTATTGGAGGTGCAGAGTACACTCCCTCGAATCGATATTTTGAATGGATTTAAATGAGAAATTTGTAACGTTGCGTTGTTTAACCGCAAGCGACGCCACTGACTCCGATGGACCTGGGGCACCCGGGGTTTGGAGCTCACGCCCCCATATTTCCTAAAGGAAGGAGATACTTGTGGAATCTCTCTGATGGAGAGAGAGTTTTTAAGGCCATTCAGCCCCTCCATTCTCAGAAAAATGGATGGCCCTACCAGCCTTTATGATGCGCGGCGCGCCTATGCCGTTGCTACAGCCCCGCTGTTTGTTACTCAAAGGTCGTGCTCTGCATTGATAAAGGCATCTAACAATAAGCCAGCACCCCCCCCCCCCCAACAAAAAAAGAACCAAACAAAACAAAACAAACCAAAACACAAAACAAAAACACCTTTTTCCACAATTCTGTAGACTGAAAGCTGGATGGGGGAAAAGACTCTATCCAAGTTTAGGTAACGTTAGTGCCCATTCTGATGAGGAACGAGGAAAAAAGAATTTCGTCTGAAATCGTTACAAGCAGTGGCGAGGCGTGAAATTTGGCAACAATGTATTTTCTCCACTTAAATTCACCAAAAAAGTTGAACGCTTCAGTCATCGGCGATGACCAGGCGCATTTCGACCCTTCTAATGTGTTTAAATGGGGGAAAAGTAACGTTGCCAAATCGTACGCCTCGCCACTGGTTTCAAGATCACTAGAACTTCGACCTGACTTTAAACTTACCTGCCTATAATGTGAAAGCACTTTCAAAGCAACAACAAACGCATTATGAATTCATTTTAATTAGGAGCGCAGGGTAAATTGATTTAGACAAGACTACGTTCTTAAAATAAACTTGCGAGACCTGCGGCTCGCAGCTATGGCAGTGACTTTGGGAACGACCTTGAAACGTCACTGACTTGTGGTGAAGCAATTTTTTTCTTTTTCAATTTTTTTTCTTTTTTCTTTTTCTTTATTTATTTAATTTATTTTCTCTGACTTTAAACATTTCTTTTCATCGCCTCTCGCGAAAAGAGTCCGCTAACTGCGGAGAAAACGACCGATCTCTCATTTGGAATGCAGAATATTCGATTGCGCAGCGCCACGAGGAAGAAAAGGGGATAATTATTGCCGAAAGTGAGCTCCAATCAAGAGCTAATTGATTATTCGTTTTTTGCCCAGTGTTGTCAGATTTCTTGCTACATTCCGCAAATATTTTGCATGGATTCAAATGAGAATTATTCGTCCTGAAGCCACAAATCTGCCGCGCACTAGCGGATCCAAGAAAAATTGTCCTTCTCATAGAACGCATGTGTTAGAAAAGGATAGAAGAGGTGTTGAAAATCACGTGCATGACTATACCTCAAATCTGTCCTTCTCTAATACAGGCGTTATAATTAGAGAAGAGAGAGAAGGATAAATCCATGGATCCGCCAACACTGTTGGCGCAGTCCCCCCCCCCCCGCTTGCGAGGACTAGATCCGCCGTTGTTTAACCTTCTAAGAACCAGTTAGTTCAAAAGAACGCTTCTCTTCCATTTATGAAGGGAAGGTAGTTAACTGTTCGTACTCGGGGGAGTTGGAATTGCCTATACGATACATTGAAGGCGCCCGAATAAACCTCATATTGTAAGTGTTTTCATCGATAGCCACGTTTATCCGGATAATGAAGATTGAAACAACGTGAAATAGACTGGAAGAAAAAAACGAGTATACTCTGGCTTGGCCTGTAAGAGGATAACGCACCGTACGAAAGGTCGAATCGGAGGGTGTTCACTGTCACTGCACACTCGATGATTCGATATTTTCTTAAGTTTAAACGCATTTACGTAATTCAATGATTACCAAATTTCAATATTCTTTATATACCTACAAGTTATCATGAATGAATCTTTGAGAATCTTGCAATTTGAAACTAAATAATATCATACCTACCAATAATGACTCGTAGCAGTCGTGGCCCATACAAGAGCGACCATTCGTAAGTATAAGATACCAATAGTGCGAATTCCTGATTTACATATCTTTTCTTAAGTGCATCAAAATGTGATACTAGACGCGTAGAACATGTGGCTTTTGGTGTTATACGAGCTTATTGCATGTAGAGATTTAATAGCCGAGCAAAGAAGATATGACAGAAGTCACGTCATCAAGAAAGAAGCCTCGGCCAGCGAACGGAGGAACCCTGGAACCATCGAGGTCGGTCGCAGCGTCCATCAGGAGCATTAGTGGATACATGAATTTGTCTGTCTCTCTCTCTCCTCCTATTCGAATACGTGCGTTAGAAAAGGACAGAGATAAGTGATAAAGCCACTTGACACCCCCCCCCCCCTGCTATCCTTTTCTGTAGTTCACAGGTTCAAACGGCCGAAGAGAGAGAAAGAAAAATTCCTGTATCCGTCCATAATCATGAGCTAAATATTCAGGCTGCGGTGAAACTGAATTTCATAACTTACAACGACCTATCTTTCAGGCTAACTTTTGCATAGTCATCGATTATGTTGCAGTTTTCTCGTAATTTAAAGTCTGCAAATTATCGATGTAGCGATAGTCACTCTTACTGCTATCAAATATACTGAATTTATCGACCTTGCGGAGAAAGATTAACCAACTCACAATGGGTCTATTGCAAACTTTTGCTACAGCCAGTGGCGTCGCGTGCCATCTGGCAACAATGCAACAGCTCCATTTAAACTCGTTAAATATATCGGATTTACCTGGTGCACTGTGCACCCCCTGAATTCGATCTTTTACATGAGTTTAAATGGATATAATACATTGTTGCCAAACTGCACGCGACGCCACTGACAGCAGTAGGCAAGGGGTCGATGATTTATTTAGCCTCCCCGAACTTATAAAAAATACTAAAAGAATCTATGGTTAAGGGTGGTGCAACCTTACCTCAAAATAATCGATACTTTTACGTTCAGATGAGAGGGAATCGAAAATAGATCGCGTACTCATCACAAGCTGCCTCAACACTTTTCGACCTTTAACCAGTGGTGTAGCGTGCAATTTTGCAACGTTGCATTATGTCCATTTAAACCCATGTACAAGCTCGTATAACACCCATTAGTTCGATCTTTTTCACGGGTTTAAAGAGACGGACTAAAACGTTGCCAAATTGCACACATAACACTACTCACTACTGCCTTTATCATACCTACTCAAGGCAAACAATGACATTCCGAGAGTGCGCTTTCACCCTATGTCTCAGAAGTCCTGACCGAGCTCAAAATTTAAGACGCGTTTATGCTCATTATCTTACGGTTCGCAGAATTTATTTTATAAACAAATGTCCGATTCTGCCGATCTGTAATAACTGTAATGATCAGATCGGTTGTATAAATCGAAATTTTCATATATAGAGACTCTAATCGAAATGAGATAGTGTTTTTGGACTCTTTTGGGCCTGCGTAGCTGCGGTGAGAACTTTTGGGACATACTGTATATCGTATATACAAATGAGTGTCCTCCGCAGGTGCAACATCTAAATACTATTACGTCAGAGGTATCATGAACGGATCATCATCACTGTGCGTTGCGCACCGATCTAACTTCTCAGTTTTATGTTACTGCGGCTCTGCAATGCTGATGCAAGATCCTTTCGCTGTTGCGTTGAGTTTGGAGACGGAGTCGTCGTTCAATATAGGTCAAAATTGTTGGTGTAAAATTAAGGAAATAAATTGAGCCGTGTGCATGACCGCAGAGGCGTCGCGTGCATTCTGATACAACATAGTGTTTCGTCCTGTTAGAAGGTCGACCTATTTGGGGTGGACACTGGACAGTGCACTCTCTCGACTCGATATTTTCCAGGGTTTTAAATGGACGAGATGCAGCGTTGCGAGTTAAAAGCTGGATTCAGCTCAGTGGCATGGCAAAGTAGCCAACAATTTGGCAAAGTTGCTTCGTGTTTGCTGAAACCCGTGTAAAAAGTCGAATTCAAAGGTGTTCGCCGAGCATGAAGTTCGATCGATTTATGATGAGTTTAGATATGGACAAATAGAGCACTTGCAAACTTTTGCTGTAGGGGATTGAAGAGTTGATTTTTGTATAAAAACCTGTAAAAATAACGACGAGTACACTAAAAAATCACAAAACTCACTCTCAGAATCGGGCTTAGTGGCGGAAAGAAGCAGGTATCATGGGAGATTCCTATCTAAATTGAGACAAATCTCTGTGTTTCCTTAGAAAAAGTGACAAATTAGACAGGAATCGCCCATGATACCTGCGTTGAACTGCCATTACAAACTTGACGTTTAAGCAGTTATATGAGTTTATTACTAAATTTTAGACTTCCTCAGTGCGATTTTCGTGATTTTCGCTAGTTTTTACATCAGATTGGACTATCCATTTGCCCGCAGCAAAAGTTTGCTAGAGTCCCATTTCAGCAATGCCAAATTTTGGTACTAGCAAACGCAAAAGTATTGACAGTCAAGAATGCACGCGGACCGCAGAGGGTTGCTTTGATTACACGAGGATTTGCCGCTTATCTTGGATTCTTAACTGCCAAATTGTTTGCGTTTTGATAGTACCATATCTTGCTATTGGTTGGTTGGAAAAAGTTGCTGTAGAAGAGCATGCATATGACAGGCCTGTGGCCATGAAAGTTGAGGTACCTTGAGCCTTTTCTTTCAGAGACTTTGAGCTCTCCCTGCTGAAAATGTCCAACAATGAGTCAACTTTAGAGACAGAGTCATTGTATACATAGATCCCCCCTCCCTCCGGACACACCCTGAGAAAATTGCCGCTTCCTGGCCTGACTTCATGAAAGTTCTGGTTCATGAAACTGACTCCTTCCTTCAGCAAAATAGAAAGAAACAGTTTGCACATCGGTCTACATTTATGATTATGACTCTCTGCAAAACCACAAATTGCGCGCAAAAATCGAATGAACCCCCGCGCTCTAAGCGAAAGAACATGGCTGCAAATTTAATTCACAGCAACAAACTGCAGACATCGCCAGTACATTCAATGAAGGAGGAGGAGCGAGGGTATGTGATCGGACATTGTAGTTCTAGTTCATTTGAAAAAGGATTCGGTTCATCCATACTCTCCATCAATCTCGAGTCAATTCAAATTGAATGATCTCTCGGCTCTGTTCATTCACTTAAAATCGGAAATGTGCGTAGTCAATGGTCATACCATCATCAACTCGATTTTTTTAATTTTTTTAAAAATTTTGTCGCTAAAAGGGGCTTATTGAAAATTCCGTTGCGTGACTCTAAATTGAATGATACATCGATCAAAAATACATAAAAAATTGAGCATTTTGGCGCGATCCGGATATCGATATCGTTTTCCGTATTCGAGATATCGAATATTAAAAGTTCAATTTTTGCCCATCTTCAAAATTCGATATCTCATATACAAAAACCGATTTCGATATCCGAATTGCGCCAAAATGCTCATGTTTTTTATGTTTGTTCGATCGACGTATCATTCATTAAGGGTTACGCAAGGGAATTTTCGAGAAGCCCCTTTTTAGGGGCAAAATATTTAAAAAAATTTTGGGGGCTCAAAAATCTATTTTGGACTTATTTTAAAAATCTATTTTGGACTTATTTTATGTCAAAACCATTTCGTTATCTGAAAATTGCTTGCTTTTTAGAGTACTTTGGACTCATAGTTTTTTTAATTCCGACTTTCCAAAATGGAGTAATGATTTTTTGAAAATGGGTCCAAATCGAACTTTGAAATTCGATAAATCGAAAACGAAAAACGATATCAACTTCCGGTTTACGCCAAAAGTCTTAGAATTTTACGCCTTTTCAAACGATGTATCACAAGAAAGGGATTGCTTTTTGAAATGTGTGAGATACTACCCTTGGGGGGATTGGGGGAGGGGGTTTGACCAAAAAAAAAAAAAAAATCATGGAAAATGATGAAGAACGGTCCAAATCGCCACTCTTTATCAATTAGCAAGAAAAAAAAACCGGTGAGGGGGGAGGGGGGATAAAAAAAACACCCTGTATGTGTAAGTACAGCATCTTGAACGAATCGTTTGTTTCCAGAACAGTTCGTCTGAACGACTCAAATGATTTACTCGAATGAGCGGTTCATTCAGCATTCAGCGAACGATCCAGCTTTAATGAGGGGACGGGGAGGGGAGTAGACGGCTTCGGGCTCTGAAAGTTCGGAGTCATCGTATGATCGTCTCAGCACAGTGTCTTCTCCTTCTCGTTCCAGCGATGATGCTCTCCCGTTCAATTGTAAAGATCAGTTGAGAGAGCTCAAAATGTAGTTTGCAATCTACTTGCAGAAGTAGAAGATCGGAAGACGCGAACCAAGACCAAGATCCATGGAAGCGAATGTGTGATGGAGTTTTTCGTGCGTGTGTGTGCTGTTCGCGATGTGCTTGACGTCACGTTTTGCGAGGACTAAATCCGTCGAGTCTGCTGACGGTCGATGATACACGCCCCCTCTACGAGCCAATCGGAGTCGAGTATCGGAGAAGGCTCGGCAAGTTCGCCTACGCAACTTTTGTAATCTGTCCTAACCTGTCCTACATGAACTCGCTTTCGTTAGTCAGACCTAAAGTTGCGTTCGTCCGTTCTCACGCTCTGTGTCAGTTCTAACATGGTGTCAAAGTTTCTCGCGGCTTGTGTCTAGCAATCTTGTTTCTTCTGGATTCTCTGCAGTTCGCCGTTTCGCCCGGATTAATTCGTTTATTTTTCATCGATTAATGTTTAATTATTTATACGAGATGTTAGTTGCTACAGTGGGTCTCCGTAATTTATTCAACAACATATCCAATTCCTTCACGTGCCCTGTCAAACAGAAATGTGATAGTGAAAGAGTCACGGTGAGTGTGAATTTTCAAATTTGTTCCTCGATATTCCTCGCGGCACTAAATTTTCGAAGCCTTGCTCATCTCAATAGCTCGTTTTATTCCCTGTGAGAATCTACTCTTGTCCAAATAGTGCGGTGATCGGCGTTGATTCGTATTTATCAGCATTGATATCTGTTATCATCATGTGAAACCGACTCGGCCATGCTTGTTCGAAATTTCGTCTGTTTTAATCTCCCTTGCGGTGTCATTACTGTCATTGATACAGAAATGCCACCATGTATCTGTACTCTTAACAAGTGCAACTGAAATATTTATAATTGATTTACTTACTTACCTTTGATTTGGTTAATTTGTGCAAGTGATAGCCCAGAAATTGCTGGCTGGAGCTACTCTCTCCAGTGTTGGAGTTTTTATTGAGTGGAAAGTAGTAATACTTGTTTTGGTTTTGTGCTTCTCTTGATTGATTTGCTCAGAGAATCCTTTCATCTTCATCCATGCGAGCTGATTGTATCTTTCTGTTCGCATTTGCGTGCACTACTCTTGATTGATGATTTGAGACAACATAACCTAGAAACCATGTTTATCAAGTTTGCCTCCTGTAGTACCAGAGAAAGTATTTTATCTGTGTAGTGTAGTAAGTACTTAGGTCAGTTGCACTATCAACAGATTCAATTTTTGAACAGGTTAATTCCCCGTGATATGCTGGGAGGATCGCTGTGGTTGCAATTGCATCGCCATACATTTAGAATCAACTGAGATACACCTATTTGTAAGTTGTATTTTATACTGTCAATCCTTGTCCAAATATGATGCCCAGTAGCTGAAGGCACCACGATAATGCACCATGCACTTTGTGCCGACAGTTGAATAAATTTTTACCAAAGAAACAAAGCTGCTAAGAAGTTGAATAATATTGACAGAAGAGGCTACCTACAGTTCACATTGTGGAAAGCTCTGCTATCCGTAACTGTAGCACAATGCAGATAGGCTCAAAATTTTGACAAGAATTTATAGTACAACGCAGCATTTTCTAACAGATATATCTTAGTTAGTGCAGACGGAATGGATCGCGATGAAATTGGAACCAGTGTACTTCTCTTGCCATTTTATCCGGGAATCCTTAACTTGTAGTGGAGTTCGTCTACCATGCGACTGACCCATTCCTTAGTTTGCTGATAGAGCTTGTTTCACGAAAGATGGCAGATAACAGCTCAGTTTGTCTATAGTGCGTTGGGTGAGTTTGTGTCTCTGCACTCTAACTTTGATGTGCAAAGAGCCTACGCACCAACAGCGTATATATGTAATTAGCGGTGCTGTCAGCTCCCATCTTTCGTGGAACGAGCTTTACATTTTATTTTATTTTTTCTTGTCTTACCATCCATTTGTTATTGGTGCGACAGTTAAAATCTGAGTAAGGAGGCTATTTAAACTCTTCAACATCCCAACTCCTAACTAACATTTTATTGCTGTAAATTCAGCCTGGCTAACATTAGAAGCAAGAAAAATTGATATACATAAAGCTCTCGCTGATGTAAATTGTCACACATAAGTGTGTGTATTCTTTGCGACAGCATTGAACAGGTGCAGCCGAAGTGGCTCATCATTCCATGTTTATCATTATGAGCTGCTAATTTTCTCCACTTATTTTGGTCATATTTCATTACATATCAGACTCTTATCAGATGGGAGAAAGAGATACAGTTGGGAATGTTTCAACGTTGCGTTAAGCATCTCATACAAGTGTCTCATCCTCTGAACTGTTATAGGAAAGCAGTTTGAAATGGTTCTCACCAAGTATTTGTTATCAGTAGTTTGTTGAGAGGTAATTAGACGCGTCTGATAGTCTTTTAGTACATGAGTAATTATAATTTTTACCAGCTCTTAGATTTTGCAGTCTCCTAATTTGTCATGTCGTTTTATCATTTCAATAGATTGAGAAACATTACTTGTTCCTCTTCATTTGAAGTTGAGAGCTCCCTACCCTTTCAGTTGATTTTGCGAAGAATAGATCTTGAATGAGTTGCCAAACCCCCCCTGAAAGTCTCCCTGTAAGTGAACTTGAATTTTAATTTTTTTTCCCGCCTATATTCCTGAAATGGTTTTCGATTGAGACTTTGTGTCTTGTGGACAGTCTCTGTTTTAGGAGTTACCTTGTAGGCTGTTTCCTTCCTTTTGGACTGATCATCATTGCAGCTTTGAATGAGATCAGAAGTAATGAAATGATCTTCCCTGCGGAGGGAATAATTAAAAGAAAAAGAAGAATGAGAAGAAGAAGAAGAAGAAAAAAAAAAACAGAATATCCTCATTGATACATGAACCACACTGAATTCCAAAAGGGATCATTTTACTCCTCTGTCTATTATTACTTAAAACTAGTCTGTAAATGTCAGATTCCGTGTTGCCAGATGGTGACAGTAAAATTTATTTATTTATTCTCATACGTACTTAAAGCCTGCAAGGCTGTGGTACAAGTCAAATACAATTGCCACATCCTGCATTTGAATCAATGCAGAATCTAACAAATGTCCTCCATATCTGGCAACTATGCCAGACTGAACGATGAACAGAACTTTACTTGAAAAATTTCTTATTCCGTTTTAATCAGTACAGTATTTGAGAGGAACGTAAAAACTACCTTTTTCCAAGGTCATACCCACTAAAAATCAACGCCTTTTTGCATCGTGACTGCATCTACAGTTAATGCTTTAATCCCGCCAAAAGTTAGGATATGAAACAAACTTTCAAAGTGCCAATTACGACAAGGCAATGGAATTGTTTTGAATTACCGTTGTTGGTGTAGAAGTCATTTTGTAAGTTTTTTCCTTACTTGAATGTTGATTTATTCCATACATTTCCATGATCTGGACGTCTAACCAAATTTAAGAGGTTGGCTTGTTTCCTAACTTTAGAGCAGGAATGTAGGCTTTGATTTAAATATAAGCATTATTGGAGATTTGTTCTGTGAATGAAATTAATTTTTCAGTTTTTAAATTTTTAATTTCAAGACTTTTCATAACTATTTATAGGCTTTTAAGTAACATAATAAGCCACACATTTACAAACAAACATATTTCAAAAACAAATTCTTTATTCTGAATTGTTTTCTTTGGCATTTTTTTCTGTCTATGAGGAATCCGAAGCCCAACTTTGCAGCTGTGCAATCAGGCGGCAGGTTTTGGGGTTTGAGAAATCCCTCACCCAATCACAAATTTGTTCTAAAAAAAGGTCAATCTTGTGTGATTTTCATACCTAATTGGAGATTGAGGTCGGGAAAGTTTTCAGGACAGAATCCCTCTCAGGAAGGATTTCTTGTCGTGCAAACCAATTTAACGTGCTGCAGCTCCAGCAAAGATGCTTTGTGAAAAAACACTGCTTGTCTGAAATTTTGAAAAATTCCTATTTTTTCTTTTAGCCTTGAGTTCATCACCTTCTTGTCTTGAAAACATTGTGATAAGATTGATAAGAAGTAACTTTTAGAGTTTGCACCTTGAATTGTTGATAAAATAAAAAAATTGAGAATGAAAAAAAAAAATCTTGCCACCTTCTTATCGGTGTAGGTAGATAATATTTTGATAAGCAAGAACTAGAGTGAACAAGATTGTAGGTAATTAAATGTCGAAGGTAAAAGTTTGAATCTGTGAAACTGAATTATCCGTAGAGATTAAGATTAATGTCCATTCAGTTATCATTTTTTGCCTTTATCATAGTATTTACGTTTAGATATTGGTGCTTCAACTAAATGAGTAGTCCTTTTTGCATTTTACTCATATGGAATGCTGCCGTTTACTTTTTGACTCTTCATCATCCATATCCGTTTAGTTGCGCTGAGGATTTTAACGAAACAGAGAGTTAATTTAAAAAATAGGACCTCAGAAAGCTGAAAAATGTTCTTTTATAATTATACTGCTACGGTGACTAATGACTAGTGACTGACTATACTGCGTTTAACAAACATTAATAAGTAAACGACTTAATAACTGCAAGTACTTAGACTGTCTCGAGGTGTGCACAGTCATGTATCATACCATCTCATGCTCACAATAATCAGTCGTTTATTTGTTATTTTTTGTATATTGTTCCTCGTTTATTATTTGCTAAAAATATTTGCTCTCATTATAGGTCGAATCTCTGAGCATTCTTTAAAAAATTAGGTAAAGATGTTAACTTGAGATTTCCTCAGGACTTACTCACATTATTTCCTGCAAGTTTTACTCTGAATTTTCTTCTCCCTAATCTTTATTTTTCCTTTTATTTGGCTGAAGCAAGTTTCTTGATCTAAACTCAACTCAGAAGAAGAACTTAAATACCATACTCATTGTCAGCCACTCAGATGCGCATCCAGTAATCTGTCTTTTTCTCTCTCTCCTGCTCTCTCTCGTTGCCTGTTTGAGGACTCTTGTTAGAATAGGATAGATGCATAGTGGCTAGTGTCAATTGATAAACTGATGAGCTCTCCAGCTTTTCCATTCTAACAACACCTTTGCTAAATAGGCGAAGAGAGAGAAAAATACATTCCGAGATAGGCGCACCTCTGTTGGCTGCTTCGGTTCCCTCACGATTAGAAAATTTTGAGGAAAAATATGCGGATCCTCAAAGAAAGGGTTTGTTAAGTTGTTTATTTTTCTCAAATCTTGCCCCTAGTGCCTCTAATACACTAGTTTAGTTCAATCCACACCTTTTACTTTAGTCACTTCCCTAGAATGTAAATTAAACATTACCTAGAGGCTTTATCGTACACAACTTGCGAGTTGATAGAGCTTGTTTCCGAAGTGGAGGTGGAGCTCACCTAGCTATAATCTTTGGCAAATTTTAAATTTTCATTACTTTGAATGATTAAAAAAAACTCGCCTGAGATTTTGACTCTTTTTTAGTAAAGCGTTCCTTAATAATAAGTCAAGGCTTGAGCTCGAATTCATTTTCATTCATTTCCAGTGGTGGTTCGTACAATTGGGCAAAGATGCTTTATTGCCATTTGAATCCATGCAAAAGTATTGATTTTTTGGGGGTTGCAATTGAACTTCCTGAAGATCGATTGTTTTGCATAGATTTGAAATGAGAGAATATGTTATAACACGCCACTACTGCACGAGCACGAGCCACCACTGTTCATATCCATCATGTAATATGACTTGTATGAGAAATAACGTCGAAAAATTCCAAAGATTATTGGTTGAGCTCCAGTCCTACTTCTGAAACGGTCTCTAATTTATTGTCATCATAGTGTAATTTAACATCTTTGCCAGAATCGCATCGTCGCGAATTCACCAAGAGTGTTGGAACTTTCTTTTCTCACAGTTGAACGTCGATCAGTTCTCACGATTTGATTGCGTCTAATTTCAACGGAGCTCTCAGACCGCGGAACCAATCAACTTCTTGGGCGAATGACGTTTCCGTTTCCTTGCGCATCTCGCTGCCGAGTTCCAAGCTTTTCTTGGTTGATACGTTCGCCCCCTCTTCCTCCCCGGCTCCCCTTTTTCGACCCACCTTACCACCACTCGGGCACTCATATCCTACAGCTCTCGGTTCAGGGAATGGGACGGAGTCTGAATATGGTCGAATTCGTACTACGTTGCCGATTGCTGCGACATATGAGATGAAATGACGCGATCTGGTGGAGGTTGACGGCCGCGGACCGAATTGACGCGCTCTGGTGTTTTTTTGGCGGGTCTTCGCGCCGCCGCGATTCCGCGAGACGGCGGCGCACACCCCGCGCCCCCGCACCCACCACTTTCGAGACCGCGACCTCGCCACAGCAGGGCCGAATGTCGTAGTTTTGCCTGTGTAGCCTCACTCCACGGTCCTCAGTCCTCGCGCGCCTTTTCGGTGCCAGCCGGAAATTGAAGGGACAATCGGGATTGTCGGCCGCGGTCCCTTACCTCACTCTCTCAAGGTCAACGGGCTCCTCCATTGTTGTCATTTTCTCGCAGAATAGAAGACTTATTTTTGCAGACTAGGTCGTCTCAGAAGTGTAGGCGAACCTGCACGGAGAAAAAAGAACAGTTAATTTGACTGAAACGTTCATTCCATTTGATCTAACGTCGCAATTTTGAAGCAGGGTGTCTGCCGTCAGGGAAAATCAGGGAATGTAAGGGAGTTGAAATCTTTCGGGGATTTTGTTCAAAAACCTGGAAATTATCATTTTCTCCCACAAGTATTTTTTCAGCGTCTCAGCGTTTGCAGTCTTGTGCTTGTGGAGTTCTCTGCTATTATTCTTCAGCGCTGTTTTCTGATGCTTTGTGTACTCCGCCTGTTATAATTATTAAATGCAAGTTTTGTCAGGTTTGCCCCTCTCCTGCTCCTCAAAAATTCGGGGAATAGTCTTGAATTGTGCGAAAAAAATCGAAGTATTGTCAGGGAATCTGAATATTGCGGAAGTCACAGAAAGTTGGGAAATGTCAGGGAATTTCAAAATGGAATTGCGTCAGACACCCTGTAAAGAGTTGTGTCATTATATTGCAGGTAAATTGGACTCTTTTATACTAAAGGAACCCACTCGACTTTAGACGTTGCCATTTTCACTTGACTTTCTTATTATTACAAAATTAGACCTCGAGCAAAGAAATTATTGAAACTTGTAGGAACTTTCCTCCTCTACTTTAAGGTTTGGTCCTGAAAACATCAAGCAATTTTATACATATCAGATTAATGGAATTAAAAAGTCGAGATTAAATGGCAACGTCGGAATACTAATTGTAAGTAGGTCTGTTTAGTATAAATGTGTCCAAGCTCGCAACTTTAGCTGGCAACATTGCTAGCTAGGCCCGGAGGCCGACCTTTGAAAGTCTTGAATTTTAATTGACTGGATCAAAATGGAAAACGGAGATTGGTGAAGACGTCGAGTAATGTGGCTACCAAGTCTATTCAAATTACATAATGGATATAATTGGTTATCAGATGCTCAAGACTGTCCGATAAATCAATTAGACGAATTCCGTACGTCGATTAGACTCGGCAACCACGTGACTCGTCTTCATCAATCGCAGGATTTCACTATTCTTATCCGGCCTATTCAAAAGTCGGGAATTTCAAAGGATCGCAGCCTCGAGGTCCTTATTGTACTTGACTCTTGCTTATTGTTTGACGCTCTGGCTTGATATCTCTTGCAAAGATGCCTTTGGTTTCATGTGCATTTGGCTGTAGTTGAAGTTGGAGGAGAGTAAAAAGAAAAAATAGAAGGATAAGAAGAAGCAGAAATATCTTCATTCAGCTTCCACAGTTGTAGAGTGACAAGTGACGGTTATCGAACTACCTATAAGGCTTTCTTGTGCGACGAGTGAGAACGAGGATCTCCGTTTGAGAAGAGACGAATAATGAGGCTTTTTTTTATTATAGCGTATTTAACGTGATTCTATACCAGGCAGATTTTTCGCGTGCAATCTGGCAACCGCGACGTTGTATTTTGCCCTTATAATCCCCTGCGAAAGGTCGAATTTTAGGGTTGTCATAAAATATATACCTATTAGCTCGATCTTGTTTATGAGGTTGAATGAACAAAAGGTATCGTTGCCAAATTGCAAGTTGCGCCATCATGGATACTAGACTCTTAGGGAACCAGATTTACGACGAAAGAATTGATCTCAGGAATCGATTAGATCCGTTTTTTGTTTTGTTTTAATGGCGGATTGAATCGTCACTCGACAATCTTCCCCAAATTTGATTTTTTGGGTGGGGTTTAACCCTTTCAGACCTGGAGTTCATTTTAATGGATATTGGAATAATACATAGTCCTATTGAAAACATAAAAATATAATATGTGCATCAATTTAGACTAGGAGACAGCGCTAAGATCAACCATGCTGGTCAAAAATCCGTTTCTAATAAAAAACAATGTCAGGTCTGAAAAGGCTAAGTAGGTAAACGTTATCCATGGGCGGATCCAGCAATTTGGCAACCATGAATTCATCCCATTTAAACGCATGAGAAACAATCGATTCTTGAGGAGGCCATGGCCCTGTTCCTAATCGATTGTTTCTCATGCATTCAAATGGGAATAATACACAGTTGCCAGATTATGCTGGATCCTCCTTTAACGTTGTCCTCTCTGCCAACTTGCACACTTCGACGCGGCGACCAACCATTAGTCGCGATTCTCACCATAGCGCATCATGCTAAAAATGGATCAAAAATATGCTGATGGTTCAATCAAGCAGGTGCTTTGAATTGATTAATCAGACGCTGGTTTCAGTGAGTGACAATGAGGTCGTTGCTGTATAAATCGGTCACTCATGGTATATAGGATGTTCTGCGATAAGGAAAAATCTATGTCTCCCGGCCCAATCAGTCGAAACGTCGGCATGTCCATTGTCCATGTCGACACTATTGTCACTATTCATGTATTGACGCTGACGCATGAAGGACGTTCCGAGGAGTGGCGAAGCGTGCAATATGGCAACGTCGTTTCTTCTGCATTTAAGCACGTGAAAAATGTCGAGCTATATGGTGTGCATTGAACCTCTTGATTTCGACCTTCCACCCGACTTTAAATGGACAGAATGCATTGTTGCCAAAATGCACGACACGCGTCACTATGACCGCCTTGAATGTTTTATTCACGGTTTGATTGTTTGAAGTTTGAAAGTTCTTATCGCTATACTTCGTGATTACTTTTTCGTCTTCCTCCTTCTTTTTCGCATTTTTCCTGTCCCCCTTTTTCAAACAACTTGCTTGAACAATACGTCGATAAACGTTTCGTCATTCTTTGTTTTGATAAATTTTTCTCAAAGCATTGTTAGTAAAATCATCGTAAAATTTTAATGGATTGATAGAAGGATTGAGCAAAAAGAGGAGAACCCCTTTGTTTTATTTTCTAATTTTTCAAGTCAGTTATATATAATCGCAAATTTTCTTTAACTTCGGATCAAGGAACACAGAATAATTTTTAAGTAATGTATTGGAAAGAAATTGGCGTAGCGTGAAAGCAATCTAACAACGTTGAATTTTATCCATTTAAAAATGCACGAAAAGATCTAAACCTGGAGATGTGCCGCATTCACTCTCGAATCTGAATTTTTGCATGAGTTTAAATGGATATAATGCAACGTTGCCATTCCGAGTGTCAAAAATTAAAACCGCTCACTACCTGCGCAAATCACCCGTAGAATGTAGATAGGTATAATAAATGTAGAAGAATACAAAAGTTAAGTGCATCACTTTTTTTCAATAATCGCGGATTATCAGGTCTTCAAGGTCGATTATCTTGGAAGGATTGAATCGATCAGCGATTTGGAAAAGAAAAGCTCTTTTGCTCTCTTTGTATCGACCGTTGCTTCTCTTTGTATATCGTTATTTCGAAAGTGTTTATCTACTTGTTAAATTCATTTCTTTTCGTTTTCATCTGAGGACAGCATCTTCAACGCGCGCGCGCGCGCGCGCACGCACGCAGAAGTTGCTTTTGCGTCGAGTTAAAAAATATATATTTACTCGAACATTCATTGGCACTAAATAAGTGTTGGCAGAAATACTCTTTTATTTTGGCCCTCGAGTCATTTACTCTTTCGAAATCTTGTATTGTCGAATTCCTATTTTTGTCTCTTATTTTTTTATAAATAAACGCACTTTATTCCCTCCCCCCCACCCCTCAGTTTGTCGTAGGTCATGTTGTATAAGGTTGTGTTATTCGTTGGAAATTTTGGGGATTTTCGAGGGGATCGCCCGCGCCGAAATTGAGAAATCGGGGCTGTTGAATTACGATTTTAACAGCTTGCAATGACGTAGTAGTGTACATTTTAACGTACTCTGAAGCTTCCCTTCTTTCTACATTTAACTCTCTGTATTTACAAAATTAATTATTCAAAACAGCATAAGTTTTGAAGTTAATCCGCCCGTTTGAAAATTGGCGTCAAATTTCAAAAGTCTAACTCCGAGTTTTGTACTTAATTTGCTTATTAATAATTGATTTAATATAATAGTCTCTGAGGACTAGAGTCCTTAGTGCTGACCAATTTTTCCAGGTTTACTATGAACTACCATATTTTCTTTTTAGTAAAATGGAAAAAATCTAATTATTATCTGAGAAATGGAAACACCGGTGTAGACCCTGAATTGCCTCAGATTCTAGTGCTCTGGAGAAGTATCTATCGATTGTATTGCAATTCAAGCCATCCAACCGTGGATCTAGGGGGGGGGGTGAGTGGAAGCCTCAAATTTTGCCTTATTTCAACAGCAAGTAGCCCTAAATTGCTTTTCTTGGTTGATGAGTATGTGTGTTTCACAGTCCATCTGTTTCATTCGGTTGTCCGCACATTTTAGTTTGACTCCTGCTTAGCGGACTTCCAAAACTGTTTTTTCATCCGCGCAAAAGAAAGAGCACAGATCCAATCCAATTTTTTAATTAAAAAAATGTTTATCAGAAGGATGCATCAATGACAATCCTATTATTTTTTATGTAGTCTTTTTGTTGTCCCTTGTTCCCAAATTTCTATTGGAGTGATGGTAGGATTTAAGATGGCGAGGTCACTGTGCCAGTATTTGATCATCTGTATGTTTTTGTGTGCTCTGTGTGTAAGTAAGTAAACGTATTCAGGCTAAAGCAACTCATAAAACCTGTTATTTTGTTTGTTGCAGATTCGCGATCAGTGCAAGGATCTAATCCTCACTGATGAAACCCTCCAGGAAATTATGTCAAGATTGCTCTCAGCAATTAACACAGGTTTATCGAAAGATTCCCATGATTCGGCAATAGTGAAATGCTTCATCACATACATCCAGGATTTACCCAATGGAAAAGGTTTGTCTCTACTTTTTCTTTCATTCAAATTTTATTGTTCTTCTCCTGGACTCTTTAATCAAACAGGCTCATGCAAAAACGTTGGATGTTCAAAATATTTTTATAGAGAATATATTTTATAAAAAAATAAGCAAATTAAAAAATTTAAGAAAACTTTCACTTGTGAGACAAGGGAAATAGGAGCAAAAAGCCAAGGAAAAAGTCTGATCTGTACTTATATGGACGCAGCGTCTTCTTAAGAGTGATGTTTGCTCACAATGTCAAATATAAAAAAAAATGGACAACGGACGTTTTCGCATGAGCCTGTTGAAAGAAGTGAAATGTCTCAATGTTGCGCTTCCAAATCATTTAAAATTCTTGTGAAGCAAAAGCGCATGAATTTTACACCATTTTTTCTTTCCAATTTGTGCCATGCATCCGAAAATATATTATACCTGCTATTTGAAGAGTCTAAAAAAACTGGATCCACATTTTACTCAAACATTCTCAAAGTTTTCCACAGCAAATGTTCGTTCCCAATACTTTTCTTCAAAGAATATCATAAGCAATTCTGTGCACTAGGTTTTAATTTTCAATTTTTTTCAACAATCAATTGGCAAAATTTGTAATTTGACATTCCTCTTTTTTCTCCTTGACCATTAGTTTGCTTTTTTAAATTTCGTCTTTCTGTTTGACAAACCTGATTTTCTTTTTCTTCTTCCCTACAGAAAAGGGAAAATTTCTCGCCCTAGACTTGGGAGGCACAAATTTCAGAGTCCTCATTATCTACCTCGATGAGAACCACTTTGACATGCAGAGTAAGATCTACGCCATCCCTGAAAAGATTATGGTTGGCACAGGAGAACAGGTAAGCTATGATACTAATAATTAGGCTATGGTACTAATCATTAAGCTTTGATACTGATGTATAAGTTATTGTGGCGTTAGGCGCAACAACGACAGTTTTTCCATTTAAAATACATGGAAAAAGTATCATTAATGCACCAATTGTTCTTCTTGGAAAAAAAAACCGGAGTAAATAACAATGATGACACGTATCATACTTCCAAAATCCATTGGTTAACCTATTAAAAACTTTTAAATGCACAACTGTTATGGCATTGTTACACAGGCACCATGCAGGATTTCTATCTTAATTTCTCATTCTTTCTATGCTGGCAAAGGAGATGTACAGAGTAACCAGTCTCTTAATTTGAGATTTCAGAGACATTCTAGCAGTTCAAAATAGATCAAAATTGTCCCTGTCTAATTTGTCATTTTTCTAATGGATGTACCTCTACCATCAATAGCCAAGTAGGGTTTGTTGGAACAGCAGGGTGATTATAGACAGACACTTAGTTGTTAGATGTTGTAAATGTCTTTCCGATGTAGAGAAAGTACCAAGAGCTAGGAAAGAAATCTCTCATGGTACCTGCATAGTGACGCAGTTATGTTTGCTTGTTTAAAAGCCACGTTAACAAGTGGATTTTGGAATTTTTTAGTGTAGTCTTTGTTGATTTTTATACCCTCCGCAAAATTTTAATTTATCTATAATGTGCTACAGCTCCTTCGACAAACCACGTAACAATTATCCTCCAAATTTTTCTGAGCCGTGTAGGTCTCTCAAATATAACACTTTTCACTCATCAATGTATTTGCTTGATGGAGGTTAGCCTCGCCAAACATATTTTTAACGAAATAGGCTCCAAATTATGAGCAATGTAGTATTAATGATTTCATTCATTCTTGTTTTAATCAATCTTGTCCAAAAGACAATTATTTGTATTCCATTAGTCCATGATACAAATTCGTCTGAAAAAATATCAAAGGGAACTTGGAATCAAGGTTGATTGAAACATTTTTCTGTATGCGTCTTGGATTGCCTCAAGATCTGACCTTAGCCTAATTTAATTAGATTACAGTACCTCAGTTATAAAACATATACTCTCTGAGAGTAATGAAATCAGCAATTAAAACTGCTACTTAGAAAGTTCAAGATAAAGTTCATCATCTCTGTCGGAAATTTTAAATTTGAAAAATCCAAACGAGAAATCTTCTCTGGGCTCAGAAAAGTACATACTTTTTTAACTCAGTCTATTCGGACATTATCTGGTGTAACTTTATTCTTAGCCAGGTAGAATATGGCTCCTATCAGATGAATTTTTTTTTTTTTTTTTTTTGGGAGTCATCTATTTTTCACTCTTGTCGGAGAAGATAAGAAAAAGAAAAAAAAAAATTGGCCAAACTCTGTAAATTAGAAATGAAATAATGAAAGAGGTTTTCAAGAGTTACGGGTGTCACTTTTGATTGGAGCACCAACAGCTGACCTTAGGCATATTTTGCTGTTGGTGCCTGCATAGTGGGAGCACTTTTATCAATTAATGGTACTATGACTTTCAAAAGAAAGTATCCTGGTATTCTTCAAAGTATTCTTCTATTCCTTGACCAGTTTTAAAGAGTTTTGCAGTTTTCAGGTGAGTCAGAGTCTAACAGCATTGCCTCTTGAAAGTTTACCTTAAAAAATCTTTGAAAAATAATGGACAGTAGTGTCAAGGACCGTTTCGATGAGAGGACTTTCTTTTGCTGGTCATAGTACTATTATGAAGGACCGTTTCGATAAGAGGACTTTCTTTTGCTGGTCATAGTACTAGTATCAAGGACCGTTTCGATGAGAGGACATTCTTTTGCTGGTCATAGTAGAAAGATGACATTGCTAAGGGAATTTCAGATACTGATGACTAACACTTTTCTGTTTTTAAGGTTTAAACATTTTATTGCTTTATTTAACTCAATTTTCTCCTTTCCTCAGCTCTTCGATCATATCGCTCAATGTCTTGCAGATTTCATGACAGAACAAAATGTATACAACGAAAAATTACCTCTTGGTTTCACCTTCAGTTTCCCTCTGCGTCAAATTGGGCTCACCAAAGGTTTACTCGAAAGGTGGACGAAAGGATTCGATTGCTCTGGTGTTGTCGGACTCGATGTTGTCCAGCTTTTGAAAGACGCTCTCGCTCGTCGCAACGTATGTACTTAAAATCAAATTCTCACTCTGAAAATTGGCATTTAAACTTGTGATCCTTTTCACAGCAGCGCTTTCAACAATCAGCAAAAAGGGTTCAAAGTGTGACCTTTTCCACGAGAAGCTGTAAATCGGTGTCCTTCAGAGGAAAATTAACCCTTTCTGTTCATTTTAAATGAAGAAGAGAGCAAAGTGGGAGCTCTGGTCAGTTTTTACAGCAGTGTTTAGTTTCAATAGGTTATCCTTATTTTTCTCTTTAATACTTGTAATTATCAATTATAATTAATATCTCCAGCATGGAGAGCTCTCTTTGAGCTTGCTCAGAAGATTTTGAAACCACAAAACCTTGAATCTCAAATTGGATTGCTAATTATTTGACATCATGAAACAAAACTTGAAAGGACGGATTCATCATTTTAAGATAAAACATTATTTCCCAATCAGTAACCTAGATTCTTCAAGACCTTTATGTGAAACTATTGTTTTGAAATGAGGTTTCTATGTCACACTCTATGTGGAAACTTTGATCAAGGTCCCAAAAGTTACTATTTTATTTTCAATTCAAGTTTCTTCCTTTTATTTTTTTTTTGCCATAATGAAGTAAAAGGGAAGCTTTTTAATTTATTGTATGCCGCTGTGTTAAGTATCACAAGAACTGTAGCTCTAATTTCACTAAATATGTATTGAGCTTTAAAGCAGGAAACAGATAGAGACAGCTCAGCCTGATCCGGCTCCAGAAACAAAGAGGAATCGTCTTCAAGAGGCTTTTGGTTTCCATTAAATGTTGCTGTGCAAACAGCCCACCATCTTTATCTCTGAGCCTAGTTAAGCCGTATCTAGAGACAATGTATAATTAGAGACCACGCACCATCTATCTTGCCCATGTTTGTGCGCGGTGGCAACTTTTTTTTGGGGTCTCAATAGAACACCGCAAACATGGTCCATACGTTGACTGATGAGAGAATTTGTTGAGGTTTTTGCCTCATGAGATTGAAGCACCGAAATTGCATCAGTCAACATATGAACCATGTTGGATGGTGCTCCCTCATACTCCCTCTGTTAATCCCTGTTGAGTTCCAAAAAAAAAGTCTGCCATCGCGCACAGGATTAGAGCGTGGTCTCTGTTATATATTGTCTCTGGCCATACCGGACTGGTGGGTGCTTGTTCCTTTATTCTTATAGGAAGCATATAAATGTAAATGGAGTCGGGCTAGGCCAAGCCATTTCTGTCTGTCTTTTGCTTGGGTTTGTTCTGATTTTGTGCATCTTTGTCTGTACAGTTTTTTTTAGTTTTCTTTTTTTTTTCAATTACAAAATTCTTTGCCCTATCAACTGTGAATTAATTAAGGAACAGTTTACCCTTGGAAAAATGGGCAATCAAATGCTAATTACTGATTTGGCTGTAACTTATTTCCCTCTTAGTATCTTCTTAAACATGAAAAGTTGAAAGCAGTTTGATTTTGGATTTTATCTGGCAAAATTGGAGTTGTGAGTATGCTCATAATCTTGAGCTCAAATAAAATCAAGGTCTCAACAGGGAGGTGATTACAGAGGATCGGATCATTTTGGGTATCCTTATCGAGTACATATAACTGTATGGGTGGCTTGACTGATCGAATTGTTTCGAGCCCTTTGTAATGATTGAAACGGACGAAAGGAGATGATGAGTCGGGGGCTGACATAATCTCAATCGACTGAAGTAGGAAGAGGTGAGGAAGGGGTTATCTTGAGTTGTGCAGAAGCAAGCCCATTTGGTTTAATGCATTCGATCCAATAATAATACCCAAAACGATCCGATCTTCCATTATCGCCTCCCAGGTTTGGAAGAAAATCATTTTGTTTCTCCTCAAGCTTTAAATCAAAGCAGCTTATCACCTTTTTTCAAAGGAAACTACTGGAAAGAATTGGGCTTTTGATGAACTTGAGCTGTGAAGTTGAGCTTTTCTTTTGAAATCTGTTGAGACCTCGTTTGTTCATGGAGCTCTTGGAAGGTTTTTTTTCGGAGACAAATGAACTCTCAAATTTTATGTATAGTTCTGCAATTTTGACAATGAGATCTTTGAATTAAATCTAAAACTCTCGCCTAAAGGAGGAAACTAGTCTTAAATTTTGAAGTGGTCCATCTGCGCATGTCTGACACCTACTATGTCTAGTGATATGTAAGGAGCACCCCAAGCAAACCACTGACTCTTTACCTATGAATGAGTCTGTTGCAAACTTTTGCTGTAGTGTTATGGTGGTATAGTGGTATTGATTCCAAAGGAAAATTGTGTGAAAATTACTTTGAAAGCATTGAAAAATCTCAATAAACTCTTAAACTCAATAAATACGTCTAACAAAATGTCGGTCTAATGAGCGGGTTATAATGGCGGAGTCCCATCCAATTGCAATTTCCTATGTAACGAATCACTTTTCTTACCGTAGAAAGTTGTTATTAGATGGACCTCCCCCACATTGTGACCTTCTCATTCGACTTTCGACTTTAGAATTTTGTGGGATGCATTTTTTGAGTTTGTGAGTGGCGTTGTTTTTAAAGTGATTTTCACAAGATTATATAAGGGTAAAATGATGTCATCAGCTGTATAGTTGTTGTTTACATGCGTCAGTGAACCACCTTGAACTTCAAGTTCGCTCTATTGACGGTAAAATTTAATTTTTTATGGTCTCATTGTTATTTTTGTAGACATGTGCGTTAGACACTATAATCGGTGTGTGTACAAAAAAATCTTGCAAGTGCTCCATTGAGATAGTCATCAATGGGGCTCTTGCAAACTTTTGCTGTCGGGGATTGAAGAGTTGATTCTTGCATAGAAACCTGTGAAAATGGCGATGTGTACACTAAAAAAATCACAAAATTCACTCTCATAATCAAGCTTTATGGCAGAGAGACGCAGGTATCATGGGAGATTCCTATCTAAAGTGAGACAAATCTCTGTGTTTCTGTAGAGGAAGTGACAAATTAGACAGAAATCTGCCATGATATCTGCGTTGAACCGCCATTACGATGTTGCTGTTATAGTAGTTTTGTGAGTTTATTATTAAAGTTTAGACTTTTTTAGTGTGATTTGCGTGATTTTTGCTGGTCTTTACATCAGATTAGACTATTTATTTGCTTATAGCAAAAGTTTGCAAGAGCTCCATTTCTAAGAAGTATTTTGTGTTCTTTTTGAAACATTCAACTTGCAGGATATAAATATTGAAGTATCTGCCATTTTAAATGACGCTACTGGAACACTAATGTCGTGCGCATTCAATGAGTATAAATGTTCAATCGGTATTATTGTCGGTAAGTGACAGAAGGGTTACATTTTGCTGGGACATACCAATGCGCACTCTTGGAATGCTTCATTAATGAGCCTTTATATGTTTTTCTTAAATGTGGGACACAAAATTTGGAATGCTCTTCACATGAATATTTATATATGTGAAGAGAAATGCTTTTTTTAATGGGGAACATTTTCAAGACCTCTGTTAGCTTGAATTTATATCTGTATCACTTTGAATTATTCATTATTCAAAACTTGTTGCATGATCATTTTTTGAAGTCACAAAAATTAAAGGCACAGTATACTTAGCTACACATTAGCAGAACTCAATGTTAGAAAATCGGCAAATGCCCCCCAGGTGTTCGGAGGGTTGAAGTAACATTTTCCGTTTGATTTGAATTAGATGCGACGGTGGTGAACCCTAGTAGTCAGATGATTACAACTCAATTTTCCCATTTGATTACATTGAAATACGACATTTGCCACCTCTTCCCTTCAGAGTTTTGCTACTGTGTAGATGAGTATACTGTGATTAAATGATTTAACCATTTTTGTTTCCTCTGATAAATACTGCTTCTTATCATATGGATACCCACATTCATTATACAAAAACTATCTGCTGCAATGAAAAAAGAGCTGTTTTTTTACTTAATCAAACTAGAATTATTTTATTTCAATAATAAAAGGGGGGGGGAGGGGAGAAATTGATTGTTGCCTTGTAAGGTGCACCCTCTGCAAAGATAGTATAATAAAACAACTGGTGTTATTATTTCCTAAAAATTCTTAGATTCTTTTTGGACTAGTGGGCAAATTTCTTTGGTGCAAACATTTTTTTGGCCTCAAGTGGGCTGCCCATTAGTTACCAAAAATCAAACATTTACTGTATGAAGATACCCGCTTCTCTCTTCAAAATAAGAGAGTTGAGAGGAATACGGGGTTGGCAGCAGTAGTGGTATGCAGCTAACAGCAAGTTGAGTTGATCTTTTGGACTATTGATGGTGGTGCAATAGTCTGCTGCCTGTAAGACGTTCAGAGTACAATTCAGAAACTTTTCTTGGGATCTTTTTGGCTTGGCGTGGACTTGAACCGTCCACTAGTTTCAGTTGGCAATTCAGAAACTCAACTTGAGCTGTGAGATTTTTGAGGAAGTTTCAAGGGAGTTTCAAGTGAGATTTGAGACCTGAATTCACAATGCAGAGATGCTCAAGGAATGCACAGCAGTGTACTCCAGGCCAATCTCAAGGGAAAATGGGTGGCGTTCGCCACCTTCAGCTAAACTCAAGAGTTCTCAAGAATAGCAGATTTATGGCATGCATCTTGAAATTGAGGAGTTCTTTGGTAAAAGAGGGTGTAAAACAGTGGGTGTGCTTGTGCTCAAGAAACCTGATTTCAAATTGTTATTGTGTGAAACTCTGATAAGGAAAACCGGGTTTTCTAAATTACCTAACAATTAGAGCGTGTAGTCAAATCTTTAGATGACTGAGAGAACCCAATCCAAGCTTTTATACTCAACAAATAACCTCTTAAAATCAGGTTTTTGGAGCACAAGCACTCCCACTAACCCCCTAATGCTGAAGAACTCCTCAATTGCAACTTTTCTCCTTCGATTTTCAAGTCAAGCCAAGTCAATCTCAAAGAAAGTTTCTGAATTGCACCCTAACAGTTTACAGTTTGCAGCCGTGGCAAATGTGACTACTGATTATGCATCCAAAGGAATTGATGAAGCTTTTTTGTTGTTCTGTTTGATTATGTATAGACAGCATCTTGAGGTACTATGACTTTCAAAAAAAAGTATCCTAGTCGAAATTCTCATTGTTAAACTTTTCGTTGTTTTTAATAGAATTTACGATTTTTTAAGACGTACTGAAAAATTGACATTCTGTTTAGTCCTTGAACACTTGAAAGTCACAAAATTGTGCAAAGCTTACCTATATTTGAAGAAGTAAAAATTACGACGAGGGTACTTTCTTTTGAAAGTCATAGTACACTCGGCAAAGTAAATAATGTCAGGTGTCTCCTTACATTTTGGCAAAGTAGGCCACCTGTAATGCTTCAATCCATTGTGTTAAGAATTGCAGGTTGCCTACCTTAACCAAAATCTAAGGAGTCAACTGATATTCTTTAAATCGTTGACTGCACAACATCTCAATAAAATCAGATAAAGAAGAGATTTTTCTCCACTTCTGATTCGTGGTTCAATTAGTTACCCAAGGTTTCGATATTCTTTGTTCACCAATCACCATTTTCTAATTTAAATTTTTTGTCTCATCTCTTTTACATATACCTGTGCATGCATCATATGTTTTGGGGTTTTAAATTCCTTTTTTATAACCCAGGATGTCCAAATTGAGGTTTGCGCCATTCTGAATGATACAACCGGAACTCTAATGTCCTGCGCGTGGAAGAATCCCAACTGTAAAATTGGAATCATTGTTGGTATGTTATATCTAATGGTTTTTCTTCTATTGTTGAGTTTTATTCTCTGATTTTGATGTAAAGTTGTTCATCAAATACTTGTGTTTGCAATTTTTATTAATTATTGCATAATTAATGTAAATTGTATCTGTACCCACAAAAATGCAGCATCTGAATTCACATGCAAATACATTAATGTGCACACTTCATATTCACACAACTTTTCAACTCAGGTCATACCAGTTGTGTTTCAAACCAATTAGCCTGTGCATAAGGCTAGCTCAAGTCTAACCGGAATTTATTTTTTTGAAGTGTTTGCGTCAAACGGGAAATTAATGGGTAAAAAAAGTATCCTCTCACAAATATGACCAGTTTTCAAGTAAAAAACTGTTGATCATGGCTTGACTGAAAAAAGTTAATTTAATTGTGTTTCCAAGTTTCAAGATTTGGGAGACGCTCAAAGCATTCATCAACACATTTACTTTGTGTACCTAACCGCCTTTGCATGAATTATCTTAACTTTGGAGTGATCAAAATTGATAGAAATGTATGGAAATAATAGCATGACATAAGAAATTCTCGGAGAGAAAAATGAAAAAAGGTGGGAGTCTGGTGCTTTGTCTCTAAAAAGCTAAAGCGAAGGCTGTCTGCACCATGATAAAAAAGAAGTAACAAAAAAATTACTTCTGTCTACTTAATAATATGCCACAAAACATTAATGAGAGTTATTAACGCAATTCCGTTTGCATGATTCACTCTTTGAGCGATCGCAATGAATCAAATTACTGGCCAAAATGTGTAGTTGTACTGAGTTTAAAAAAGAAAAATGAAAAAGTAGGGTGGTTGAGCCCTAAAAATTGGATATAAGTTAAATATAAGAACTTACCTACCATGCTGAAAAAAGAAATCAAAAATTGATGATACAAGCTCATAAAATAATAATCTGTGCCCTGTCACTGATTTGTTTGATCGCTTCTAGTGATTCTCAATAACTGGTCCTCTTAGTTTCAATTGATTTTCTTTCCTTTTTTATTATTTAAACAGCCTGGTAAGTGAGTTTTTTTAAACCAATTCCATGTGTTCAATCGATTAGATAAATCAACAAATTTGCTTATTTGTTGATAAGTGATGAATTTTAATTAGAGGTATTTTCAGAAGTTTAGGCGTACCTAGACCAATAATCTTTGAAATTTGGCAGTATTATTTATGATATTACTTGATGAAAATAAATTAAAATAAAACTGAGTGTTCACTTTTCAATGAGGAACACTTTAAACGTAAAAGAATATAGTCAGAGGCAAGTTCAGTTTTGATTTGAAGTAATTAAAGTTGACAATTCGGCAAAGATTATGGTTTAGGTGTGCTTACACTTCTGAAACGAGCTCTGCTTGTGGAGTCAAGGACATGGAATCTTGTCAATCTAGGTGACTCAGAAATTTTCAGTAGGATTTGGTTTTGAACAAGACTTCATCAAGCTCCAACTTGTCTATCATTGTCTTTTCTGTTTCTACTTTTTTATCTTAATCTCCCTGCCCTCTGGCATTTTTTCTCCTTCTGATTTTTTTTTTTTTTTTACCCTCAGCTTCTTCTCCTTCATGAGATTTACTTCTAAATAAGATTTTCCTGTTATATTTTCTCTGAATGGCTCTTTTTTATGCTTCTTTTGTTTTCTTTAACCTTTTTTCACCTTTTCTCACTTTTTCTCACTTCTTTTTCTCACTTTTTCTTACTGTTTCTCACTGTTTCTCACTTTTTCTTTTTCCTGCACTTGGTCCTTTTTTTGATTCAATTTTGCCATAATTTTTAAACTTGATTTTTTTTTTTTTTTTTTAATTTTTTTTATTATTTTTCATCCCTTAATAATGCTCTCTTATTTATTTATTAATTTTTTTTTCTTTTCAAAAGATGTACATATCTCACTTTTAGTAAAATTGCATGATCTGTATCTCAGCTTTTCCTTTTTTTGATCTTTTCCTTTTTCTTTTTCTTTTGTCTGTCTCAATTTTCATTTAAATCTTGTTCAGTATGCCAGAATTGTCAGATCTTCACAATCGGTGTTTGTTTGATTCTACATAGCGCCAGTAATTTTGTGTTCATCGATGGAAACATCTTGTAACATTGGATCAAGTACATGAAATTTTGTTTTTAAATCATGAACAAGGGTAAACATTTCGGTAACCACTTAATGATACAGACATTCTGAATTCAAAGCAGAAGGCATCTGAAATTTTGATCCAAAGCTGAATTATAAGCTGTAAACAGTTTTAACTTAATCTCTCCCTCACGTTGATTTCCTCTGATGAATTTCTATAAATTTAGTGCTCAAAATTGGTTTTGCTCCTCATTTCCACTCCAAAGTTTGCTAAGTTATAAATACTCAGGTTAACTATTACTGTCCTAAAATCGGCATATCGAATTTGCTGCTTCTGATACTTCTCTTTCCATTCTCTATTTTTTTTTAAAATTGTTCGAAAATGATTGAAAAACATTGTTGGGTCAAAATCTCATTTCGGGAAAATCATTGTCCCAGGAGGCTAATTTTCGCTAAAAAGCAATTAAAAATAATCCATCTTAGGAATTTCCGGTAGTTTTGGTTTTGGTTTCTTAAGGATCGATGCTTTTTTTACTTTTTTATTGGTTTGTGTCCATTTTCATCTTTAGCATCACCTATTTGTACAGCCGGTATCCTGTTCCTCACTGGAATGTCGCAAGTTTCAATTTAATAACGTGATTGAAATGCCGCTCTTGTAAAATTTGAAATTGCGAATTCATCTGAAAATTCCTATGGAATGAATGTCCTTAAAATGCTAAACTTTAAATCTTTTTTCATGTCTCACTTGATTATAACACCAACTACGAATGTCCCCAGGTGCGAATGTCTTGTTGGTAACCCAACCCATTTACGAATGAAGTGTTTCTAAAAAAGTAAAAACTTAAAATTTTACCTTGTGTACAGTACTAAATAATGTCATCCGTTTCAAGCAAATTTGCGCCTATTTGTTCAGATTATTTCTTAACAATTTTTCCCCCAAAAGCACAGTTTCAGTCATTTGCCTGATGTCCTGTTGGTAACCACAGTTAAGTTTAGTGAAACATAAAACGGCAAGCTCAAAAACAAATTATATTCTATTAACTTAAAAGGCATTTTGTTTTAAAAAAAATGAGGCTCAATTAGCATATTAAGCTGCTTTTGTGTTCTTAAAATAATGTCCTAGGTTGGTAACCTGTTTTCACATCGGTGTTGCTCTAGGCCCCATGAAAAGGAAATTCGTGTACCTAATTAAACTGAACCCTTCGGCAAAGTAACTTAAAGTGATACCTTGGAAAAGTAACCATAGGTCACTTATTTTCCCATAACACGGTTTGATTTGACGAAAATGAGATTTTGACCCTGTTATTCAGTCAATTTGGTTAATTAGTCAGCACCGAAGGAAGAAATTTTGAAATTTTACCGCAAAAAGTCATGTAAGCAATGTTTATTTTACTATTCAGGTACTGGCAGCAATGCGTGTTATGTGGAGAAGGTTGAAAATGCAGAATTATTCGACGGTGATAAATCAAAACCGCACGTTATCATCAACACAGAATGGGGAGCGTTTGGAGATGATGGAGCTTTGGATCTCATCCTTACAGAATACGATCGCAGCATTGATGCGGAATCTATAAACCCTGGAAAACAACTGTGAGTCTTTTATTTTTTTTCATGGTCTTGATATTTTCATTTCACCAGGTTCTCTTTTCTTTGCAGCAAACTAAGGAGTGAAAGTCTGAAGTAAAAAAATTCCGGGGAGGGCCAGAAGTGCTTTTCCATCGGTTTTAACAAGTTAATTTTTGTTATCTTTGAGACTTATTTTTCCTCACTCAAAAATTGTCTGCATGATTATAGGCCCGAAATTCAGTGGAAATTAGTCAGTTACACACTTAGTGGTAGAGTTGTATTTCTAAGACCAAGCTGGTCACAGTTCTGCCAAATGGAGACAAACTGATGGGAAAAATTTAAGCTCTATGACTTGTGATAACTGGCATGGTGTTTTAGAAACTACCAATGGCGACTCACTTTGACTGGTTAAATAGACATTAGTCGCATTTTGCTTTGTCATCGAAAGCCGTTTGATGGCCATCAACGGCCTGCGATGGCTATCGCTCGTATTTTGCTTCACCTCTGGTCATTGGAAAAGGGCGGAGCCTAATTTAATTATTAATTTAATTTCTTTATGTGGCAAAACTGTACCATTGGATGATGGCCATCTTCGTTGATGACCTCCGGAAGTCGTTAACTATTTCGCCATCGCCAATGACAGCTGTTCGTCGCACAGCAAGCGGTCATCATCTTAAAGTTACTAATTTTTTAGCGCTTTTTTAGTTTTTTTTGATCGGACAGAGAAACATCATTGCCGATAACAAAGCAAAATACGGCTAATGTGTTGAATACTCTTCTCAAGTATAGTCTAGGTTTACTCAGGAATTTACAAATACAAAAAAAATTAGTCTTATTTTAAATCAGTTGGTCTTCAAGGGGGGGGGGGCACACTTACACTTACATCAGGCAATTTAAAGGATTGTGGCAATCAACAAGAGGAATGAAGAAAGAAAAAAAAAATGATTCTGAATGATTTGTAATTATCTTCTTTGAAAGTAAGAAAATTTCTCGATATTTGGCCAGCAAGAAAAAAGTTGCAGAAATGCTTATGAGTATGCTTAAAACTTCGGTTATAGCACAAAATTGTCAATATTCACCAAATCCCTCTTATAAAATGTTGTATCAACATAGTGATTTTGTTTTTCCCAATAGTTTTACTTCCTAATTTTCATTATTTGAAAGTTATTGCCTGGCTAAGCTTTTTCGTTTACTTTGTTCTCCTTACAGGTTTGAGAAAATGATCAGTGGAATGTACATGGGTGAGCTTGTAAGATTAGTTTTGGTCAAATTTGTCAAAGAAAAACACATATTCAGTGGAAAAGGCTCTGAACAACTTTTCAAGAAAGGAAGCTTCCTAACAAAATATGTATCAGAAATTGAAAGGTAATTTTTTCTTTTGGTCATTTACAGTATTTTGCGGTGTTGTAATCTTTACTTGTTAATGTTAATAACTTTAACAAATCAAAAAGTGAATTAATCAACTTATCATTTTTCATTAATCATTCTTGATGGAATGAAATATTAAAATAACATTTTTTGTTTTAATGTGGTTTCATATTGTGCTCACTCCTTGATCCATCAAATTTGATTAATTTGTGTCTAATCTGCGCCATTGCGTTAATTTTTTTAAAAAAATCGGATGGATGATGGGACTCTCAGAATGAGTCAACTTATCATGTCATCGCCAGAAAATGAATCAATATTGTAGCTGAAAGCGCCAATGGGTCTGTTGCACACTTCGGCTACAGCGTTTTAAAGTACCAATTCCTATGTAAAAAGCCAAGAAAATAACAATGGCAGCATCAGAAAACACTAAAATTCAGTTATAAACTGCGAAAAACACTAGACATCCCTGTATCTTTCCACCACGTGCACGATATTTCGCGAAATTAGCGCGGCACATTCAAATAATCACGGCCGACTGTCATCACAGCTGACTTCATAAACAAATAAACAGTAAACACTGACGGCGTCTGTTCGAATTCTTATGTTTCAATATCCTCAAAAGGTTGTGAAAGGTACGGAGACCGACATTTGTGTCGAAAACTTATCAAAATGAAACAATAACTCACAGGAGATCCAAGGATGATTCCAACTTCGATCATCATGCTCGGAATTCCTGTGCGTTATTGTTTCACTTTGATAAGTTTTCGACACAAATGTCGGTCTCCGTACCTTTCACAACCTTTTGAGGATATTGAAACGTAAGAATTCGAACAGACGCCGTCAGTGTTTACTGTTTATTTGTTTATGAAGTAAGCTGTGATGACAGTCGGCTGTGATTATTTGAAGGTGCCGCGCTAATCTCGTGAAATATTGTGCACGTGGTGGGAAGATACAGGGGTGAATAGTGTCTAGTGTTTTTCGCAATTTGTGAGTTTATTACTGAATTTTAGTGTTTTCTGATGCTGCCATTGTTATTTTCTCGGCTTTTTACATAGGAATTGATACTTTAAAACGCTGCAGGCGAAGTGTGCAACAGACCCATTCCCTTTGATATTTTCAAGATATGTACTTTTTGCTTGAATTTCAAGTTGTTTTATCCGTAGCTCAGCAGGAAGTTTTGAAGTGAATCTTCAGTGTTCAGCGCCAATTTTTGCCACCAGAGCGCTACAGTTAGATTAATTTCCAATGACAGGTTAAAAATAATTTATTTTTTGAAAGACAGAGTGTCAATTACTTGATAATCATCTCAAGAATCTCTGCAAAATATCTTGTCCATTGCTGTGAAAACAAGGCTGAAAATACCAAAACACGGAATATTGTAAATCAAGTTTTGTGTTTATCACCAGCACTGCCGTTTGATTAATGTCGATTAACAGGCCGAAAGCAATTTATATTTAAGAAACCAAAGTGTTCGGTGTTAAAGAATCATCTGGAAGATATCTCTGCAAAATATGTACCTGGGTAATGTAATGACTTAAAATAATGTTCCGAAAGGAGAATTTTCCGTTTCGACTTCTGGAGGGTGATCGCCGAGGATCGAATTGTAATGGTTATTGTAATCGGATTAAATTTTGATCAAATACGTTAAATCAAATGGGCTTGCTACTGTGCAACTCAATGGCTACCAGGCATAAGCACCTCCTTACTTCTTCGTACTTCAGTTGATGGAGAGACCGGTCGGAACCTCTGTCGACTGAAGTACCAAGAGGTGAGGAAGTGGCTACGACTCGTCAACTGCGTGATCAAGATGTGCAGAGTAGGAAGCCAATCTGTTTTAACATATTTTATCTGCTTGTTATAACCAGAGTTCGGCCGGGAAATTTCACGTTTTGAAAAATACGAAATTTTCCGTGAAATTTCAATGAAATTTCAAAAGGTCTCTTAAATTTAAAAAAAAAAGAAATTTTCTGTCTTTGACTCTTCTCGAGCGTGAATCTCTTAAAGCGTGAATTTTTAATCGAGAAGAGTCAAAGACAGAAAATTTCATTTTTTTTGAAATTTAAAAGACCTTTTGAAATTTCATTGAAATTTCACGGGAAATTTCGTATTTTTCAAAACGTGAAATTTTCCGGCCGAACTCTGGTTATAACCATCACAATTCGATCGTCCGTGATCACCCTCCAGATCAATTTGGGATGTTTGGTTTTTTTTGTTCTTTCAGTCTTATTTAAAGTTTTCGACGATATATTTTGCCGAGATATCCTTCAAGTCATTAGCTAGTGTCTTACTTTCAGTTTGGTTATAAATAAATTATTTTCTGCCTGTAACTTTACATTAACGTGATTCTTCAGCGTTTAGTGCCAATTTCTGCCTCCAGAGCGTCACTGTTCGATTTATGTCAACTAACAGGCCGAAAGTAATTTATATTTGAGAAAATTGAGTGTCAGTTACTAGATAATCAACTGAAGAACGTCTCTGCTAAATATCTAATCCATAAATTCAAAAATTAGGCTGAAAGTATAAAAAAAAGGAATATCGCAAATCGATTCTTGTATTGTAATGCGATCTTTCATTTTTGGTACTTTCAGCCTTATTTTTGAAGTTATTGACGAGATATTTTGCAGAGACTTTCTTCAGATGATTATTTAGTAACTGACACTCCGTTCTCTCAAACATAAATTATTTTCGGCCTGTAATTTGACATTAATTGAAACGTAGCGCTCTTGTGGCAGAAATCGGCACTTACCGTTGAAGAATCACCTTAATCAAATACCGTATATTCCCGCAGATAAGCCGCACACGTGTATAAGCCGCACCCCATATTTTGAGAGGGCAAAAAAAAAAAAAAAAAAAAAAAACGCGTATAAGCCGCATTTTTTCACGAAAGAAACAGGTGAAAGTAAGGAAGAAAGAAAAGAAACAAATAGAAAATAAGAGTTTTTTCCCAAAGAAGAGAGAAAAAGTCTCGATAATCAGCGGAGAGAGCAAATAAGTGAGCCATGAAATCAGATCAAAGGATCGCCCTCCGTGCAGGTGCAGCGTGCATCGATGCATCATGTTGACAGCTTGACAAGTGGTTACAAGGTGTTACGCAATATGATCAAACAAGTGATCGGTCTGAGGTGGCGCTCTCTCCCTCCAGTCTACGGCGCGTGCCCGCTCACGCGTGGCGCCAAAAAGACGCGTGCCATCCCAGGCCCAGGTTTCTAGGTTATGTTATTGTTTACAGATACCGATCATGCACCTTTCGTCTCTGGAATTTTACGACTCGTAGATTCGTGAACTACTTCGCGAAAAACGAAGTTAAATGACAGTAATATTGGTTCTTTCCGCCTCGCATGCGTGTTAGAAGCGGTCATATACGTTCACCTGCGTAAAACGCGTCAAAATCAGCGATTAATGGTCTTGGATATGGGATGACCCGCGCATAAGCCGCACCCCGATTTTGAGAGGTCGAAAAGTGGCTTTTAGGTGCGGCTTATCTGTGGGAATATACGGTAGTAGAGTTCTGGTGGCAAGAATCGACTCTAATTGCAGAAAATTCACCTTGATATTTATTTCAAACTTCTGCTATTTATTGATGTGCGAAAATGATGGAGAGGGTCTAGAAACATCTTAAAAAAAGTTTTTAACTCTGATATCACCATCTTTCTTTTCTTTTCTTTACTCACTCGCTCTTATCTCTTTCTTTCAGTGATAAACAAGGAAGTTTTACAAACTCACGGCTAGTACTAGAAAATTTAGGATTAGGACATGCCACTGAACAAGACTGCATCAACCTACGATATATTTGTGAATGTGTCTCTCGACGAGCTGCCCACCTTGTCTCCGCTGGTGCCGCTTGTTTAATCAACAAGATGGAAGTCAATTCCGTAACTGTCGGTGTTGACGGATCTGTGTACCGTTTCCACCCACATTTCCACGATCTAATGACTGAGAAAATTACTGCCCTCATTGATAACTCAAAGTACAAGGTGAGTTGTTTTTTTTTTTAACCCTTTCAAACCTGAAAATACTTTTTGTTCAGGAACGGATTTTTGGAAATCATAGCTGATCTGGGCACAATTTCCTTGCATGAAACGAACGATATGCATATTGTATTTTCATTTTCTCCATAAGAATCCATGTTATTCAGATGTACATTGAAATGTACACCAGGTATGAAAGGGTTAAATTGAGCTGTTCCTTGCAAGAGTGGCCCAAGACCCATTCCCACAAAATTGAGTCAAAATTACGCTAGTGGCCTCTTATTGTGCTCTTTTTATTATTTGTGATGTGAGACCATAAAAAGGATCTTTATCAAACCTTGCAACGTCTCTGTGTAAAATTTGAAGTTCTGAAAATTTAGTCCTTACTTTTATTGATAAATTAGCGCCAAGAGGCTCAGAAGTCACGAAGTATTTTTCATGAAATTAAGTGATTTTTAATTTTTTTGAAATCGGTGTCAGATTTTCGTGGGCCTAGTTTTAGTGGAGAGTAACTTAACCCTTTGCAGTCTCATTTTTCCCACTTGCACCCCCGACAGGTCGTAATCAAAAACGAATAAGATAGGTTATTGTTTATTGTCACGCTGCGCCGCTAGCGCTGTGGGCAACCTCTGCACTATGTGAGAATGAAGTGCTAGAAGTTCCCAAGAAGACCCATAGAGTGCAGCACGCGCTGAAGTTGTTGGGGCTGGCCCGATACGGGACTCAGCAGAGCGAAACTTTTTTGTCATGTCGAGTGAGCCTTGACATGCGACCGGAACGGGAATTTCACGATGTCGGGCCTGACCCAACACACGACCGCAAAGGGTTAATGTAGTTGTATTTTCTTGAGTTTTTTGCTGTTTTTAATAAAAAACCTTTACCTGCAATTTGTTTCGGGTCAAGTCCTAACCTGTTTTTGATTCAGGAACAAACCATGCTCTTTCATTGTTTGTTTATGACCCTTTTTGTCTTGTGAATTGCAAAAACCAACAAATTGTTGAAAAGTCTTTTTCTCTTCTAAAATTCCTGGAAGAGGTGTTTTCTGCCAATTCGGGACTCTTAAAAAATTAGGATCTGTAATGTCAATTTTTTGCCCTAAAAAACCAATTTTTCCGTTTTTAATCTATAATTACGTGCATGACTTTGAATGGTTTCAATCAATGTGTGACGCTTATTCAGAATTAGCATTAAAAGGTAAAGAATTCCATGCAAAACTTACCCCAATATGACATAAATGAGCGGAGCTGTTGCAAATAGAATAAATAGGGGTATTTTTCAACTTGGAGGGGGGGGGGGATCTGGTGTTTGTAGGGTTCAAAACTTTTGTATGAGAGCTATATGAATATGAGAACAATCGATGGTTAAAAGTGCTCAATGAAAAAATTGTTTTCTAATTAAAAACACAGATTGACTGGACTATTTATTCTGATTTACTTGAGTCATTTTTGTTTTTGCTTTTGTTTTTTCAGTTTGATCTGATGCTTTCTGAAGATGGAAGTGGGCGTGGTGCTGCTCTAGTAGCAGCTGTTGCATGCAGAGAACGGTGAAAAATATCGCAAAGGTAATAGTGCAAACTACAGTACAGGCCTTTCCTCCATCCACATTATGTACTTCAAGGCAGTCTAAAATTTTAGGTTCTTGCATTCATTTCAAGTTTTATTCCCAAATTTGCCGCTCATCGAATGGTTGCGCAACCACCAATAGTTTCTACCAAGTTGAAAAACTAGACTAGTCTCAATCAGTGATGAGTGAAAATCAATTTTTGAATAACCATGAATAATTAACTCAAATTATTCGCATTACGCTCATATTATTCCTATAAGTAAATAGGAGTTTTGACACTACCAGCATATGCATCCGTCATAAGATGAATGTCTGGTAGTGTTAAAACTTTGATTTAATTATTGGAATAACATGAGAATAATTCGAATAATTTGAGTTAATTATTCATGGTTATTCAAAAAATGATTTTTGCCTATCACTGGTCTCAATATTTCATGGAGGAAATTGAATATGATAAATAGTGAAGCCAAGCTTACTGTTTACTTCCTCTCATGAATTTATTTAAAATCGAAGACTGTAAATTTATTTATTTTTATTAATATTGTTCAAAATTTGTGTGTAATTTATATTTATTAAGTTGTTTGTTTGCAAAATTTTAATGATACGTTAGACCTTTTCTCTGTGATAATTTTGATTCAAACTCAGTTTAAAACTTAATAAAATGGTGGTTACTACTTTTAGATTTTAGTGCTTAGTTTTCCTCCATTTTATGTACTTTTTTTTTAATTTTTTATTTTTATTTTTATTTTCATTTTATTTTGTTTGTTTATTTATTCATTCATTTTGTTATTTTTTATGCTTAGTTTTTACATTCAGATTCAAATTTTTGATGATTTTTTTTTTTTTTTTTTTTTTTTTAATGTCCCTTCAATATCTAACTCTATCAAAGCAAATTAAAAGAGTACTATTAGAAACTGATCTAATTATTTTAAGCAAACGATCAAGCAATTTTTCCTCAACTACAGTTATTTATTTTTTAAAATCCACTTAGTTTTTTTTTAGTTTTTTTTTTTTCTGTTATCCATGTAGAACAAATTTGTAACTCTGACCTTTATACCTGTCAGGGCTTACCTCTTGTTCTCTTGCTCATTCTCTTTTTTTCATTTTTTTTTTTTTTTTTTTTTTTTACGAGCGAGTTTTTAAAGTTTGAATCATAAATCTGAATTTATCAATGAGTTTCCATAAACAGAAAAGGAAGCTGAGACCAATAAATGTTCAGTACAGATGGTCCCCTAAAGACGTTGGATGGTGAGCATTTACGTGTAGTTTTAAATGGCCGTACGTGCTGACCAATCATCTAAGAGAAGGACCGTCAGTACCGAACCTTTCTTGGTCCCTGAAGAGGTAAAAGAAAAAAATGAAGTGAAGTTGCTCTAAAATTTTGTCGGCAATTTTATTCAATATGATTGCACCAACTTTATGTTAGGAGCAAACAAGCGATGAATGTACAGCTCTCCTTTCATCAAGAGCTCCTGCCCATTAACTACTTTTTTTGTTTCGCTGTAATTTTCATTCTGTTTTGGTTTATTCGTTTGATTTTCCCACCAAGTGTTTAATATTGGGGCCTTATTTTGCCATGAATTATCAATTAAAACGCTCATTTCCTTGTATTTCCCTGTGATGGGCAAAAATCATTTTTTGAATAACCACGAATGATTAACTGAAATTATTCGCATTATTCTTATGTTATTCCTTTCAGTGAATTAAAGTTTTGATACTACCAGCATATTTATCTGTCTTAAGATGAATGAATTAAAATGAATTAAAATTTTGATTTACTAATAAGAATAACATGAGAATAATTTGAATAATTTTTGTTAATTATTTATGGTTATTCAAAAATTGATTTTTGCCGTCACTGGTTTCTCCCCTCTCCTTGTGCTTAAACTTTTGGATCAGATTGAGTTTGCTATTGAGCACAATTTAATAGAGTTGTGGTTTACTTTTCCATCCATTGAATGTTTTGAAGATCTTAAAAATAACGCTATTCAAGGAATTTACTATTCCGAATCGTTGCCAAACATTTGCGTGGCTTATTCTCGAAGGAAATGATCGAAAACCAATTCCATCTTAAATAAGGCCCTGGATATCCTTTTTATTCTTTAGCAAGTTTCAAGAATAATAGTTTTGAAAACTAAGTATTCTGTTTCAAATCTCTATTTACTGCATGCACATCAAATTAATTTGAAAAGACAATATACATCTGTTTGTTGACTTGTTGAAGCAGTACATTTTTGTAGCCCCATGTGTATAACTCAGCTTTTTGTTTGCAACTGAATTTGGACTTTCATGGAAAAATAACATTGATTTTTCTTTTAAACAACTTTGTCTGTAACTTCCTGTGTATTGACATATTGTCGTTTATTCCTGTGTAGACATAATGAAGCACTGAAAATAGCAATGCTTCTGTCTAATTCACTCTTTTTCAAATCGCAGAGCTCAGCTCAATTCACCGCATTCGTGAGCAAATTTATATTTATTTTTGTATGTTATGTTATTTCAACACCACCCCCCCTGAAAAGTTATTTTTCCATGTGTTCTCAATTTTTGCAATAACTTCGAAAAAAGTCATTCTAAATATTTCTTAATTGAGTGTCCAAGGAAAGACTGCCTGTTATCTGTTCAGTATATCAATAGAATTATTGCATAATAATCTGTCAACTATTTATATTTATATGCATAGTAATTTGTCAACTTATGTATGTGCATAATAATTTGTCAACTATCATATTTATTGCTTAAAGCTGCACGTATTTTGCGTTTAGTGACTCGGCGATTGTATTTACAATACTGAATATCATCAGTCAATCGTAAATGTGTTGTAATTTCTTCAAAAAAAAGTTAGGTCTATTTGTGGTTAATGTTTCCCAAATTTTAAATTTTCTGGTCAGGAAACGTTAAACGTTTAAAATCTGTAAAATAATGAAATTTTAAAAGCATATTAATTTTGAATTTAGACAAATTTATGGAAATGTTTATGGTGATTATTTTGACCTGCTAGTTACCTTATTATCGATTCTAAATCGAATCTGTTTTTAAGTAATGAATTTTTGAACAAAATTTTAAAAATTTCTTGACAAGGTGCTGATAGGTAAAATTCATCATAGCTTTCTAGTTTTTTACATTAGTGGTGTTTAAGTAATACCACTCTTCAATTTACTTCTTTATTTATTGATTTTTTATTTATTTATTTATTTATTTATTCGTTCGTTCGTTTATCTATTCATTCGTTTATTTATTTAATCACTTATTCATTTCAATATTTCATAGAAAACAATTTTTTGAGGACAGCTTTTTAATTACCTTTTTTTCTGCCCATTTCTTTACAATCCTGTTTTTGATCTGTTTAACCCGGACAGTGAATTTCTTCTCTATTTTCAACTCAAGGATACAATTTTGAATTGAACTCCATCCATCACAATCCTCAAAATATTCACCAAAATGTTCTCAATTACATTTTTCCAGCCTTTCTTCCGAACATTCCACAAGGAACAGTTTCTCAAATGTTGAGTGTAAGCCATAACTAATTTTCAAGAATGTGCCGAAGAATCAGAAGTCTTTAAATCAAGTTGCCTGTGAAATTCTCGAGACAGTCTTGTTATTCAGGAGGAAGTGAAAAAAGGTTGTATCAAAGTTTTGAACTGAATACACAATTCTTACTGTATGAGTATGAGTATGATTTATTCGTCATTTTCAAATTTCAATAATTTATTTATTTTTTCACTTAGTTATCTGTTGTTGTTGTTGAATTTTACTTAATTTATTTTATTTATTGTGTCCAACACTTACTTAGTAAAAAGATTCTATTCCTCCCCTTTTTTCTCTTATATTTTTTTTTTTTGTTTCTGTTTTTTGTTTTTTTTTTTATTATTTCTTTTTGTTTTTTATTTGTTTATTTATTAATTTTTTTGAAGCACAGCTTAAGTTATGATTGTTGTAAATTTTTTTTTACTGTAACGTTGTAATTAAAAAGAAAATGAAAATGTGTATGATAAATAATAATAGTTCCGCTTAATGTCATTAAATTAATGATTCAAGGAAAGGAAAATAAGTTGTTTGAAGAGCATTTGTATGGCTGTCTTTTGTTTGTAAAACAAAATTTGTGAAAGTACCAGACCCAATTTTTGTATTTTATATTTTAAAGTAATACAAGATTTACATGTACAGCTGTATCTTTAGTTCTCTTTTTGCCTTCATTCATAATTGTTTTTACTGCTAAACTAACACCCTACATCAATAGTTCAAGTTAATCCATGAAAGGGCTCTTCAAAAATATTTCAGAGAATTTTCTTTGTATTAGGTTTTAAAAAAAGAAAAATCCAAGTTCTAATTTTTAGTGAAATGAAACTCAAGTAAAATAAACTCAAGTATAAATGAAGTTGAATTTTCACTATTCTCTCTGGATAAAAAAAAAAAAAAAAATGTGTGTAATTACAATGGATATGGTTTTAAAGTTTCGGTGGGGCCAATACATTCCCCCTGAGACTAACGATGGTTTCGTCATCATGATTACCTAACATTTTTTACCACTGAAATCGTAAATTACAAGTTTTTTGTACTGTACTAACACCGGCAAAAGAATCTTCCACATCACGGCGAGAGGGGAATTTTTCTTACCCCTTCTCTACCGCCATTGCCAAATGATTAGGAGGGTGGGGCGGAGACATTGAATCAATATTAGCTGAGTGTGTGAAGCAATTAGTACGGGAGTTGTTATCTCGATACGAGCCGAGGGCCGATTCGCGTATCACTTTCTTTGGAGAGGGTCAAAATATTTCTTCTCTCACCATGATGTGGAAAATTCTTTTGCCGGCCTTAGTACATATGTAATTTGCCTCTTCAAGGTATCAAGAATCAGCTTCAACCTAGCAAAAATTTAGGCATATAGGAAGTTTGCCTGTTTCTTCAGGAAAATTGCATTGAAACCTTGAATAGTAATTGGGATAAACAGAGGCATCTTGAGTAAAAGTCGGTTGTGATAAGCTTCTTCAAAATAATTAATCCAGAAGTTTACTCGAATCATCGAGGTTTGAAAAATGTCCATCATTTAAAGGCGGATAGTAACCAAGTTTGGAAACATCAGGAACAGAAGCCATCACTATATCTGTGAAAAAATTAGAAAGAGAGGCGTTTTTAAAAACTAAAGAAGCATCTTTAATATCTTACCTAACTTTAAGATTTTACGAGCCAGTGGTGGGGGGAGGAATTTCAAAAGCTTCATTTCAGCCTGATTAGGATAGTCTTGAATGGTTTGCCTTCAATAATGATTTCGAAAATGTATTGCAGTGCAATAAGGTAGATGAAAATAAGGTATGTGCAATGCGCTATATTCGTCGCTAGGGTCGTCCAGATTGCTAGCGGGCAATGAACTCCCGTGTAATATCAAATGAGAGAAAACTGGTTACACAAGCTGGTCAATGCTAGTTAACAGAGTTTGCCCGCTACACTTCCTTGCAGGAATCAAACTGCACATAGAGGTCATTTCACGAAAGTTCGCCGATGACAGATGAATTTGTTTACTGCGCAGAGACGAGTTTGCGTTTTTGTGCATGTGTCAGAATGCAAACACGTCTTTCCGCAGCGAGCCGCATGATCTGTCATCGCCTTTCTTTCATGAAACGAGCTCTACCTGGTTTCATCTACCTTAATTGCAGTGCCTGAAGTTATTCATATCCTAACTGCATTTTTAAAGAACCAAACAAGTCCTTTCGGTCACCGCATCCTTTTACGAATGTGACTTGTGAGATGGAGTCTAACAGAATTTAAAACAAACTTGACCTGCACATAACAGCATCTCAGAAAAGTTTACCCGATTCTGTGTCTATTATTGATTCCAACCCTTTTCAATGCCCTCCAGATAGCAAAGACTGAACTGAAATCTCAGTTTCCTTCAGTCAATTACTCATTTTTTTTTTTGGAGCCGAACTCAAATATGACCAAAGAAATACTTTTCAAGGAACAACCAGCAAATCTTATTTTCTTGTTAGTTTGATTTAAGTATTATTCATCTCATTAGTGGATTTGTGAGAGGACCAAAGAGAATGATATTCTGAGTCTTTAATCATTCATCAGAAATCAGCATGGTCTATGGATCTATGGTTAGTAAAACTTTTGGTAACGGCCCACAATATTGAAAGCTGAAGAGGCACTCACAGAAAACTTTTTGAGTAATAGATTGATAACTGATTATTGTTGCCATGCTAGCTAATCAGGGACTTCATAGTTCAACGGTTCGATAAGACTAAATACAAGTGATACGATGTGGCGAGAGACCAATTTGGGGCTGATGTAATTCGAAAACCATTGTCCAGTGGATTGTTAAGTAGAGGTTGCTCTGGAGACACCTTTACATAACGAGCGACTGAACAATGGATTTCAAAAGACTGCGGCCCCAAATTCAAGAGTTCTTCAATGTTTAATCTCTTGTAGTGTTAGTAAACGTCATGCTCATTCACATAGAATGTGATCCTAGCCAGTTTTTTATTGTATCTTGCCTTTTCCCTTTGCTGCCTTAATGTACAGGTTTTTCTGATGAATCATTTGAGTAATCACTAGCTGTTGTTATTAGGTGTTTTCTTTGCTTGAACCCAAACTAAAAAGAAAAGCATCCACAGTTTTATATCAATCATAGGCGTAGCGTGTATGGGGCTTGGCACTTTTTCCAAGCCCCAAAAGCCCCCTACTTTCTTTTTGCGTGAAAAACAGTGTGGAAACAGTTGCTTGAATTAAAAGAACCTGAATTCGAACGAAAGCAAAAAAAAAAAAAAAGAAAGGTCATCACTTTTCGAAAACCCACCCCACTTTTGACACCCAGGCTACGTCTATGACATCAATAGGACTTACCACAAAACTTGGTGCTGTTGCCTCGAATATTAGATATCAGGTTTTTCTGAAAGTAAAATAAAAGAAAAAAATGAAGTAAAACAAGTAAGTATAGAACCATGCCAGGCTAAATAGCAAAGCTGTACTGATGGTGAGTAAAATTGAACCGGCTCATGTGAAAACATCCAATGTCCAAAATATTTTTATTGAGAAGACAGATAAAAAAAATTAGCAAATTAAAAAATGTAAAATTAACAAAAACTGGTAATACAAGGGAAATTGGAGCAAAAAGCCTCAAAACAAGTCTGATCAGTATCTACTTTATACAGATGGAGCGTCTTCTTAAGAGTGATGTACGGTCAGAAAGTCAAATATAGAAAAAAAATGGACAACGGACGTTTTCGCATGAGCCGGTTCAATTAGTAAGCTATCATTTCAATTAACTCGATTGGCAAATGATCAAGTTTTTTTCATCGAAACCAGAAAACTGAAGAATCCAACGATAAAAAAGCAAACAGCTTTTGCCAAGAAAGTTTTGATTATTATTGCTTCACCTGCCAAATGTAGCTGTCAAAGAGAAAAAAAAAAAGAAAATGTATACTCGAGGACAAAAAGAATGTCAGATGATGCCTTAGATTTTGGTTTTGTTAGGCCACCTGCAATGCTTTATTTCGAGAAAATGTGTATTGCAGGTGGCCTACCTCCAGGAGTTTCTGACATTCTTCCTGTCCCTGACTGTACACATACAAACGGATTGGTTCCTCAAGGTATTCATTGCACAATTAAATTGGATTCTCCCTAATTTTAAGGATAGGTAGACGGTAGGTATAGAGAGAAAAGATTCTTCAGAAATCCCATTGATACTTATCGATACCTATCTCAGCATCTGAATAGGTACTTACAGTCAGCAATTTAAAAAATGTTAGTCGACGCCCTATAGATTTTGGCACAGGTTGGCTACCTGTAATGCTTGAATTTACTGCGGCAAGTATTGCAGGTTGCCTACCTTAACCAAAATCTAAGGAGTCAACTGACACTGTTTGATTCATCGACTGTACCTGACATCACTTTTCCTACAAGTTGCATTGTGAGCTCTGTGGACATCATGAATTCGCCCATTCACTCAAATCTCGCCCACAATGCCCGGCCATACATTGCCTGCGCCCGTGTCTATAATGTCTGGGAGGCATCACTGAAGAATTTTAGCCCAGACAATATTGAATTCTGATCAGATGAATCCAGCAATTATTCCAGGAGGTTTAATCAGAAGAAGATTCAAGCAATATTGTTCATGATGCGGGTATACACCAGGTTTTTTCTTCTACTTTTTTTTGTTTTGTATATTATTCTATAACATCACATTGACTGCACAGAATAAAATATTTTTGATAAGATTGCAAATAAATGCTGTAAACTTGGAATAAACCTCACATCCCAAAAATTGCATTATGAAATTCTAATTTAGAAAAAATGTTGCTGGTTTAGGAATATTTTTTGTTAAATTAGCAATATTGCAGGGTAAAAAGCATTATTTCATAAATTAGTTTCGATATTCTGTAAGTTTATTCCCCGTTTTTAGCAATCATATTGCAATTTTAGATAAACATTTTTTGTGCGTAGAATTACCCTAAAAAATTAGACGAATTAGTTGTCACTATCATATGAAAGTAAACACGCACCCAGACACTAAAATTAGAGAACAGACAGTTAGACTTTGCAACCACTCCTCGGGGCACAACAGACCAAAAGTACCTAAGTACAAAAGCGTTTAGGTACCTACTTTTATGTCCACATTCTTGCACCCTTGTCAAAACTATTTGCTGAGATGGCTGTAGGTCTACATATAGTTTTTACGTTAGGCATAAAATTGATCAGTTCACAAAACCTACCAATGCTTCCTGTTCTTTCATTGCCTTATTCTTTTTCTCCGCCAGTAGATTTTTCCAAACATTGCTTAAAAGTTGTTTCTGAGTCAGATGACACACCAAGCCTCGGACAGATTTTTCCAACTCAGTATTCTCCGTCTGTAAATCTGTTTCTTGTTTTTCGAGTCCTTTTATTTCCTTTTTCAAATTTGCTATTACCGTTTTTACTGTAAATATCGGAAAAACAAGGCTGGTATGAATGAATTCAGTTAGGTACCTACTGCAAAGCACCTATGTACTGTCGGCGAATTAAAGATTGTCGCGAGATTTTCACGATCTAAGTTTTGCCTTGAAACTTGTAAAATTTGTTTGAGCCCCCCCCCCCCCCCCCCCCCCCCCCCCAAGGGCCTGTCGGAGGCTTTTGGAAAAAAAAGAATCAAAAATGAAAAATTTGGGGTTAATTCCCAACCTGACTTTCTTGTTTCAAATCATTTGGTTCAGTGTTTTTGAGAAGAACGCCCTATATCCGAGTGGTCTGGTACATACCCTGTACAATATTTCCATCAATGGACTCTAAAGCGACCACTGCCGCAGTTATGCGTGTGAGTGTGGGATTATGATCTGCAACGGCTCTCCCGGCCGAAATAGTATGAATAGGCCGCTCTAGCTCTAGTGGCCGAACCGGAACCTTGAAGGCGAAACTTAGCTCCTGAAAATCCCGCGACAATCTTTAATTCGTCAATAGTATTTCTGGAATCCACTTCTAAACTAAATAAACGCTTTTATTCCCGAGAGAGAGAGAGAGAGAGAGAGAGAGAGAGAGAGAGAGAGAGAGAGAGAGAGAGAGAGAGAGAGAGAGAGAGAGAGAGAGAGGGAGAGAGAGAGACAAAATTAAGATACATATGAATCTCCTATTATTACTGCCCTACCCCTACGCCACCATTACGCTAGCGCAAATAAAAGCGTCTATTGAGTTTAGGAGTGGATTTCGGAAGTTGTTAGTGATGCCATCGCCATTTTTGGCGGTTTCTACCCCAGGATCGACTATTAAAGCGCTTATATGGCAAAAAAGTTCAACAGCCCCATCCTAAAGGGGAATTAATTTCAATGGCGCAATGGGCTCTTAATAATTTGATTCGCTCTTTCATAGGTGCAAAAGTTTTAGAGACAGACAAGGTATATGGAAGAACAGGTATGGACAGGAGGCGGGGTTTAAGGGGCTTTCGAGGTTTCCCGCCAAATGATGACGACACGCTTGCTTTGGCGATGACGTAGCCGTCACCTACTACAGTACGAAGAGATGGGGATCACGGGAGAGTGAGTGAGATAGTTTGGAACGGTAGGCGAATTTTATCGCGACCGTCTAGAACATCTGTGACGTAGCCGTCACCTACTGAGATAGGCTCCGCCTCCTGTCCATACCTGTTCTTCCATATACCTTGAGAGACAGACTTCGGCTTTCGGCGTCGTTTAATATCTGTACTTACCTAACCCATTTCTTTTCCTTTCTTTACTTACTGTCGTGCTTCGAGGAGCGTACATGAGCGGAGAGAGGTGGAGGAGAAGGCCCAAACAATGAGCTACTATAGTAGCGCTCGCTGGCTTATTTGCTCAAGCAACTGTACCCCTCTTCCTCTACTCTCACGTGCCAGTGATTCGCTCGGCAGTGCTTTTAAAGATATCCTCTGCTGCTTAGACTCTGATGTGGTGTGCAACACCGAGATTTCTCCAATTTTTCCAGTTTTCCGTCGCGTTGCGTCGCTTGGCTCGACGTTCCAGTTCCGCTCGGAAGTGCTCACGTCTCCGCACGCGGAAAAAAAAAAATTACAATAACATAAATATGATACGTCTGTAAATATCTCAAAATAGAGGAGGAAAATGTTCCGGCAAAAAAAAAAAAAAAAAATAAAAATAAAAAATGAATAAATAAAGACTTTTAAACTTACAACTTTGATTTTCTTTAACAATCTGACTGTTTTCTGTTATTTGTTGTTGAATTAGAGTAACCACATCTTCAATAGAGATTTTTGACGACATGAGGGAGGCTATTTTGATGAACTAGAAGTTAGAAATTTTATTTCAACCTGCGCGCGCACTGACTTCAAATTGATGAACACCAAAGTTACTTATATGCTGAAAAAATACGGTTACTAGAGTCTTCTGCGTTCTGCCTCACTGTAAGCTGAGAGGACTTCCATGTCATTGATTGGCTGAGACCAGCTGACCGAGCCAATCAAGCGCATTGTAGGTGCGCCGAGCGATGCCGAAAAGAGCCGAACATAGCCACCGCGCCGAGTCCTTTTTGCTCTCTCTCTCTCTCTCGACCCTCTCCGCTCACGGCCGCTAAAGCGAATTTTATTATCAGAAAGTTCATTACATTCGGGTGAAAATTTTCACCCGAACCAACGCAATGGTTGTGCATTTTATTAACTCATCCGAACTGTTGGTTCGGCAAAGATGGATGACACCGATGCTGTACCCGAACCTCGGAATTTGTACCCTTTCCGCAAGGCGGGGGCTAAAAAAGTAGAGAGACAAGAATAACAACGCTCCTGATTGGCTAGAGGTGATTTATTGACTTTGGCGCTCGGTATACTTATCCGTATCCCACTAAAAGTTCCAAACCTCGAATCTTCGCTCGAAGTTGATTTTAAAACTCGCTTCTAGGGTCATGGCCCCCTGCACCCATTGGGCGTAAACTTGGGATTTTTATCGGGGGGGGGGGGGGCACTTCTAAGCACATGCGCACTATGGGATGTCTCGGAGGACACACCTCAATTAGAGGAGGGTCCGGGGCTCCTTCCCGGAAAAAATGAAAATTCAGGTTCTCTCAAATAACATTTTAAGCAATTTCATCGTATACAAAAGTCACCATTCACAAAACTTTATGACGGATTTTTGCATATTTTTTTTTTTCATTTCCCGGACGAACGAGAGTTTTTCATTTTAGACTGTCTGTAGATATTTTACTTTCGAAGCTGATGTTTCTGCTTCGTAAAGGTTAATGAGGCATAGAGAATCTGTTTCTCGCAGTTGGAATTGTGAACAGGGCACGTACTTTATTTCCAAATTTCTGCAGTAATTGTACCTAATATTCCGCTCAGTGGCGTAAACTTTAGTTCTTTTTGAGGGAGCGGGGGCAATACAGCCTCTGAATACATGTACTATAGGGGTCTGGGGACCCTAGGGGGACTTTTTCCTGGCCCGGGGGTCTTTCTCCGCGACGAAATTTGAAAATTCAGGTTCTCTCTGACGATATTTTAAGCAATTTCATCTTACATAAAATTGCACGGAATTTACCGACAAAAGTTAATGGACTTGTCGCATATTTTCTTCATTCCGTTGACAGAGGAGAATTTTTTTTCTTTTCAGACTCTTCACTTTAGGCGCAATTTAAGGGAAAATAAGAGCTATTTCGGGACATTGCTTTCCTTCTTTTCTTACGTATAGGTGAAAGTTACTTTCTTTCTTGATTTTTTTCTGTTTTAATTTCTTCCCTCCATTGCTTTTCTTTCATTTTCTCAGTACCTGCCTTTTTTTCTTTTCCCTCTATAATCAACATTTGGGAGGGGGGTGGGGCGGCAAAACGATACTTTGCCCCCCCCCCTCTAAGTGAGGAAGTGCCTACCTATAGGTAAGTGCGGATTACCGATATCTGTAATCAAGTTGCGATAAAGCTCGTTTCAGAGGTATAGAGACCGCGGCATATTTTTCCGAGACTTTGTCAACTCCCTTTCAGCAATAAGTGACAATGAGTTTGTATGTTTGTGTTTGTCGATGATAAATGAAAGCCTTTCGTTCAGTTCTTGATTTTTTTTTTCTATTTTGAAGAAACCAAGAACAATGACCGGATGTTTCTAAGGATCTGGTCAAATATATCATTCTCAATTGTATTTTGCCGAAAATTCAAAACCGCTAGAACAATGAGTTATTCATGCTCTAAAGTCTATAGCTCTAGCCCATCACAAAAAGCGACAAAATTGGAAAAGAAGGAAAAATATGAAACTCTGTGGAATATGTATGTTTGTATCTTGCGTCTTGCAACATCAATACACACTCGTGAAAACGAAAACGGGTGATACTATTATATACATCAGGGTGTCCAAAAAAAGTTTTCACTGCAATTTTTTCAGCTACAGCTCGAAAAACGAACAGACGACGTGATTCTAATAATATTTTGCAGCCCTCCAAAGCTTCAAAGTAGAAATTCAAACCTCAAATAACGCAGAGTTAAGAATTAGCGCAGGATGAACTTGATATATTTAGGGACTTGGTTAAAAGTCGATGCTGAGTTATTGAAGAGCTTAAAATCTAATAGAGTAACTTTGTTGACGATTTCCAGTCTAATATTTGATCTTTTGATCGTCTCCTGTTAAAATCGGTAACTCAACATTTTTCCGAAAATGGGGAGATTTTTGAAGAGACCCAAAAAACCTTTTTAGACCAAATTTTGGGAACCGCGACGTATTGTTTCCCGTAAGTATTACTTGGTGAGTAGAGCATTCATGATCCAAAAGCTATTGGAATTTGGCCAATTTAAAGGGTAGGTAGGTACTTAACAATTTTTGGAAATTGGTCGATATCGAAATTTGATCCTCGATATATCGAACGGAAAGAACGATGTTACTTTCAAGGTTTAAGCTGAAAAAATTATTTTTGGAGTAAGATAGGTTAGAAAAAAGTAGGTCTGCTTGAAGATCAAGTTCGATTTTCTGGGATGTATCCCGCCTCTTCCCTGCGTCGCGTTGTCTACGGGGGACCCTCGAAAAATGTGTGTTCCTTTACCTAATAATCTTGAACCCGTGACTGTTTTTCAATATCTAGAGCCAACGCTAAAGATTTGAAAAATCCATTTTTGGTTAAAAAAAAAAAAAAAAAAAAAAAAAAAAAAAAAATCATGCAGTAACTCATTGCTTCGAACCGAACCGCGAACCCCAAAACCAAGAACCTAACCGCAAATTTAACCGTTTTACAGAAAATCCCTCGAACAGCGAACCGAAACGAACGAAAGTTGCTCTTACCGAAATTGTTGCCAGTTCAAAGCCCTGATTAAACTTAAACTTGAACCATTGAAATTTCAAAATAAAAAAAAAACAAAAAACCAAAAAAAAGCACAAAAAAAAAACAAAACAAAAAAAATGAATAAATAAATAAACAGCGGAATGAAATCAATTTAATTAAATTATATTTGTCTGAGGGCCAAATTTTTCCCATAAATGAGGGCGCAAATGATATTTACATAAACCTATATGATACATATGTATTTATGATATTTACAAATAGTTAAACAAATTTTTCGAAAAAAAAAAAAAAAAAAAAAAAAAAACAGGAACTGTCTCTCTGAAAGATGGCCAGGGGGGTGATCACGGAGGATCGTTATCGTTATCGTTATCGTTATCGTTATCGAGTAGAATAGTGTTGAAGAAGAAGAAATAAGAGGATAGCCTACTACAGCGCGAGTAACTGCTGCACTCGAAAACGATAACGATAACGATAACGATAACGATAACGATAACGATCCTCTGTGATCACCCCCCAGTTTGGGGCACGGTCAATGCTCGGTTGGTATATGTACTAGCGGGGACAGAGATACCTGGCCAGAGTATGCAACACGCAACACACCTAATACACGTGTTGAATGGGGTGCTGTGTATTGCTTATTGCATACCCTGGCTAGGTATCTTTGTCTCCGCTAGTACGTAAATTGTGCTATGTAAGTACATATATGATCGCATAAACATCGTGACATGACATATTTTGGACTTTTATCAAATATTCTACTCTGACAATGTAATAAAATCACGTTTTTATCAATAAAATATGAAACAACAAATAGTAAGCTTACTATAAAGTTAGTTGATATGATTATAAAATGATAGGTAAGTAGGTAAATAGAATTGCTGAAATCAGAACGATATCAAGCAGTAATCATAGTACGATACACATGATGTCATACAAAGAATTTGACGCGTCTCGTATTAATTAATAACTTTTATTAGCCACGATGAAAATGATAGTTATACAGGTCTACATGACCGATTACTTTTATCTTATATGATACGATGAAAGTAATTGCGGTCATGTAGACCTGTAACTACTGCATAGATGCGCCCATGGATCTGTAAGGGTACTATCGGTGTATTAAAGATTGTCGCGAGATTTTCACGAGCTAAGTTTTTCCTTCAAGGTTCCGGTTCGGCCACTCTTCATACTCCTCACACCTTAATTGCAAGCGAGGGGCCAGTGCGGGTGGGATGGGAGAGCCGTTGCAGGGGGGTGATCACGGAGGATCGTTATCGTTATCGTTATCGTTATCGTTATCGTTTTCGAGTGCAGCAGTTACTCGCGCTGTAGTAGACTATCCTCTTATTTCTTCTTCTTCAACACTGTTCTACTCGATAACGATAACGATAACGATAACGATAACGATCCTCCGTGATCACCCCCCAGATCAGTCCCAAGTCCCACACACGCGCTCAGATTGCGGTAGTGCCTCGCTTAGAGTCCCTTAATGAGAATACCGAATGATTTGAAACAAGTAAGACAGATAGCTAGGGAACTGACCCCAATTTTTTTCCTTTCAAAAGCCCCCAAAGTCCTTAGGGAGGTATTCCCAGATAGCATTGATTATGCGGACAATATTCTGGGAAAATCCGGCTCACTTCCACCACCTCAGAATATTCTGTGAATATTCTGACATTATCATATCGAGTTTGCATATTCCAGGAATATTCAGAGAATAGCCTTTTGGCGGATTTTCCTGGGATTTTTCCCGAACATTCCATCACCTTCAAAAGATGCAAAGTTTGTGCTAGAATTCTACTTCCACCTGCCACCACAAGATAGCGTTTGCTCTTGTAAAATGAAAATTCTTTTTCTTTTGGATTTTTCTTGTTTTTTTTACAGCTTTTTTTCTTAAGCAATTTTTCCTGTGATGTGGGTTATTTTTTTTTTTTATATACCCGTCTATTTTATTTTTATGTACCACCTCGTGTGCACTGGTAATTTTGAATTGAGTTCGTGACTCTCGAGCTTCGAAATTCATATGATTCAAGTCTGTGTATACCTGATTATTCTACTTCACAGTTGGATTGGAATACTTACCCTAGCAAGTACATAGCGATACTAACTGTAACTTTGAAGGCATCCATCCCTCAGAAGATCAGAATTCAGAATACTTGGATTCAAGCGGTTTCCGTAAGTGCAATGAGCATAAGATGCTGCAGCAGAAACAACAAACACTCTCTGCTCACTGCTGTACGTATAGTGTTGTGGGTAAAACCAACTACTACATTCACCCAATTCTTGACGACGATGACCCCCCCCCCCCCATCAGGCCTAGTAGTGTAATAACCGTTGCAGGAATTTAGGTGAAGATTATCCTGGGAATATCCCGACAATCTCCAGAGAATATTCTCTGAGTATTCAGTGAACATTTTGAATATCCTGACAATCTCCGGAGTATATTCTCTGCGTATTCTGTGAACAATTGATTATCCTGACAATCTGCAGAGAATATTCTCTGCTTATTCTGTGAACATTTGAATATCCTGACAATCTCCAGAGAATATTCTCTGAATATTCAGTGAACATTTTTAATATCCAGACAATCTTCAGAGAATATTCTGTGAACATCCCTCGAACATTCGGATATTCAGAGAATATCATGTGCATAATAACTTGTGCCAAGTTAATATTCTGGGAATATTCATAGAATATTCGGGGATATTCTATGAATATTCACAGAATATTCAAAATTCTCTCTCTAATATTCTCTGAATATCCTATGAATATCAGTCTGTTATCTGGTGAGGGGTTCAAACAAATGTTTCAAGTTTCAAAGTGAAACTTAGCTAGTGAAAATCTGGCGACAACCTTTAATTCGTCGATTGTACATATCCACGTTGATGTCTACGTATATGGATCGATACAAACCCCATGTGGATACATATGAATATGCCCATTAGGATAGATGATATCATGTAAGTATCTAGATCGCTAAAGGTACTATGACTTTCAAAAGAAAGTAGGTACCCTGGTCAAAAGTTTTATCGTTAAATTTCCCCGTTGTTTCCAACAGAAGTTTCGATTTTACATGCGATGTACTCTGAAAGGAGCATTTTGATTAGTCTTTAAACACTTGAAAGCCGCAACATTTTTAAATGTTGCCGAGATTTATAAACGAGTAAACATTTTGACCGTAGGGAACTTTCTTTTGAAAGTCATAGTACATACATGTACATACTGTATGGAATATATATTGGTTATATATAATAAATGGTCTTATTGACTTTAGTCAGAGAATGGGGCTCTTGCAAACTTTTGCAATAGGGGATTGAAGGGTTGATTCTTGCATCAAAACCTGTAAAAACGACAATGAGTACACTAAAATATCACGAAATTCACTCTCAGAATTGGGCTTAATGGAGGAGAGGCGCAGGTATCATGAGAGATTCCTATCTAAATTGAGACATATTTCTGTATTCCCGTCGAAAAAATGACAAATTATAGACAGGAATCTCCCATGAGATACCTAGTGCGTTGAACCGTCATTACGATCTTGTCGTTATCGCAGTTAAGTGAGTTAATTTCTAACTTTTAGACTCTCTTAGTGTGATTTTCGTGATTTTCGCTGGTTTTCCCTTATGAGATTGGACTATTCGTTTGCTCACAGCAAAAGTTTTCAAGAGGTCCATTGACAATGTCCTTCAAGGTTATACGTATGTATGAATAATGAATATGTACTATGACTTTCAAAAGGAAATGTCTTGGTAGAAATTGTCATTCTTCCATTTCTCGACCAGTTTTAAAGAGTTTTGCAGTTTTCGGGTAGGGGAAGTGTGGGTGGGTTGGGACACCGGGAGGGTTGGGACATTGCGTTTTTCTCAGTTTAGGTTGGCACTACCAACTTCATCCTAGGATGTAAAACTCTACTAGTGAGGCCACACTGCCAAACGGAGTTTGGAGGCAATATCACCTATCTTCTTCCCGCTAGGTCATTTTTGTTGTTTTGACCTATACTAATTTTTTTTCTGGCATTTTCTAATTCTTTAAACTTTTTGCTTTGTATTTATTTAAACTTCTCACAATTGGGGGGCCGAAAACAGTATATATTTAGGTGAAACTTCCCGCAGTTGCAATCTTCATAACCTAACCGTTTTTGGTATTGTTGTTTGTTCGCATTTTGTCGTTCTGGGAGGGTTGGGACATCGGTCTCAGGGAGGGTTGGGACACATTTCCAAAGTGCTTCTCAAACACAAAAAACTGAAAAACTTTGAAAACTGTGGAAACTTTTCAGTACCATCATATTTAAGGTCCTAAATTCATTAGATTAGTAATTTTAACTATTCTTTTAATTTTTCTAATTTTTTTTAACTTTAAAACTGATTTTTTAATTCATAGTTTTTTCCGTAGCTGCTAGCGCCATATTTCTAACCGCGGAGGCAGTTTTTATCAATTATTTAATTTTTTTCTACCATTTGTTGTATTCTTTGAAACCTTTTTACATTCTGGAAGTGTTTTTTTTTTAATTAAAGTTGTTTAAAACATTAAAACATTGATAAAATCATTCCATGTCCCAACCCTCACTGAGCCCTGTCCCAACCCATACAGGGTAGTTAGGGATGGGACACTTTTTGAATTTTTAAAAAAATTGCTCTAAAAAATTTAGTTTTTAATATTTTTTCTCCAAATCAAGGCAAAACATTTTTATTGACAGTCTGAATAATCTACAATAGCAACTTTTGAAGAAAAAAAAATTAAGGGACCCATAGACAGGTTTGAAAAAAAGTGTCCCATCCCACCCACACTTCCCCTATTTCAGAATCTGACAGAATTACCTATGGAAGTATGCCTTCAAAAAATCTAAAAATCTTTGGGAAATAATAGGCAGCATTATCAAGAACGGTTTCGATGAGAGGACTTTTCTTTTGAAGGCCATATATAGTACCCATCCATGGCTCTTCTTAAAAAATTTCCGTCACTATGCAGTGACAACTACCACCGCCCACCTCCTCAATAATTCCTATATCAAGAACAATGAACTCCCCATATTTAGATAATGTAGTAAGTTGTTCGGGAGTATAAGAGTTATAAGCAACACAGGACATTACTATCTTTGGTTGTCCACATGTTGATTTTAACTCAATAATATTCCCAGCATAGTTATTTACCTGCTTTTTTGTAATGGTAATTATTTCTCTTCCACTTGCCTTTAGATTTCCCAATATCGTAGCAAGTTCGGTTTGTGACGGTATTGAGTCCGGAGAAATAACGGCAAATTTAGTCCCAATGCACAAAACCACGTCAGTGTGATAAATCAGCTCATTATTGTCATCATAGCTACGGAACAAAACTGGCGTATAGTTCAATTTTTCTGCAAAAATGTTTACCAATCTTGGGTCAGTTCTCGGTGATATAGTAGCGTAAACAGTTTTAGTTATCCTGTCAAGCACTAAACTACCTTTCCCTTCGAGAAACATCGATTGCTCTACGTAAGGAGACAGATCATTTATTTCATTTATTTTAATCCTTTCTCTTTTTAAAGTTGTGATTAATTTATTTGGCTGAAGTTCCAGTCTCCTGTTTCTTGCAAACATAGGATACAAGAAAAGCACTCGTCCTCTGACGTTATCAGTTGTGTGAACTGAAAACCAATCGGGGAAAATTGCATCAGGTGTTTCCACATCATCTCTACTTGGTATAACAATAACGCGGATATTGTGACTTCTTAACTTAGCAACCGCTGGTATCCATTCTCTTAACGCATCTTCGTTTGTAACATTGATGTTATTTTGAAATGAATTGCTGTCTGCGGTTTCCGTGTTGAACTGAAAAGTTCTCGGTCTGACCATCACAACCGTATCCGTTGTTTGTTGTCGCTCACAGGAACACCCCGGGTCGGCAAAGTTAGGTCGAACGAGAGGTAAAAAAAGAAAAATGCTTATCAAATGGATAAATATTTTCTCAATGAAAGATAAAATTTTATTATAGGACCTCCTAGAAATCGTCGGCACGAGCACGACCTCATCTTTGTCTTCAAACTGATTTGCATGTTCGATGTAACCATTTTTCTTCTGAGCAGGATGGAAGTTCTGTCTTTTTGAGTGCGATACTTCTGAATGGACCATTTCTGGTTTTGGTGACCGGATGGATTGCGATTTACGAAGTCCAACGATGGAATTACTTCTCGATCGGATCTCCTGAGGCACAGACACTGCGAATTTACTGATGACTCAAACGCGTAAAAAACCGCGTATCAAACCGTTAGCCGCGATTGAGATAACTTTTAACAGCGGCGAATTAAACGTTAGCTAACTAAGATAAGTCGATAATATAACGTGTCAAACGTCGACAGATGAAGCACGACATGCTAAGTTGTTTAAACTTTCTATGAAACTGCTAATGCGGGAAAATTTGCAGTGTCTCGACGAATTTATACTCAATACGAGGCTTATCGCCATGGGGTTTGTCCTTCCTTTTTGGTACGATAAATTAGACACTGGCGAAATATATATCCAAAGTCACGACCTCATATACACCACAACAATGGCTCATGAAAATATGAAATAGTTGCGAGAAAATGATTCCTCGTATTATTCGTCAGTTCAGAAATCCCCCCCCCCCCCCCCCCCCCCGGCAAGTTCAGATGTGCGGTCCGAGACCTGGTCACTCACAATGCTTGACCGTCAGGTTTCCTGTATCGACACCTGACCGGAAAATTATCACAGTTCATGCACAAGTGCCGATTTCTCACCTATTCAATACATGGAACATGAATTCTATAATTTGAAGTATAAGTACAGTTGAACTGTTGCATTATTATTCTATTCAACTCTTTTTGAAAAGAAAAAAAAAATCGAAGATAGAAATTAAGAGGCAAGCAATGTGGCTCTCCGGTCCGCATTTCAATATGAAGGAATTCTCTTGTTAGTTTTATAATCTCCAACCTCCATTTTGGCACAGTGCGTTGTAGTAGTAGTGCTTACATCGGGCGAGAGTAATTAAAAACATTTTTTTTTTCGAGCTTCGCATCAACTTAATTGGGGCATATTTTTTCCCTATGCTCCCGAACCGTATTCCTCCTCCATATTTCTTGGGATTAGATGTGTTGCATGATTAGCGTTACAACATTACGAGATTCCCAGGTGCCTCTTATAAGGAAACAAGCTCGGCGATCCGTTCTCTTACAAGTGCACATGATTTGAATGGGTCTGTTGCGCACATTTTTTTTTATTTCATTTCCTTAAAGTGCTTGATGAAAGGAGCTCACAGTTTTTTTTTTATAATTTTTTTTGATCACGGGATCGTAAACTAAAACGCTTCCAAAGTTTCGGAAATGTCGAGTGATTTGAAAAGGTTTCGTTTCGGCGCGAAAATCGATGACGTCATAGTATAAAGGACATCCGTTGACCGGAGGTAGTCCGTTTGCGTGCCAATGGGGCTCTTTGCAAATTTTTGCTGTGAGCAAATGAATAGTCCAAGAAGACGCAAAAACCAGAGAACATCAGGAAAATCACATTGAAGAAGTCTCAAATTCAGTAATAAAATCACAAAACTGCTATACCGGCAAGATCATAATGGCGGTTCAACGCAGGTATCATGGGAGATTCCTGTCTTTGTCACTTTCTCTGAGGAAACTCAGAGATATGCGTCTTAATTTAGATAAGATTCTTCCATGATATCTGCGTCTCTCCACCATTCAGCCCGATGCTGACAAAATGAGAGTGAATTTCGTGATTTTTTAGTGACTCATCGTCATTTTTACAGGTTTTTATGCATCAAATCTTCAATCCCCTACAGCAAAAGTTTGCAAGAGCCTCATTGCGATTTGCAAAGACGCGTCTCCGCACTTTCCTTTGAAATTATGACAGATGGAAAGAAAAACTATTATCGTATATCACTATTATTTCATGCCACAATGCGAAAAAGCCCTACCATCGGTAACACCGGCGCGGACCTATCAGTGGCGGCTCGTGCAATCTGGCAACCGTGCACTTTTGCCATTTAAACGTATGCAAAAAGATCGATACTAGTGAGGCGCTACGCCTCACCAAGTAATCGATTATTTTACACAGTTTTAAATGGAGGAAATCCATTGTTGCCTAATTGCACGAGCCGCCGCTGGGACCTATATTATGATATGACGTCATCGAGTTTCGCACCATTAGCCATTTTACTGTCATTTTCAAATTCGTTTTGCAGTGCGAGCTTCAACTAATTGTTACTTTTCCCTATTACAGAGGGAAATTTTATGAGTTTTGGTTGTTTCCATCGGTTTTCTCGCAACATTTTACTTTAGAATCAGGTATTGTTCTGGCTTTATAGCCAAAGTGATCAACAGCCCCATTATTAGCAGATTTAGGTTCTAGGTTTCGTAGTCTAAATGGCTCGCTGTGTCGTAGACCATGCAGAAGATTCTTTCCACCATCGCTGGTGTGAGAGGGGCAGTAGAACTGGACATGGACCCTAGCGTTATATTTTCCCGCAGAGTCATCCTAAACATAGGGTGTTTGTTTTGTTAATAACGGGTGTTGATTTACATTCGTGAACATTTGAAAAAGCTCGGCTCCCCGAAAATGATGGGAAGTTAGATACACATACTTACCATCAAGTATCTATAAAGTTTCAATTTCTCATCTGTATCCTTTTCGAGGTCGTTCATGCCTGGCTGTCAGGGGCGGATCGACCATTCCGCAAATTACGTAATTGCGTAGGGCCCAAGGTAGATGGAGGAACAGGTGTGGACAGGAGGCGGAGCTCAAGGGGTTTTGAGCGACTTAGTTCTCTACGTGTGACGTAGACGTCGCCTATTCCAGCCACAAAATCCCCCTATACCACCGTGACGTAGCAGTCGCCTAAACTCACACATAGTACTCACTTATATGCACGCTGAAATATTAGCTCCGCCTCCTGTGCATACCTGTTCCTCCATATACCTCGCGTAAAGGCCCCAGAGTTAAGGTGATTCCAGGCGAAAAGAAAAGAGAGGAATATGGGAAAGAGAAGGGATTAAGGGGAAAAAAATTCAATGAAGTTATTGGAATTTTTTGGGAGAGGACCCCCGAGCCCCTCCTCTTTTTGGGGAATGTCATCCTATAGAGGGTTTTGTTAATCGACTGCCGGTGATGAGCGTTCCAAACAAAGCTGGTTTGTCTCTCTCGCTCTCACGTGACCCCCATGTACTGCCATCTCACTCTAATTTCAAAAATCGTATATAGAGACTTATTTTGTGAAATTTTATGGCAGAAATGAATTCCTCGAGGAATTTTAATGCGATTTTGATAAAAATATGTTGTAAAACAAGGCCCTGTATACGAATTTCGGAACTAGAAAGAGATGGATATACATGGGGGTCACGGGAGAGTGAGTGAGATAGTTTGGAACGCTACGCGGGTTTTATCCCAACCGATTGCAACCGATGAGCGCATTGTTGTGGTTGTTGGCTAACCGTTGACTTTGCACTAAAACCGTCTATAGGCACGGGGGCCTCAAATTCAAAGTTACGTAGGGCCTCAATAGATGTAAATCAGCCCTTATGCGTGCCGTTGGAATTTTTACTCACCCTGTATAAACTCGAGAAAATATGTTCCGCTCATGCAGATGGGGAATATGGAGGAATTATTTCCGGCTCAGCGGGGCTCAGACGTACTTTAATAGTATTAAAGGTCCATAATTAATAAAGGGAGACAATTTCTTACTCAATTTTATTTTGAGTAGAATATGACTGTGTGATGTGTGTGGAAGAGCCCCGACGTGACGGTCGACGCCCCGTTTCGTCGGTGTTGCCGAACTTGGCGGGAAGTTCAAAAATGTCACATTGAATTAAATGGGAAAATATGTATTAGTGTATGCGCAAAACGGCAGCTCTGTATCTGGTCGGTTAATCGACTTTTAATAAATCGTAAGAGCCATGCAGGAAATTCATCCCTGCATGCATTTAGAGAGATGAATAAAACGTTAGGGCCCCTACTTCGCAAATCGCTGTGTTTGATGCAGGTTTACGTGTAGGTATCACATCGCAATCTCGATGAATATTGGATACTTATAGCCGTTACGTTCCCTCCATCCACGAATAGCAATCTATATGGGTTTAAGTCAGTAGGCGTGGGTGGGGGTTAGAGGTTCAAGTGCCCTGTATTCATTCGTATTCTATAATCCCCTCTTCATTTTTAAATTCCTTTTTTTTTCTTTTTTTTATCGGTAATCAGCGTTGTTGTGATGAGGACAATCCGTGAATCCGTGATAATGATTTTTTTCCCGTGTAAAATATTGCAATATATTTGAGAAATCGATTTAGAATCTTACTCTAATTGAAATTACTGACTATCTTACGCATTCAAAAAGTTACAATCATAAAATAAAACAACAAAAGTAAACCTAATGAAGAGAGACATACCTACAGAACATCCATCATTGAAAAATAAACAACTCAAAGAAGAAAAAAATCAATAACCTGAAAATCTATGTAATCCATGTAAGTACCTATACCCAGGAAATTTTTCTAGGAGGGGGGCATCGGCTACGTCCCAAGTATTTTAGATTTTCTTCAAAAGTTCAAAATCACAGGATTTTTCTCTTTTTTTCTTCTCGTCATCTTCTTTTCTACCTCAAATATTCTTCTTTTCCGATTTTTTAGGGGATTTCTCTCCCCCCCCTTCGGTATAGTTACGTCCATGCAGTTATCAGCAATAAATAATCAATTTATACCAAAGGTTATACTCAGGGAACCTGTAAAGCTATACCAAAGAGTAGATACCAAACATTGTCATAAAAATTGCAAAATTTCCCCGGCGCCGCACCATGAATCGACTCACAGGGATCGGAAAATGGTTTTTACTGGACAAAAAATGTTTTCGTTTTTCGCCTCACGTATTTAAATCTCCGATGTTTTCTTTCAAAACCACGTAACTTGACTCATTTAAAACTGTAAAATTGATATTTAAACCCTTTTTTTTTGTATTATGTTTGTCATATACTTTCCTCAATCTTGCTTTTTGTTTATGGGCTGATGTCCGGTAAAATCTGTAATCCAATTCACTGTGCGATCCTTCAAAAACATGAAAAATTGCGTAAATTGCAACTTTTTTATCTTCATCCGTTCAAAAGTTATGGCCATTCTTCAGTTACTGTAAGGCCAACCAGTATATTATATGTTATGTTTTGGTAGACTCAAAGTAAAACACAACATCTAGCCATGCATTTCAAGCAAAGAGGTTCAAATAAGAGACGGAGCTGCTACAGTTCTCCGTACGGGAAAGTTAACCTCTTAACGTTGGCACTTTGAACTTATCCGACCCGATGTTACCCACTCTGTTCTATCGTCGCCTTGCGTCCTACCGTCCTGTTCCACTCGCGTTCTTTCTTATGAGTAAATAAATTGATCTTTGTTTTTTGCCTCTTGTAACTTTATTTCCGCACAGACTCTTATAAAGTTGACATCTACATGTGAGATAAGTTCACAGGATGACCGAAGATTTTTATTTCGCTGGTTTTTCTTATGATTTGATCTTTTTTATTTTCCGCTTTATTTTAACATTGACCAGCCGGCCTGTGTAATGGATTTGTTGCAAACTTTTGCTGCAACGATTAAAAGAGTATAATCTCATGTAAAATCGCCTGAAATTTCCATTGGTGGCATCAGAAAGTTTTAAAATGCAATAATAAACTCACAAGAGGCGTTTAATGAAATCCAATATGGCGGAGAAATATCGAGCAATTTGTATGAATGCACCACGAACGCATACAAGGATGGCCAACTTTGACAACCTCACTGGACGTAAAGGTTATGTGCTTGTTTACGTTGTGATTGGTTGTGATCGATATTGTTGAGGTTGGCTATCCTTTGGACGTTCGTGGTGCATGCATACTGATTGCTCGATTTTTCTTAAGTCTCTGTATATATCAAAGAGTCTCGACACGTGAAGAAGAAGTCGAAGGAGGCGTCCACTCTGATTGGTTCGGTTCACCGAGGAGGCGTGTACATCTCCTCGTGGGGGGGTTCCAACGGTTTTCTTATGGAGAATAACACAGGACGCCTCCTTGAGCTCCGCGATAGCCTAAAATCTAGCAGCCAATCAGAATTTATACCCCATTTGGCGAGACTCTTTGATATACAGGACCTCTAGATATTTCTCCACCAACTTGGATTTCACTGAACGCCTCTTGTGAGTTTTTTATGGGGCTATTGCACACTTTTGCTATAAGCGATTTAATAGTCGATTATGGCGTAAAAACCTCAAAAAATAACGATGGCACCACTAAAAACTTCCAAAATCCACTCCTAAACTCAATAAACGCAGTTATTTGCGCGAGCGTAATGGTGGCCGAAGGCACTAACAATGGGAGATTCCCATCTAACAATTCTGAAACTCCATCAAGATGTGACCAATTAGAGACTACTTTCATTTGACACCGGTGTCACTTGGTGTTGCGGTACCATTCATCGGATGTGGATCATCACTCTGATGACTAATTACTCTGTGAATCATCCTTGTCAGCATAGAAAGAGTGACGAAATTAAGATAGGAATCTCCCATTGTTAGTGCCTTCGGCCACCATTACGCTCGTGCAAATAACTGCGTTTATTGAGTTTAGGAGTGGATTTTGGAAGTTTTTAGTGCCACCATCGTTATTTTTTGAGGTTTTTACGCCATAATCGACTATTAAATCGCTTATAGCAAAAGTGTGCAATAGCCCCATTACATTCATGACTTTCTGATGCCACCAATGGACTTTTCAGGCGATTTTTCATTAGAGTAAACTCTCTTAATCGTTGTAGCAAAAGTTTGCAACAGACCCATTGGTAGGATGCAAACTTTTGCTTCGCAGCAGTAAAGAAGAACGCAGTACTATAGTGAAAATTCAGTGGTGGCTCCTGCAATTTGGAAACCATGCTTAATTGTCATTTAAACCTATGCAAAAGTATCGATGTCTTGGCAATTGCACCTCCTGAAGATTGATTGTTTTACCTAGGTTTAAATGAAGAAAATGCGCTGTTGACACATTGCACGAGCCCCTGCCGTGTAAAATTAATTGGAAATAACGTTGGGAGAACCGAAAAAATTATCAATTTCCATAATTTACTCACAAACTCAATAAATGTAATAACAACATTCCAATACAGCTGTTGTCGAGCGAGCAGTATTCGACGTTGAAGGCTCCATTAAAATGAGTCGATGAGTTGAGGAACGTATGGGAACGGACCGGAATGCCGGCAAATCCGCCTGTCCACCACTGGTCCACTGTCAAACTTAACCTTCGAATGCGTCGAAGCGGTAGACTCCTCTCAAATGCACAAAAGGTCGTGTCGGTACTTTATATACAATATTTCTATCAAGTATCAAGGGACTCTAGATTCTGTCTTACAAAATTTCAATTTCTCATAATAATTGACAATAAAGCGATACTTATTTCAAAATAATAGAGCTTCAAGCGCCTTCAATTTGGTGTATAGGCAAAATGAACGCCGCGTAACAGGAATATTTAACTACCCTGCGCTCACTTTAAACGATCGAGCGTTGTTTTGTCTATCAGTCACCTGCCTTATCTGCCTTGATCTTTGAAATCAGTGGATAAGGCTATATAGGTATAGTCGACAGGCTAAATGGCAATCACCAATTTTACCAATTTTTACCAAAATTACCAATGGTCCCTCTAAAGTGTTTATCGAAAAGTATATCTCTGTAACCAAGAATCCCTCCGTTATGTTCGATACCTATCGGCTGCTTGAAACAAGAACCAGCCGATAGCTTATCGAATATAGCGGAGAGATATTTAGTTTCAGAGATATACATTACGATAAACACTTTAGAGGGACCAATAGCAGCCCTTCATTTACCCAGACCACAAGCTTTATCCAATCATTTCAAAGATCGGCCCTCGGATCGTGAAAGGGCCAATAAGTTTGACGGGTAGCTCTTTTCATCGAACGAATGGTCTATAACCTCCAATAGTCCTCACGTAAAAATGAACAACCCGTATAACTCTCGATCACTAGAAACACCTCAGTGGCGAAGCGTGAAATTTGGCAACAATGTAGTTTCTCCATTTAAATTCACAAAAAAGGTCGAACGCTTCAGTCATCGGCGATGACCAGGCATTTCGACCTTTCTAATGTGTTTAAATGGGGAAACAGGAACGTTGCCAAATCGCACGCCTCGCCACTGAAACACCTGTAGTAATGACGAGCATACTCTCTAGTTTATGTGTGGTTTTTCCAAAGAACTTCTCAATTCTAGCATCCATCCACGGGAACTAACTCGCGTAGAACCGCTGATGTGCCTATGTAACCAATCCTATGCAACCGTTCTAAATCTCCACGTATCTATAAGTGGAAAGCTTTGTAGTTACGTTAAAGCACTTTCGGGTAAACCCTGCAAAGCCCTGGGACGTACGTTACGTAGGTACTTATAGTATCATCATGGATGTTTTCCAGTGGGATTAATTCTACAGGTAGGTTTCTAGAGGCTGTCGCGTAAGTTCATACTTTGTCGGTCAACAGTAATTTTACACTTGACGGCGCGGCGCGCGACGCGGGCGTTGGGCCGGTGGCATTCATAGCAAAAGAGGCGAGCGCCTAGTTTTCACTCGTTTCGTTTCCTGTCTCACTGATATAGGTATATATATACATTTATTATATTTTTTTCGAACAGAGAAACCATTTAATTTCATACCTGAAAGATTTCTCACGCCGAAAAAGTCACTTCTTATAGTGTGAAGAAAAGTATGAAGATCGACCCTATAGCAAATCTATGTACACTGAAAAAAAGCGATAGTCATAATACTATAGATTCTACGTATATTACCAGAATCACAACGATATGTAAACGACAGAAAGTCTAGTACTTTGGCCAGAAAATTCTGGTGTTAATCCTAGAATATGGTCATAGAACTAGAATTTCCTGAAAAGTTTCAAGAACTATGGTACAAAAACTAGAATTCTGGTAATTGTACTATCCCTTACGCCGGCCAGGTTGGTCTAGTGGTCAGGGCTCCTGACTCTAGATCAATAGGTCCCGGGTTCAAATCCCGGTAGTGACCCTAATTTTCACGATAGAACTGACGCGGAGGACGCACAGATGGACTTCGCGGCCTTAATCTCGGAAAATTAGGCGTCTAGAGCAAGCGAGGTCGGGTAGGGGGCTTGCGGGACACCGCTCGCCCCCCCTGGCGATCTACATCTCCCATAGCTGAGCCATGGACTCACGCTGAAGCCCAAACTTGCGATTAGGGTTACCAACTGGCAATTTGAAAAAGCCGGACTTTTCGTCAAAAAGCCGGACATTTCGAAGAAAGGAATTTCGCAAAATTTTCGGCTCCTGAAAGACATAAACTAAGCGTTTTCGTTCGAAATAATCAATGTTAATGTGATTTTCATAAGACTAAGCAACTATATTAAACAAATTTTTAGCATAATGCCTTTCTGCAGTTAACGAATGTGTGATGGAGATGGAGGGGGATCGATGAACAAACAAATCAGCAACCCCCTTCTAAAAACACCCCTCATTTACACCGAAACATCCGAATGCTAATAGAATGTATACAACTTTTATGAAGTCCTTGCATGCAATTTTTGTTATTTATAAATTCGAAAGGAATTAAATTGAATTAAGAAAATTCATATAGAATTAAACACACAGGGAAAGGATTAGAAAAGAAAATCCAAATTCTAAGAGTGAAAAATTTAATGTAGAATCTTACATTTTTAAGTAAGTACCTTACCTTTTGTCCCTTTTTCCTCCTTTTTTTCCACATTTTTGGGCCTTATATCATTAAACTCAAAAAAGCCGGACATTTTCCGAAATTTCAAAAATCCGGCCGGACGCCGGACAACGGTGCCAAAAGCCGGACATGTCCGGCAAAAGCCGGACGGTTGGTAAGCCTACTTGCGATGCCGTTGACGTCTCTACAGATGCTGCCATCTGTGAGACATGCTGCTGAAACAAGTTGACTCAGCAGAGATGGGAATCCCGAAATGTGCCTCAATTTTATTACAGTCATATTGTCAGCATAGATGAGAGGAGAGAGGTAGATAAGATGACTCGCCACGCACATCGGCACAAACCGGATCGTGAAAGCACAAGAGAACTGAAAAAGGTCGCAGTGCGATACTCCTTCGGGGGCGGTCCTTAAGGGGGGAAAAAAAAAAAAAAAAAACTATCCCTTACATAGGTTCACATATTGTCAGGCTTCTGGTGATCTTTTTTTTTTCTGTGTATACTGGTGACAGAATGTTGCGAAAGGGTTTTTCATACATTCAAACCTATGTAAAATAATCGATTCCTCATTAGGTCTACGAGCCAAGGTTAAGGTTACAGGGTTTAGTGTCATTTTTGGCCACAAGAGTGCTGAAATATGATTGATAGCTAGTAAATCATTTTGAGGAAAACGAAAAGTTACGATCTAGATTATTATTCCGAGAGGAACTTTGCAAAACTTTATCTCACAAAAAAATGAAAATATTAAACTTGGAGTACCATAGTACTTACACTGAATATCGAAAATCCAACAGCGAACAAAGTATCAAAATGTGATACCTATTTTTTTTTTTTTCATTTTTTATTATTATTTGATTTATTTATTTAATTACTTATTTGGTACGATTTTTGACCATATTTTTTTAAGAGAACTCCTCTTACGATAATTATCTAGTGCCGAGCGCATTTGTATATGAAAACAAATGTTTTACTATCCATCGGTGCTCCAAAATCAGGGAGCGTCGATAGGATTTTAGGGGCCCTTAGGACTGTAGGGGTCTTAGGGCCCCTGTCACGGCCGGGGGTCCTTTGCATCGTAGGCTCGGCGTAGGGCTCCGAACCGAAATAAATTTTTCGCTTATAATTGGTTCCGGTTCCAACTTCGGTTTTACATTCTCCTTTAGTTTCGGTTCCGATCCCAGTCCCAATCTCGTTTCTGTTCTGATTCCAGAAGGGTTCAAATTCGGTTCCATCTGTTGGAACCGGAAAAACAGAAAGTTTCAAAATTCATGGTTTCACATATAAATAATGACTGAGTTTGAATTATAGAAATATGGACAGATTTATTTATAAATCCAAGATCTGGTTGTAAGAGTGAGAGAGAAAACGAAAACTGTAAATTATTAAGGGCAGATTTTATCTGTCAAATTGATGTAAGAAGTTTAAGAAGAAAAAAAAAAAAATAATAGTGATCGATGTTATGTGTATAGCTCTTCGGAACTGTTATGTACTAATTTATACCCCGGCAAAAATAGTCCATACAGGTCCATAAGGTCTATACACGTCCATAAGGTCCATGCAGGTCCATAAGGTTCATAAGGTCCATAATCAATTCCCTGTAAAGAGTATGGATATGTATGGATCTGTAAGGATATGTATGGATCTGTAAGGATATCAGCAAGTGTACCCATACGATATCCATGTACATTGTATATATCCATACTCTGTATCAGGAATTGGTTATGGACGTTAGGGACCCGCGTGGTACATTTTTGCCAGAGCAATACTTCCATTTTGGAGCCGATTGGAACCATATTAGAAATTATAACAGGTTTCGGTTATAGTCGCGCTATTGTAGGTTCCGGTTCTGGTTCTGGTTCCAGTTCGCAACCCTTCTTAAGAAACTCCGAACCATAACCAAAACCAATTATGTTTCTAATAACGGTACCATTTTGGAACCGAATGGAACCATATTAGAAACATACTTGGTTTTAGTTATAGCCTCGCTATTGTAGGTTCCGGTTCCGGTTCCGTTTTTACCATTCCCCATTTATTTCGCTTTCAATTCTGGATCCGGTTCTACTTCGCAACCCTCCTTGGGGAAAGCCAAAGGAGCCGCCCCCCCCTTCCTAAACACCCTTCTCGAGTCAAATCGAATGACAGCAATCAAGTGGCCGAAACTGACCCTAAACGCTAAAGACCCCATTAATGCAATTCGTGCTTGCACACTTCACGGGAAACTGGAAGGTAAACTCTCGGCATCGATATCTCGCTCGCTATCAATATATCTATAGAGAGTGATTGGAGTGCGAGGTTCAATACCATTCAGAATGAGCCGCGAGCAAAAATTGACGGCATTTATATACGAGCACGGGTGCGAATAAGTCGGAGTAAAGGAGCGATAAAGGTAATGATCGATAGTATCGGTTGTTTACAACGAGATTGTAGAGCTGGAGGATGTTGTCGCCATGACAACGGTGCGGCGCGGCCCGGCCAGGAGCGCCAGTGGTGGCCGACCCGACCCCAGCGCGAGCGAGACAAGCGTCGCGACGCCGTTTAAAACGCGCGCACGCGCACATCGCCTGGAGAGGAGGCAGAGCCGCCGCGAAAATTTCAGACTTTCACCAAACATTCAGCCCGATGCTGCTCGCTGCAAAGTCGATAGCTGCTAGAGCTTTTAGAAACTGTTGAAAGCGCTCCGCTCGGGCACCTGCCGTGTTGCTCCTACGACGCGTTGGTTAGACAACAAGCGTAACTCGCACGGACGCAACGCGCAGTGGATCGCTCTTCAACTTCAACGCATTTTTTTCTCTTTTTTTTTTGTAACCACTCAATTTTTTTTAAATTCTTAGAAATTGTGCCGCGCATTTATAATAATAATAATAATAAAAAAAACCAAACAAAATAAAAATTGTAAACAACTTGAGATTATTTTCTCTCCCGATTCCAATAATGTTATCTCACAATTAGTGCTACCTGTTTGTTATCTTCCCCTCCCCTTTCCCCTCCCCCGCAACATTTCGCGCTCTCTCTTTCTCTTTCTCTCTCACTCTCCTCCCCTTTGATTTGTTGTGTGTGACGACCCTGCCCTCCGCAAAATGCGATTTCATCGACGGTGGTTCCTCCCGAATCTGCTCGTTAGGCGATAACGACCTCCTCTCACGCTCAAACCCGTGATCCCATGTCGGGAGTTCGGCCAAACCGTTTGCTCTCTCTTTCGTTCTCTTTTCCTCCCGCCCTCTGTTTCTGGTTCCTTAAACTATGCGATGGGTTCAAGCGAAAGGTTGATTAAAATAGTCTAAGTGTCAACAAGCTTTTATGAGGAGGGCGTTGAGCCTTTCTGCGGATACTGAGAGGTGAGTTTCTTCTTCTTCTTTTTTTTTTTCAAAGTGATTTCCATTCAACCTTTTTGAGCTCCTGCACGGAGAGTACGTGACATGAGCAACACCCTCTTTTTGTTGTGACAACGTTGCTCTTATCTCGCTTTCCAACGTGGAGACTTTCACTCTGATCAGAGCGAAATACGTTTATTTTAGTTCGATAACCCAAACTTTTTATTGGTAGTCAACGTCTCACCTTTTGTAAATAACAGAGAAGTCGTGATTTGCCTTTGTGGGCCTTTTTTCGTGTGACTGTTTATTGAAAATAAACTTAAAGAATTCGTTTTGATCAGAGCAAGACACGTTTTTTTTTTTTTTTTTAGTCAAAATTGAACAAGTTTTGACTTCGTAATTTCTGAAACTATCATTAACAAAGTATTCTTGACAAGACTAATGAGCCTTAATTTGGTATCTAAGATTCTTTTTTGTGATGTAATGTTTCTTTTGAATACTGTGCAATACTGCACAGCAACTTCAGGCCCGTAACCAGAGGGGGGCCAGGGGGGGCTCAGCCCCCCCTAGAAAATTGTGAGCCCCCCTGGAAAAATTTGTTTTACCATGTAGTGTATTAGAAGCTATACCACAATATCCCCCCTGAAAACACACGAGCCCCTCCTGGACAACATGCCTAGTTACGGGCCTGAGCAACTTCAATCTGTGCAAAATACAATAATTTTTTTGTTCAATGAGACACAAATTTTGGCTTTTAAGTAATGAGAACATCATCGCGTTAACCCCTTGTTGACTTATTTCTTTAATTGACGAAGAAAACTAATTGATGTAGAAATCAGTTTTTCAGTCCAAGATGAATCAAGTTTGGCTCTTTAGAGTTTTTTAAAATTTTCATTTACAACTTCTCATTCTTGATAGAATCTAACAGGCATCAAATGAAGTTACTAAAGACATCGCTAGTTACTTAATGATTCCATGAAATGTGAGATTTGATCTTTTCGCAAACTTTCATTTAATTTTAATAATGATTCCTAGATTCCTGTGTACGAGCAAATTTAACGCTTTTTGAGCTCTATACGTGGAAATGGGGAAAAAAAGTCTGAGTGATAACCTGTCTCGCCTATCTGCTCGTGCATGCTGTTATTATAGTTGAAGTGTTTCTTAAAAGTAGGCTTTTTTTTTTAGTAATTCACGGAAAAAAGTAATTAAAATAAAAAGAAAATTAAGACTTTGGAATCCTTATAAAGTAGAGAAAAATACTCTAAGAGGTGACTAAAAAGTCGAATCGCCGATAGTATGCGGGTTCGTGAAGCCAAATTAGTAAACGAACTGTAAAGAATCTTCAAGAGCTGGCAAAACGTCTTTTAGAATCTTAACTTATCCTCTCTGAAAAAAAAAAAAATAAATAAAAAATAATGTTCGAGAAACCAAAAATGACAGGGAACGGATTCATAAAGTACTCTTTTAGTAGCGAAAAGCTTTGGAAATGTCCAAGTTTCTGAAAATAAGAAAAGATGAGAAAAAATGAATTGCCCATTCGAGACGTCTTTTGCTCATAAAGACGGTAGATTTCCTTTCTCTTTTTCCTTCAAACGGACATTTATATCTTGCCGTCTTATAGCTTAGGTATACGAGAAGGCATCCTCATAATGTCTATCCAGAAGGGGAAATGAATGCTCTGAAGATTTTCATTTCACTTTTTAATATTTAATGGAACTGTTGCTTCTCAGTGAAGAGGTCTCGATTAACAATGTTGGATGCGCAGTTGAATGGAGCCAGAGGCTTGAAATTCATTGAACCGCGTTCACTGGCGGATGATCCAGGAATCTATCTCTCCTCTCTCTTCTCCCATTAGAACGCGTATGTTAGAAAAGGACAGATTAAAGGCAGTCACGTGCTTTTCGCCCTCTTTTCTATCCTTTTCTAACACATGCCTTCTAATGGGTAACGAAAGAGAAGTACAATTTCTTGGATCCACTACAGTGCTCTATGGTCTTAGATTGGAGAAAAAATGGCCAAAAATCTATGAGAAAAAGGTAATAAAAAATCAGTGTTTTCGACCTTTTAAGCTTAATTTAAATCAATCCAGAGGCTCTTCGCGGTTTGAAAGCTTGTTAAAATGGGTCTTTGTACTTAAAATTGGTCTTGGAAGTTTATAAATAATAAATTGATGAGAAATTTACGTTCTGATTTTTGGCCATTTTTTACGTTACGTTCTGATTTTTGGCCATTTTTTACGTCACGTTCTGACTTTTGGCCATTCATTTACGATCTCAAACAATTGTGCTGCGTTGAAACGGGATCCTCCCTAACGTAAAATTATTCTGCGTAAGGAGAGTAAGTATTTGGTTTTTGAATTCTCACCGTAAAGGAATTCTGATTTTCCACGAAATCAGTCCATTTTTAACGGTCGTAACTTCAATCAATTTTAACAGAGAAAAAGAAAACAAAATGAAGAGCTCTGAAGATTGTATTAGTTATTAGGCGTGCGATGAGGTCGCTAGACAAAAGAAGTAAAAATCGCTCGAGCAACAAAATATGGCGAAGCAGAGGCGTATAGCGTGCTATTTGACAACGTCGCAGTTTGCCCATTTAAACTCATGAAAAATATCGATATTAGGTGTTTGGTGAACACCTTCGCCATCGACCTTTTACATACATTAAAATGGAAACAATGCGACCTTGCCAAATTGCACGATATGCTACTGAGGTGAAACTATGTAGCATCACGCGAAGTAGTATAAGGGGGTCTAGAACAAAGATGATGCGCTGTTGAATTGATCGCCGAGGCTTGAAATTCAACGAACCGTTAAAATGAGATCCCTTTTATCTTAAAATTCGTTTGGTGGGTAAAATAAGTAATGGTTTTTTTCTTCTTCTTCTTGAACTTTCAAAGTAAGTGCATCTGCTTATTTTTCACGAAACCAGCGCATTTTTAAGGGTTAAAACTTTGATCAATTTTTGGAGAAAGAAAAGAGAGAAAATGAAACTCTGAAGGCTTCGTTTTACTTTTCAGTAACTAGTGGAGTTGTTACTTTTCATATAGTTAAGAAGTCTCGACTAGCGTCGTGGTTGGATTCGTTGTTGAATGGAGCTGAGGCTTGAAAAATTCATTGAGTTGTTACAACGACATCCGTTCTATATTACCAAATTATTTTGGATGTGGATTCTGTCAAATTTCCAAAAATTGAGTATTGATTTTTCACAAGATCAACCCTTTTTTAACAATCGAACCTTAGATCCATTTTAAGAGAGGAACAAACTTTTTCTTCACTAATTTGATGAGATCAAAATGTGTCTCTTTTTGTCGTCTTTAACATAATCTTTTGAAAATTTCCTCGTTTATTCCCCGTTTGACTCAGAATCAAATGTTAACTGGAGGAATGCAGAAGATTGTGTGTCCATGACAAGTGATTTTTTTTTTTTTTTTAATTTGAGCTCGTTTCAATTTTATAGAGGTGAGTTTTGGGCCGACCAGTAATTCTGCGGTCGGAAGTCGAGCGTTTATTTTTTGAAAAAAACTACATAAACATTAAACTTTGGTTGTAAAACTTTTGATTAGGGATTCGAACCCTTTTCTTTGAAATATTCATTAATTCTGATAACGAAGCAGCTTTTTGAAGGAAAAGTGTCAAGGATCAGTGTTTATTCTATTCCCACTAGAAATTACATGACTGGTCTGCGTGGCCCAGCTCCATAACTGATTAGCGCTACATCCTAAAAAAAATAACTGCAGAAAAAAATGTACTCCAATAAAGAACTTGCATTACTTGCAAATTGAATAAAACTACGCTCGTTCATTACCATTTGAAGCAGTGGCATTTGTGTGAAACGCAAACTTGTAACGGATATGTAACTGTTCGTGCGCTCCGGAATTGGTGTGGCATCGTCTTTAATTGAAGGCGAAATTTAAGCGCACGCGACTCTCCTCCACTGAGCTGCGCTCAGATTCGCGTGCAATTCGCGGATCTACATTCAGTCGTTAGGTACTACATTCTTTTCTCTCTCTTCCATCCGTTACTCTTCGTAATTTATCTCTTTTCCCGCTTTGAAGATTTGTAAGTACCTAACATGTGCTGATGCGGATTCAAGAATTTATTTATCCACCTCTTTCTCCGCCCATAAACTTGAACACATCATGCGTTAGAAAAGGATTGAGGGGGAGGGAGCCATCACGTGATCTCGGCTTCTATCTCTACCCTTCTCTAGCATATACGTTCAAATGGGTGGAGAGGGAGAAGAGCAAATCCCTAGATCCGCCGATGAACCCGTAGCAGACGTAGCAATCCCAAAAGGAATATTTTAACCTCGTAGATTGCCGGTTTTTAGGAATAATGCACGAAAGGAAAGGCGAACTATTTAACAGACAGTCGGTTAGTTACTCATGAAATACTCGCTCTAACGATTATCGTGGCTTACTTGGGTCTCAGAAGAGTGGTATCAGTATTTTTTGTTCCTCTTTAAAGGTTAAAAAAAGGTAACTTAATGGTGGAGGTTAAAAAATAATTAATTTTCTCTGGTCTCTTTTTCCACTGACTTAGTGCCAGATTCCTCATGAAGCCATTATTATCGAAGTCATAATTATTTCCTAAACTAATTTTACAGTCATATTTTATAATTATTTGTTATGAGGTGTTTTATCGTTTTTTTATAGTCTCGTATATTCTCTGGCCCAAATAGTGAAAATAGTCTCACTCAACAGAATTTCCACGGAAAGAAGCACACGTGCTCATATTCTGTTTGTTTTGAGGAGGTGAAATACACATCTCATAAAGTGAAATCCATAATTTATAAAAATAACATAACATAACCTAATCTAACCAGTGGCCGGTGGCGTTCCAGAAAATGTGGGAGCCTACCGTGAACCTTGAGTCGGTGGTCCCTAGAATTTACACAAAAATGAGGGGCCTCAAAAAATACCCCTCCCCTTTTATTATGCTTCCTCTCCGCTATAGGGGAGTTTGCCCCCCCCCCCCCGGAAAACTTTCGAAAATTGGAGATATCTCAGGACGCGTTTCCACGCTATTTTAGCTCTAAAAGTTCATTCAATTCCCACGGAAGGAAATATCCGACATTTTTAAGGCCACCTTGTAATAATATACTAGTATCATACAACGGGAAATGAATTCCAATAATTTTTCACAGCTAACGCATCAATACATCTGCATTTTTCACTTTAAGTATACCTGTATACAACGCATCACGCCAGTGGCGAAGCGTGCAATTTGGCAACGTTGTATCGTGTCCATTTAAATCCACGTCAAAAGTCGAATGCGAAGGTGTTCGCCGAACACCCAATAGTTCGATCTTTTCCATGGGTTTAAATGGTCAAATTGCAATGTTGCCAAATCTCACGCTACGCCACTGCATCACGCATGATTCTTCGCGATTTTGACGGGGCTCGCGAAAAAGAAACTTGCCTTCACAAAAGAGCACTCACGTTATAATTCACGAACGATCGGATCATTTAGTATTAATCACTGCAGCATTGAAGTAAACCGCAAAAAAGATGCATGCAAAATTGCAAAGAGAATAGTATCGCTTAAGAAGTTAGGTTTCCATTGCGCAATAACTCTCATCTATGCTATGATGAGCTAATCGTGATGATTTATTTCTCTCCTGTCTCTTTCGTTTCTTATACATCAACTGTTTTATTCCGTCAAACATGCGGATCTGATGTAATCTATCTGATGGCCTATAAGAGAGCCCCTGCGGGCCTCTTAGGGTCTGCGGAGGCCTCCGGTAGGTACGCCGCTGAATCCAACCTGACCTAATCTAAAAAGTGGATTGTGTGAACTCACCTTCCTCACAATGTTTTACACGCATGGGCGAATCGAGGAATTTGGCAACCATGAATTCATTCCGTTTGAACGTATGAGAAACAATCGATCCTTCAAGGGCCAAGTCCCTTTTACTAATCGATTGTTTCTCACATATGGGAATGATACGCGGTTGCCAGATATTGCTGGATCCGCATTTGTTTACACGCCTCCCATTCCTCAAATTGTTTATGTTTAGTTTCGAAATCACCCCCCCCCCCCCCCTCCACGGGAATTGTGCGTGTAGCTCTTCACAACTACGCAAATCCCGCATAATGAATCTTTATAGAATCCGTAAATCTCGCCTCAATCCGCACTATAAATAAACGGGCCCCAGACTCTGGATTTGCTTTGAAGTTCATCCTTGAAGGAAGCTACAGATCGAAGAATAAGTGGAAGGAGGTGAATTTTTAACACCAGTGATTCTTCACCCCATCCAAATTGAAGCTCTCCCCCGTCCTATAGTCATGACTCGATATCAGCAGCACTTAAAACTATCGCAAGCATAGTGTCGCAAAGCGGTAGCCGCATTTATTGGGGCGATGTGTGTAGTGTTTCCTTACAGCCTCGAAGAAGGGGGGGGGGGAGTTTTTTTTTTCCTCCGACGCGGTGGATTACGAAGCCAAGCCATGTATCCTTGTGAATTGTAAAATATTGGCGCAATAGGTCATTCATTATTAACAAGATTCCTTTCGCGCGCCGTCGCATTTTAATCTCGCGCATATTGTCTCATATACATATCTATATATGTAGTAAGATATCTATATACAGGGTGTTAAAATAAAAGGAGCGGCTTCGAATATATATCTCGAGTTTGGGTTCGAATTTCAAAAACCGCTGAAACGCACTGGTTCCATTATTTTGAGGAGGACATCTTTTAAGGAGGGATTATTAAATTATTGGCCTCCCCAGGGGGGTGAATAAGGGGGTCATCGCCCCCCCCCCCTAAATCACATTTTTCAAATGACGACCCCTAGTCTTTATTACATAAATTCAAAGAGCATCCAATTCTAATCATTTTGGCGCAAATCACAGGTCGATATTGTTTGTATTTTTGAAACATAGAAAGTCAAAGTTCGATATTGACCCATCTTCAAAAATTTATAACTCTCACTAATAAAGTCGGAATTTAAACATTTTACTATTATTAAAACCCCGATTTTTTTTTCAAAATTTTCAAAAATTTTAAAGCAGCGATTTTCTTGCAAAACGGCTCGAATCACCAATTTTTACTTGAAATCTGTTGGTTGAGTTCAAACTAGCGATGTAGGTAAATCGCTCGTGAAGTTTCAAAAATCAAGTTCTTGACTTCCGATATCTGAAACACGAGAGACGATATTGACCTGTGGTTTGCTCCAAAATGCTGCGAACTAGATGCTCTTTGAAGTTATATGTAATAAAAATTAGGGGTCGCAATTTGAAAAATGTGATTTATAGGAAGGCGGTGAACACCGTATTCACCCCCCCCCCCCGGGAGGTCAAAAATTTGACAACCTTCCTAAAAAGATGCCCTCCTCAAAATAATAGAACTCGTATTTCAGCGTTTTTCGAAATTCGAACCCAAACTCGAGATATTTGGAGCTGCTCCTTTTTTTCAACACCCTGTATTTATATCCGTTGATCTTGATTCTCTTCGTCTTAAAAGGGCGTACTTCCAGACAAAAATCCAATCTTATCCCGTTATATAACTTTTATACCATTATTGTTGGAGTTTTTTCCCCTCTTGATTATTATTTCTGATAGTGAAAAAGAGACAGTTTCTTTTTACTTTTTTGTTGAGTTTGGCGGTGGCGGAAGGCGCTGTCAGTCGTATTCAAGCAGCCGGGTGAAAAAGGGTCGATGAGGTAAGATGAGGAGAAATTAATTTTTACTGCGCTTTCATCAACGAGGCTCTCGTTTCTTCCGTAACTGATGCTAGCGTTGTCGGATTTCAGGGTAAAATCCATCGTATAATTTGCATAATACGTATATTGCTGTTTGTGTTTACATATTGCAGCTCTGGCTCATATACTGCAACAGTGGATTGCGAAATTTGGCAACCATACTTTTTTACATTGAAACATATATGGGTCATTCTGCAGTAAAGTGGACATGATTTGCAAAAATTGAAATTTAAAAATTAGTGCCTAGCAGACTTGTTTTGCATTAAAATGCAACCAGAGACGAAAATATTATCTAAATCTAATAAGGTCAAACGTGTTGATGTTACAGCAGGTTTGATGTGTATTTTCAATGACGAAATCACACGCGTCCCACCCGTCCCGTTATGCTACTTTTTAATTTTTTTAGAGAAAAATAATTTAGTAAATGAAAAAAAAACTTTATGTAGGATCAAAGCTTATACCCTTACCTTTAACATATATTTTTTCCAAATTTTTATCTCTTCAAAACTCACAGAGTTTCAACTTTTTCTGAAATGATTGAAAAACCTTGTCTATTTTCTGTCTCACCCGTTACACCCTTATTTTGCTCTTTTCTTAGCTTTGGATAGAATTTTTTTTTAAATTTGAAAATCCTATCGCTATTTAGAAGTTAAGACCTTTCTGTTGGTGGGATAGTTTTTTCATTTAAATGATTAAAAAGTTGAAAAAAAATGACTTCAAAGTCGTCGGAATGTCCCACCCGTTACAAAAAAATTACCCATTTGTGAAAGTATTGATTTCTTGAGGACGCAATTGAACTTCCTACAATCGATTATCTTACATAGATTTAAATGGAAGGAATCTGTTGTTGCCTTATTACACGAGCCACCGCGGGTCATACAGCTATAGCAAGTGTAGTATGACTTACGGCTTTCAAAAGAAAGTATCCTGATATAAATTTTCATTATTTCATTTTTCGACAAATTTGAGAAATTTTACGGTTTTCGGGTATTTCAGAGTCTCTCAGCATTGCGACTTGTGACATTCTTCCTCAAAAAATTTGAAACGATGGAAAACTAAAGAAAAATTCATCAAGAACAATTTTGATGAGAGGACTTTCTTTTTATTTATTTATTTATTTATTTATTTATTTATTTATTTATTTATTTATTTATTTATTTATTTATTTATTTATTTATTTATTTATTTATTTGTTTATCTATTTATTATTTATTTATTTATTTATTTATTTATTTATTTATTTATTTATTATTTATTTATTTATTTATTTATTTATTTATTTATTTTATTTATTAATTCATTCTTGCAGTAGCCACAGAATTGGTAGCTTTGGCACAGATCAAAACAAAACAATATTGAAAAGCTAATTAAGTACATGGGATCACTTAAAAGTACATTACAACAGCACAAATGAAAGCTAGAAGCATCTAAAAAGGGTTATCAAAAAATTCATTGAGAGAGTAATACGCCTTCTCATTTAGTTTGTTTTAAACAAAATTTAGGAAAACAGAGTCTACATTATTAACGAACTTTTGAAATTCATTGTAAGTACAGTGCTGCATATTGTCCATCCAAATCCACAGAAAAGGTCAAATTCGAGGGTTTTCACCAAAATACCCCGAATAGTTTGATAAAACGGGTTGAAATGGACAACATTCAACGCTGCCAAATTGCTTGCTACGACATTGATGACAGGCAACATTCTACCATGCATGAGCGGATACAGAAATTTGTCTTTATCTCTCTCTCACTGCTTCTGTTTGAACGCATGTGTTAAAGAAGGATAGCAGAGGGGGACATCAGCCCATCACGTGACTTTATAGCCCCTATCTCCGTCCTTTTCTACCTTATGCTTTCAAACAGGAAGAGAGTTAGAAACACAAATGCCTGTGTCCGCCCGTGCACTGTACTGTCTTAACCCCTTATGGACTAAGCCCGAGTTAACTCGTTTTTCTCTTTTAGTCTTTTTCACATTATTCCAGTCTCACGATTCCGAATGGAGCTGTTGCAAACTTTTGCTACAGGCTTATAAATAGCTGATTATGCGGTAATACCCTGTGAAAATAACGATTAGGGCACTAAAAAATCACGAAGTCCACTCCTAAACTCACAAAATGCTTTTAAATGCGAGACCGTAATGGCGGCCGAGGCCGCGGTTTTCTTACGGCAATTATATGCTTCTTCTTCTTCTTGTGTGGTGTTGCGAGAACACCTCGTGTAGATGGCGCTGATTGAAGAAAGGAAATTCCAATGAAAACCGCGGCCCCGGCCGCCATTACGGTCTCGCATTTAAAAGCATTTTGTGAGTTTAGGAGTGGATTTCGTGATTTTTTAGTGCGCTATAATCGTTATTTTTACAGGGTATTACCCTATTATCAACTATTAATAAGCCTGTAGCAAAAGTTTGCAAAAGTTCCATTAACGCGATTATCGATGTAGACTCTTTCAAGATAAGATTTCGTCGTGCGCCTTCAATTTATAGTATAGGCAATTCCAACTCCCAAGAGTACGAACAGTTAACTACCTTCAATTCAACATACATTTCACTGTCCTGGTGCGATTTTATAGCGGTCACTTCGTACGAGCAATCGATACAGCTTTTGTTTTGTTTTGTTTTTTTTTTAACTTTTTTTTTATTTTAAGGGCTGAATGCAACCAATGTATCGATCGGTTTGTATAATGTGGCAACAAACAAGCATTTTCTCCTCTCCATACTAACTCTAGAGTGACACCATCGATTCTCGGAGAGACAATCTACCTCACCTAAAAATAAAGTTTCCCGTGGGTTTAAATGGCAAAAAGTATGGGTTACAAGTCGCACGAACCGCCATCGGCTACAAAGAGCTACGGGGAGGGAGGGGGCATAGGATTATTTGACTAAAGTCAAAGCTGGAGAAAGAATTGTACATATTGGTTTAGTGTGACGTCATGGAGACTTTATGTTTACATGATATTTTCGGATCGTTTCAACTGTGGATCGGGGGCAAATCTATTTGGATATAGACAGCATGCAATCCACATTCCACTGAAACGTGTGGTTTTAAACTTTCGTGCAATCATGTGCGTTGCGTATTGCATATACCTAAACTATTTAGGCTGAACAACTTATTCCCAACATTTAGTAAGTTTGATGTATACACTATACACGGGAAAAAGGCAGGTAGAATTTACCATCTGCATAGCTGATTTTGGAGTCTGCTATCAAGTTAATTAATATGCTATGGTAAATTTTACCATCATATGGTAAATTCAACGTACCTTGTGGTGAAATGTACCAACACGTTATCTTCATTTACTACAAGGTGCGTTAAATTTACCATACTAATTAGCTATGCAGATGGTAAATTATACCAGTTTTTTCCCGTGTAGGTACATAGCAAGGCACCAATAAAACATCAGCTCGTCTTCATACCACAAGTATGCCTGGTACGCAGTGATAGCTCGTGCAATTTGGCAACAATATTTTCCCTCCATTTGGACTTAATGTAAAATAATCGAAAGCTTCTACGAGGCACTGCTTTGCTATCGAATCGATTATTTAACATAAAATTAAATGGAGGAAAAGTATTGATGCTAAATTGCACGAGTCGCCACTGCTGATAGTACGAATTTCCAGTACAGCAATTTTAAGAATCACTTTACCTTTAAAATTCGACGAAAAGATATTGATACGTATATGCGTGAACTCAAAACTTCGAAAATCTATTCTTGGACTCGGAAAAATATGTATAGGTAAATTAAAAATTGTTGGTTGATGTCGTTTTAATACTATTCAAATCCTTGCAATTATTCACCGAGGATGTACTTGTTCTACATATTTTTGCAGCAAATTCAGGAGTTACGAGTCATGTAATAACGGAAACAAAACAAAATAATTTACAAAGAAACTTCCAGAAGAGAACGCTCTGGGCTCTCTCCATGAGCTGTATTTCGAACAATTTCAAATTTCTTCAGAATTATTACATACCTGTTTATACTTGCAAATATGCGCGTTTGTTTACATTATCAGCTTCGCTTTGCATGAATTTTCCCTGGAAATGGTATTCTCGGTAGATTGATACACGTGGTTGAATAATATCCAGCGGCGACAACATGAGGCGATTGTTTGTATTTTGTTTTTGTTTTTTTTTTTTGGTCTCTTACGAGTTCACGAGTGGATTTTAGAAGAATTTAAGTGCGAGCATCTGTATTTTTTCGACGTACTCTAGGTTAAACCCGATGTTTATTTTATCTATTGCAAGCGTTCCCCTCTTGATAATTCTGCACTCTGGTTACCTCTACACGATGAAATATATATTAATTAAAACCTCTATTTAACTTTTCTCGCTGAAAAATAATGATCGTGGCTTTGTTATTTCTATCCAATAAACCAACAGTCCCGATTTATCCTTTATGTTGATCCGATAATGAGATCATTATAAAACTGGTTTGGTCATCATTTGTGTGATAGCGAAAAATGCAATGGGGGGCTCTTGCAAAATTAATTGCTATAGGTGATTGCGATGAGTTGGTTCTTGAATAAAAACCTGTAAAAATGACCATGAGCACCTACACTAACAAATCACAAAATTCACTCTTAGAATTGAGCTTAATGGCGGAGCAACGCAGGTATTATGGGAGATTCTTTTCTAATCAGAGGTATAACTCAAAATTTCTGCAGAGAAACAGACAAATTAGACAGGAATGTCCTATGATACTTATGCCATTACGATCTTTTATGCCGTTATTGCTGTTTTCTGTGTTTCTTACTGAATTTTAGACTTTTCAAGAATGATGTTCATGATTATCGCTGGTGTTTACATCAGATATTAGTTATTCATTTGCTTAGTAAAAGTTTGGAAGAGCCCCATTGGCAACATGAATTTGGCTACATTGAATGAACGAAATGCATTTCGTTCATTCAAATAAATCATGATGGAAAAGGTCGAATTCGAGGCTGTTGCCTATGAACACTCATCAGAAGTTCGATCTTATACTCGAATATAAATGGAGAAATTGAGATGATGCTAGAAAACACGCCATGCAATCGTCGGCCGTTAAAGCGAAACTCACTCTTTAAATCTAGTTTTCTGTAAAAAATGACGCAAGTCCATGAATGTGTAGATTTTACAGGAAGGGGGAAAATCTGACCCGGACATGCAATAGTCAGGAATGCAAAAAAATTATACTTCATATTTCAAGGCCTCCAAAGCTTGAATTTATGCCGTGCCGTTCTTCCCATAACTCAAGTAGCAAAAATGGATCGAAAAAGTAATGTTTTACTACATGCAAGTTTTTCCTCCGGGAAGACGGTCAAATTGAAATAATCTTTATTTTACGTAAACGGAACTTTTACGGAAGGTTTTCCTGCGAAGTTAAACGGAACTTTTTCGGTAAAGCTAGGCAAAGGAACGGAAAAAAAATCTCCGTAATAACCTTTCATATAACATCGTTGTTCTTATTTTTTTTATTTATTTATTTTTTTTTTAAATGAGAGTACCTAATTGATGGATACTTATGGTTTTTTTCGTTCTTTTGCGGCTTTACCGGAAATGTTCCATTTAACCGCAACGTACCTCGCAAAAATCTCTCGTAAAAGTTTCGTTTACGTAAAAAATATGATTCAATTTGACCGTTTAATGAAAGCTTTTCCCCCGGGAAAACTTGCGGAAAACCTCACGTTTTCGGTTCATTTTTGATACTTGGAAAAATATGCGAGCATAAAATCTCCAAGAGTCATCAAAAAACACGAAAAACAAATTTTTGAAGAATCTGAACTTACGTCCATTTTGTAGGAAGTGATTCTTCTGGCAGCGAGAAACTCAGCCCTTTCATCTGGCACCACCGGGTGTAGTACATACTTATTTACGGCAAGGCAAGCCCTTTGGAGCAAACCACAATCATAGCCTTAAACTACTCATTCCGTACGTTGCAAGTATCAAGGAGCAAGAAGAGAAAAGCCCTTTGGCCCACGTTTATAGGTCTCAAGATCTTTATTTTTAATTACTTTTAGCGCATAATCCTGTGAAATTATCTAGGTCGAAAACGTGCACCATCTCCACGAAGTAATTACACCCGTAGGTTATGAGAGTTAATTTCCAACGGAGCTTTTTTTACTTTTTTTCTTTTTTTTTTCCTACGGCCGGCGCCCAGCTGATGCAGTTTTGAGGGTCGAAGAGAGAGACGCTTTCCGTTGAGATATTCATACGCTATACCAAACCTAGTTCATCGTGGATTTGGAACAGCCGGTTTTTGATAACTATTTCTAGCAGATTATCAAGCACCTGGGTTTAAATTAGAAGCAAGATGTGAAAGTGGGTGAGCAGTAAAGACGAAAGAAAACGCAACTTAGAGGAAAAAAATAAAAAAAAATAAAAGGAAAATAAAGGAAACATTTATAAATAATGTACGATTCATTAGGGCCTAGACAGGAAAAGTTCTTTTTAATTGTTTCAAATTAAAAAAAACTCGTGCAAAATTAATAAAAAAGCTCTTAATTTATAAATGTGTTTTTATCTTTTGAGTTGGAAATTATTTTTATACCTGTAAACTATTTACATACCGAGCTTCAACAAATAACCGTCGCAGTTTAGAGAATGAGGTGGTTGCCAGATTTTGCCACTGATGAATAAAGTGATGGTTGTTTGTGTAAATACCGGCGAAAATAACTATATACCGGTGGAATTAAAACACTGAAAAATTCCAAAAGCGAACAATTAACTTGGTAAATTACGCTTTTAAACGCGAGACCACAATTATGGCGTTGTAAAGGGGTCTCTCCACCTGCGAATTTAAAAGCGCGAATAAACTGATTGAGCCAGTGAGCTGCCTTGAAGTCAATGGGTCAAGTCCGATGTAGATCGACAACAAAGAAGCCCATTGGCTCAAGCGGTCAGTTCTCGCTTTTACATTCGCAGATGGAGAGACCCATTAACACAACTGCGCAGGTATCACAGGGAATCGCTACACTAATTTGTCACTTTCTTCATGTTGAGAAAGAATGTTTATAGAAAAACTAGCCGCTAGAGTAGTGATTCTAAAGCCAGCATGAAGAGTCACAGTTAATTATAAATGTATCTTTCTGACTTAACCCTTGGCCTTATGGGGGCCCCGCATAGAGACACATTTATATTTGGGGCAACCAGATTTACGTTTACGTACTCGTTACATGTAATTCGTGTATCCTGGTATCCGTGTTATAGATTTCTGTTAATATTCAAAATACATTCTTTCGTTGAAACCAGAAATATCCAGAAACCAGAAATAATCATTTACGTAATAATTAAATGTAATTCTGGTGGCCCTGAAAATATGTTTTTCTTCCTGGCGCGTATGTGCATAGTAAGACCTCTTAGAAGACACTCATTAAAATTGAAGTTTCAGAAACTTTTTTTCCTGAAAAATTCACAATTAAAATTGTTTCACTGCGGTGAAATCATGAAGCATGAGTGTGCCAAATTTCATTCATTCAGTAAAGGCCTGTTCAAACAATTTTTACTGCCTCTCAAAGAAACACGCGGCCTTATTTGGTGTATCCAATATCCATCCTATTCCGAAGCGTCAACTATAATAACTGTTTCAATTCAGAATTATTTGAATTAGCTGAGCGTCCGACATTTTCATTTTGCCCACTGAACACGGACAAAAATCAGGTCTTCATATTTTCTATCATGATTGCTGAAAAAGCCTCAGCTACCGCGATCGAGTGTTTTTTCTACCATGGTAGACCTTTCGACTACCACGGTAGATTTTTTATCCACCACGGTAGATTTTTTATCCACCACGGTAGATTCTTTACTTTCAAGACCTGCAAAATCTACCAGGGTGGATAAAAAATCTACCATGGTAGAAAAAACACTCGATTGCGGTAGCTGAGGCTTTTTCAGCAATCATGGTAGAAAATATGAAGACCTGATTTTTTTTCCGTGAAGCTTTCTCGAAAGCCTCACCTCCCTGAGATGCAATTAGTAATGTGACTCCCATCACACGCAATGGCATTACGTTTGATTTCTTTTTGGAGGGGGAAGGTAGCGCACGGGTGTGACTTTTTCTCTCTTTCAAAACTTTGAATCAAAAACGACTTAATTTTTGAAGGAAATATAGACAAATGGACGGGTATCGATCCCTAAATGATATTGATCCCTAAATGGTGTCACAAACCATATTAGTTTTTTCGGAGTTAACCAAGAGTAGAATAGGAGGAGAGGGTATAAAAGAGGGGTAAAGGGGGTTTGAAGAGGGGGTAAGGGATAGAACAGCTCCCCCTAAATGATGAAAATACTCAAATACCACTGATACCAAAAATGACCACATTTTTTTCGAAAAATGCAAAAAACAAAAAACAAAAAACAAAAAACAAAAACTATAATATAATGGCAGTTGTATTTCCTTTGGATAGATTTTTGACCCATCCTAAATTTCTTTCTGGATTCGCCTCTGGCCTCGAGTGCCAGGAGGTATGGCTACTAATTTCAATAATGAAAGGACAAAAGGCAACGCTTGATATTCATGAAATCCCGTTGTCCGTCCTTTATTATTCAGAGATCAAGTTTGTTAAGCGTGAATGTGTTTTCTAATTTGAAAAAGTGTTAGTTTGATAGATGAGATTAACATTGCTTGATTGATGTATTGATCGGTCTTTTGTTTTAATAGCAAATGGATAAAGGATAAACATTTTTATTGCGTCTTTTCATCGCGATAATTTTCCGGCAACCCGAATATCCGTCTGACATGACAAAAATGTACCTTACAACTTAACTCGATAAGTTCTTGAGATGAGAATTTTAGATTGAAAGGGATTAGGAGGAAAGCTTTGCAGAAGGCGAGCTGCGAGCGTAGTGAATCAAAACATCTGGCGCATTAACCTCAAACACGCACCGGAAAATCTAACGACATCACTGGCGCCGCGTTATTGGTTTTCTTTCATTCATTTATATCCTTTCTGCGAAGGAGGAGGACTCGTCCTTCTCCTACTATTTTCTCTTCTATCCATCTTTCATTTTAATTTTTCTTCTCTCCCCTCCTCCCTCCCCATAAATTTGCCGAGGCACGTGTCCCCCTTGACCCCTACAAGTTATACGCCCCCGGATAATGGACCTGGACAAGATAGGAGAAGGGGGAGGAGGCGCAGGACGGGAAGAGAAAATGAATGAATGAAGTAGGGCGTGAGAGGGTTGGAGCCCTGGAGGGGAAGAGAGAGAGAGAGCGAGAGAGAGCAAGAGAGAGAAAGAAAGAGATAGAAAGCAAGAGAGATAGCGAGAGTGAGAGAGCGAGTGAGAGAGATAGAGAGCAAGAGAGAGAGAGAGAGCGAGAGAGAGAGAGAGAGAGAGAGAGAGAGAGAGAGAGAGAGAGAGAGAGAGAGAGAGAGAGAGAGAGAGAGAGAGAGAGAGAGAGAGAGAGAGAGAGAGAGAGAGAGAGAGAGAGAGAGAGAGAGAGAGAGAGAGAGAGAGAGAGCGAGAGAGAGAGAGAGAGAGAGAGAGAGAGAGAGAGAGAGAGAGAGAGAGAGAGAGATAGAGAGAGAGATAGAGAGCAAGAGAGCGAGATAGAGAGAGAGATAGAGAGCAAGAGAGCGAGATAGTGACAGAGATAGAGAGCGAGAGAGAGAGAGAAAGAGAGAGAGAGAGAAAGAGAGAGAGAGAAAGAGAGAGAAGAGAGAGAAGAGAGAGAGAGAGAAGAGAGAGAGAGAGTGTGAGAGAGAGAGAGAGAAAGGGAGAGGGCGGGTTTATAAGAGTGGGGTTGCTAGTTGCCAGATTCGAATTATAAAACAGCAGAGCGCGTACATGTGTTCATTTATTAGGTGGAACCCGCGTATATGGAGGCCTGGGAGTCCTCTCTCTGCGAAGTTCGATCTATTTTGAATGCAATTGTTACCTACATCCAGGATTCGTGCACTGATATTGATCGAGAATTGCAGTAGTTTTCCTTCTTTCTCATGTACTATAAACATAATGCGCACTAGCTTTGAGCGTAGTTTACATTTTCATCTCAAGTTAGCCCTATTTTATTGGAAGATATACCTACCTACGTCCTACAAAGCTCGTGCCTTTTAAAAGGCGCAATCAAATTCTAGTCTTTTTTTTACTCACAATGGGGCTCATGCAAACTTTTGCTGCAGGCAAATAAATAGTATTATCTGGTGTAAAAATTGGTGAAAATCACGAAAATCACATTTAAAAATTCTAAAATTCAGTAATACAATCAGAAAACAGTTTTAACGTCAAGATCGTAATGACGGAGCTACGCAGGTCGCAGGTATCACGGGAGATTATTGTCTAATTAGTTACTTTCTCCCTAAATCTATATATCTCTCTATGTGTGTCTATGTCGCTCTATGCCTATGTCTATATGTTTCAAATCAGATAGAAATCTCCAGTGATACCTGCGCGTATTCAAAGGAGTTCACCATGCGCATTCCAAATAAGTCTCCGTTTGTCACACAGAAGTTGTACAACTATTTGTTATGTATTAGCATCTTATCAAAATTAATTGATACTCACGTATAGAATTTTTTTTATAAAATTCTGTTAAAAAAAAAAAAAAAAAAAAAAAAAAAAAAAAAAAAAAAAAAAAAAAAAAAAACATTAGAACGGCAGTTCTGAAATGGTGCAACAGAAACCAAAATTAAAATCAAAATCAAAAATCAAAATAAAAAAAATTAAAATTCAAAATAATTCAATCAAATCAAAATTCACTCGTAAACTGAATGGAAACTTTTAAAAAAAAGAAGCGATAAATGGCAACGTAACGCAGGTACCGCTGACGGGGGTAGTCCTATCTAATTTGTCACTTTTTCCATGCTGGTGAAGGAGATTCGTGGATTAACTATAGCCGCCATAGAATATTGATTCATATTGAATCTCCTTCTCCAGCACGGAGAAAGTGACAAATTAGATAGGACTCTACCCCCATATGGTACTCACCTCTGCTCCGTTACGTTGATATTGTCGCTTCATACTTTTCGAAAGCTTTCATTCAGTTTATGAGCAGATTTTTTAGAGCTTTAAAAAGTCATCATTGTTTATTTTCGGCTCGTTTTTACACAGAATCATTGACATTTTATTTATTATTAAAAATAAAAGCTTGCAATAGTTCCATTATTTTGAATTTTACACCTAAATGGGTCTGTTGCATACTTTTGCTGCAACAATAAAGAACCTTGATTCTTATGTAAAATTCGGCGAAAATAACGATGCGCACATTAAAAACGTTCAAAATCCACTCATTAACTCAGGAAATCACTTAAATTTCAAACAGCCCGCGCTACACTAGACACTATTTGCACCGGTATACTACTAAATAGACGGAACCACCGTGCATAACTAAACAACATCGTAACTACAAAATAATGGAATTTCTTTTTTAATACTTGAAATATAAGCTGCATGTGCTGTCTGGTCTTTTCGGTTTATCAAAGATTACAAAATAATATAAGAAATGTACGCATCTAAACGAAACATTCCAATGTTTGTAAGTTCTGTTCATGTTTACATAAACGAGATGGTTACATCTACGTAGTTATAAATCGGTTATAAAGTGTCTAGTGTAGTGCGGGTTGTTTGAAATGGAAGGTATTTTCTGAGTTAATGAGTGGATTTTGAAAGTTTTTAATATGCACATCGTCATTTTCGCAGAATTTTACGTTAGAAACAATGAGTTATACTGATGTAGCAAAAGTACGCAACAGACCCATTGTATTGGAGTTCTGCTGCTTGTTTTTTTTTTTTTTTTTTTAAAGGTATTGATGAAAACTAAGTCTGTTCACGTTCATTTACTCACGTTTAATAAAACATGCGTGCCGTTTCACGTTTAATAAAATATGCGTGCCGTTTCCTTTGAGCTAGGTCGGTTCCGTCAATAGTTCTTCGATCTATCGGTGGGTGGGCACACTCTATTTTCTACCATCAGGCCGCGGCATGTCACCTACGCAGTGAAACCATTGTCTTGTATTTCAAATGCACAGTCGGGGACAAACATATGAAGAATGTCAGACGAATCTTTTAATATTTTGGATCAAGTAAAGGCTATTGCTTACATTCCTTGAGATGTGTATTGCCGACAGCTTATACCTCTAGGAATCTTCTGATATTATTTTATCCTTAACTGCATAGACCAAAAGCCACGACATGCGTCACCTGGTTCAAAATGTTCTCTAGTTTGGCCTTGGTAAAGAGCGTTGCCAAAATTGGCGGGAAATTAAAAAATTCTACATATTTGAGTTAAATGAGAAATGGGGCTCTTGCAAACTTTTGCTGTGAGCAAATGAATAGTCCATTCTGATATAATTGCCAGCGAAAATCACGAAAATCACACTGAAATAGTCTAAAATTCAGGAATAAACCTACATAACTACTAAAATGGCAAGATGGTAATGGCGGTTCGACGCAGGTATCATGGGAGATTCCTGCCTATCATGTCACTTTCTCTACGGAAACACAGAGATCGATATGTCTCAATTTAAAAATAAAAATAAAATTTAGATAGGAATCTCCCATGATACCTGCGTCGAACCGCCATTAAGCTCGATTCTGAGAGTGAATTTTGTGATTTTTTAGTGTCCTCGTTGTCATTTTTACGGGTTTTTATGCAAGAATCAACTCTTCAAGCCCGTGTAGCAAAAGTTTGCAATAGCCCCATTGCGTTTAAAGGGGACGTACACCCTAAAATCGTAGTTGAGTTAAGCACGGAAATCGATAGAGGAAAGCGAGACATGAACGATGGTGAAATCCGTTTGTCGAAATTCGTCTTCGTTGCGAAGATACAGCCGCCGAAAGATCCGGCGCTGACGTCATCTGCTCCAAGCGCACGATGCGGTACCATTGCGCTTAATGGGAAACGCAGCGCCCGCGCTGTTCCCCCTCAGTTTGTGAGGTTATCGGCACTCCAACGTAAAAATCGCTAAGAACAAAAATTGGAGAGCAGGAAATTTCCTTTCCAACTGTTTTTTAACTTTTTCTCCAAAATTATTTTTAGCTGAGATATGAACGAAAACGGCAAAACTTCGGATTGCGTTCGAATTTCTGACGGTCCGCGTTCTCAAATAGCCGTCTCTCTAGTCGCTTAAAGTTTACTTATGAAAACTACTGATGGACCATTATTGTAGAAAATTTTACGCTCTTCAAATTTAGTCCTTAGAGTTTTTGGCGTGCGGTAAGCCGTTGGCCCGGAAAATGCGAACGAAAACAAAAAAAATGCCGCTTTCTTAATTCCAACACGCATTTGTGAGTAGTTTTTTCCTTTCCTTCTTTTTTCCTTGACAACGGTAAATTTTTGATGGAAAATCATAAGGGGTAAAGTTAAAGAGCGCAAAATTTCCTATCGATTCATTACATAAAAATTTCAAATATGCGTTTTCTGACCGAGAAACTACAATTTTCGGTGATTTTAGAATTTCAAGACATAAAATAAATCGAGATATTATGACGGGTGTCGAACCAATTAGCTTCGAATAAAACGAACGCCGCAAACTGGCAAAAAAATGATTGTGTTTACTTTTTAATGTTACCTAAGCTCGAGGATGCCGAGATAAGTTGAAGAGGTGATCTTCGTGTTTTGTTCCAACCTCACCAGACTGTCGCGGCGCCATGCATGCCGGCCGGAGGACGGGCCGCGCTCGTGGTCCACGCACCGAGGTTAGCAGTTCGTCGCCGAATTCAATTCGAAGCGGATAACCAGATAATTCGATCGTAGGTAACATTAAAAAGTAAACACAATCATTTTTTTGCCAGTTTGCGGCGTTCGTTTTATTCGAAGCTAATTGGTTCGACACCCGTCATAATATCTCGATTTATTTTATGTCTTGAAATTCTAAAATCACCGAAAATTGTAGTTTCTCGGTCAGAAAACGCATATTTGAAATTTTTATGTAATGAATCGATAGGAAATTTTGCGCTCTTTAACTTTACCCCTTATGATTTTCCATCAAAAATTTACCGTTGTCAAGGAAAAAAGAAGGAAAGGAAAAAACTACTCACAAATGCGTGTTGGAATTAAGAAAGCGGCATTTTTTTTGTTTTCGTTCGCATTTTCCGGGCCAACGGCTTACCGCACGCCAAAAACTCTAAGGACTAAATTTGAAGAGCGTAAAATTTTCTACAATAATGGTCCATCAGTAGTTTTCATAAGTAAACTTTAAGCGACTAGAGAGACGGCTATTTGAGAACGCGGACCGTCAGAAATTCGAACGCAATCCGAAGTTTTGCCGTTTTCGTTCATATCTCAGCTAAAAATAATTTTGGAGAAAAAGTTAAAAAACAGTTGGAAAGGAAATTTCCTGCTCTCCAATTTTTGTTCTTAGCGATTTTTACGTTGGAGTGCCGATAACCTCACAAACTGAGGGGGAACAGCGCGGGCGCTGCGTTTCCCATTAAGCGCAATGGTACCGCATCGTGCGCTTGGAGCAGATGACGTCAGCGCCGGATCTTTCGGCGGCTGTATCTTCGCAACGAAGACGAATTTCGACAAACGGATTTCACCATCGTTCATGTCTCGATTTCCTCTATCGATTGAGCCAATGTTGTTTTTAAGGTGTACGTCCCCTTTAATAATTATACTCTATGAACGGTAGAGCCCTTCTGGTGTAATCACTCGCGGGTGGAGCGAGCGATTATATCTTAATTATAGGTTCATTTGTGGGGTAGTTTCGAACATGATTGCAACTCGATCTTCGAGTCGATGATCGTAATTATTATCCTTTACGAGTGGCATCATCACGGTAAAATAGCATCCGATTGAAAACTAGCGATCTCTGCGAAAATCCATGCTTTCCCATTACGATCGAGTAAAAGTTTGTCTAGCAGGCAGAACTGGGCAAATTGGGGTGGTATGGTATAATCGATTACACGATTACCAGTAATCATAGTCATCGTTTTTTCGAAGGGTGATTTTACAGTAATCAGGGCTGATTTTTTACAAGCTACCCTTTAACCTATCATTTTAGTTGCAGAAGAATTAGACCTAATAAAAATGACCCCAAAGTTTATCTTTTGAAATCTGTGAAGACTTCGTTTAGTTACCATCCAAAGGTTTTCCGATTACCGTTTACTCAGGGATTGTGTAATCTTTTGCTCTACTATTTGCCCAACTCTGCTAGCAGGTGCAATACCAGTGTTGCAATTTTTCGGATAATTACTATCCGATTTCACTCAATTGACCTAATGTCAAACTTGATGTAGGAACATCTAGCTGACTTAATCGGTGAGGTGCCGAGGTGCAATCGACTCAATATAATAGGAACTTGCCTTACACTTTGCACGACTTTGAACGAATGAAAAAAATTAAGCCATGAGAGTATGGCATTCGACTCGATACGATTACGTGACATTCGTTGGATTTCGAATCACCCTGCTGCGTAAATTTTTGAAACTTTTCTTATGATTTTGATGACCCCATATAATCTTGATGCCTTGTGCAATTTTATTCAAGGAGTACGCCATTCGTTCCGCCACATCATAGTAAAATATTATAACAAACCCCATTGTTGCAACATCCGGCAACCCTAAAAGGAGAAAAAGAGGGGGAGTGAGAGAGAGAGAGAGAGAGAGAGAGAGAGAGAGAGAGAGAGAGAGAGAGAGAGAGAGAGAGAGAGAGAGAGATAGGGAGAGAGAGCGATAGATACAGTGAGAGATACAGTGAGAGGGTGAGAAATGAGAGAGAGAGAGAGAGAGAAAAAGAGGGGGAGTGAGAGAGAGAGAGAGAGAGCGATAGATACAGTGAGAGATACAGTGAGAGGGTGAGAAATGAGAGAGAGAGAGAGAGAGAGAGAGAGAGAGAGAGAGAGAGAGAGAGAGAGAGAGAGAGAGAGAGAGAGAGAGAGAGAGAGAGAGAGAGAGAGAGAGAGAGAGAGAGAGAGAGAGAAAGAGTGGCAGAGAGAGAGAGAGAGGGGGGAGAGAGAGAGAGAGAGAGAGAGAGAGAGAAAAGAGGAGAGAGAGAGGGGAAAAGGAGAGAGAGGGGAGAGAAGAGAGAGAGAGAGAGAGAGAGAGAGAGAGAGAAGAGAGAGAGAGAGAGAGAGAGAGAGAGAGAGAGAGAGAGAGAGAGAGAGAGAGAGAGCAAGAAGGAGAGGAAGGGAGAGAGAGAGAGAAAGAGTGGCAGAGAGAGAGAGAGAGAGAGAGAGAGAGAGAGAGAGAGAGAGAGAGAGAGAGAGAGAGAGAGAGGAGAGAGGAGAGGAGGGGGGGGGGGAGGAGAGAGAGAGAGAGAGAGGAGAGAGAGAGAGAGAGAGAGAGAGAGAGGAGAGAGAGAGAGATGAAGCCTAGAGGAAATGTTGCCAGTCCCAATATCCGTCAATGGTTATCGCAGTCCTGCGTGTAATGAAGATAAATTGAGCTCACTGTTCGTGAAAATCCATCATTTTTTTCCATCATTGAAAAGCGTCGACAGTCGACGAACGCAGTTGAGTGCGCACTTGCATGATCTCGTCTAACGTCTTAAAACATCCCATCACTCTACAGTCTACTCACCACAATCGTAGTTCAACGGTGTTACCATCTATCATTTATAGACATCCACGCGACGACACAGATGAAGAGAGAAAAAAATTTTCAAAGATGATGAAAAATATGTCAAAAACATTTCCGAATATGCCCTACGTTTAAAAGGATGATTTTTTTCAACATTTTGAGTATACGCTTAAAAAAACGACATTGCTGACAGTATAGAGTTTTCCTCATGAGAGTAAATAAATTTGATGACCGATTTCTGATCGGTTCTCTGATTTGAACTCTCAAGGAGGCAGCCCGAGGGGTATTCAGTCTCAGAAAATCTCAATGGTCAAAAACAAAAGTATATAGCAAAGATTTATCCAAGATTTCAAATTATTAAGAGTCTCAATGTAAAATACAGTTTATTTTTAAGAAACTGGAACGCTTTAACAAACAGACTCGCACGTCACATGCATGTATACTGTCTTAAATACTTTTCGTCAGAATTTCCCACAGAAATTGAAATAAACAATTTTGAGTCTTGACCTGAGATTGAGAATTAATAAAATAACGTAAAGTCAATTTTTCTGTTAAAAAAACTATTGGAACTTTAAAAGCAGAGACAATTTTCAGTCCGAAAAACAATAACAATTAATGTAAATTTTACAGCGAAAACTATTCAATTATGCCTCAAGCGGAGGAAAATCAAAAAGCTATGTCACTCTAATTTCAATTTTACTCCAATAAAATCTAAAAAATGTATATAGAAAAAAAATTGGAAGCCTTAAGAATTAATTAGTTCTTAAAAAATATCAATACCTATTAATTCAATTTTTTCGATGGAATATTGCGCAATGAAATGTCAAACGAATCGCGCGCGTTCAAGGACTTCGACAAGGAATTTCAATAAGTTTTAAATAATTTCGCAATGTAAAATGGAAGTCAATGCTATACCAATATTAGGAAGCATCAGGCGATAGATTATGAATTCCATTAAATTACTGTTGAGAAGCTTATGGTTTTATCTTAATTATAACAATTAGAATGTTTATACCGTTTGAATAAAGTGAAAAAGTATTGGCACGATCCTAAAAAAAAAAAAAATCAAAATCCAATTGACACCGAAAAACTACTACCTATCCATATGTTTGATTAAAAAAAGTGACAATCAAAGAAAATCTGAGATCTTACCGTTTTCTAGGTTTTAAGTTCTTGGTTAAAATTATTTAACCAATGACATGATACTTCAAAACCTTGTATAAAGGGTACAATATAAGATTTTCTTTGGTTATTACCTTTTTTTTTTTTTTTTTTTTTTTTTTTTTTTTTTTTTTTTTTTTACCAACTTTGAATAAATATTTTGGTATTAGTTTTTTTCAGTGTACACTGACAACATGTGAACCTATGCATGGGATAGTACAATCACCAGAATTCTAGTGATTGTACCATGGTTCTTGAAAATATTTAGGAAATTCTAGTCCTATGAACATATTCTGGTTAACCCTTCCTTGCTCTCATTTAGGGATTTTACTTTTTTTTAGATGTCTTTAGACCGTTCAAAAGAGGAAAATTTTCGAATTATTTTGATGGGCCACACACTTTCTTTGCAAAAATGTCCATTTAAAGTCCATTGAATCCTATGTTACATAAAATGGTACACATGTGTACCCGAAAGGTTTAACACCGGAATTTTCTGGTCAAAGTCCTTGGCTTTCTGTCGTTCACATACCGTTGTGCCTCTGTCAATATGACTAGAATCTGGTACTATGACTATCGCTTTTTTTCTCAGTGTACGTAGGCTATGTTTTCGGTGATTTTAGGTGAAGAGATCTTTCTAACAAAAATGCGAGGGGAAAAAAAATGATTCCATTTTGTCAATCTATTTTTCATCCGGTATACCTACGAGAGACGTACTTACTCACACGACACGGCTGCTGCTGCTCGGTGGGTGACGCGACGGGCTTGCCGCCGTTTCGATGTTCTCGCAGGGTTGCCGTTTCGGGTATAATTTTCCACATTTTCTCATTTAACTCCATGTGAAATTTTTGAATTTCCCGCCTCATTTGGCAACCCCGTATTCTCGGCTCCCGCCCTTTGGGCCTTTGATCCTTCATCAGAAACGCACGGAGAACTTTCGCTCTGACAGCGTGGCGTGGTGCAGGTTAAAGTTTAGCAAAGCCGCACTCGGTCTATTATTTAAATTGTGTGGAGAGAGCTTCAGAGAGGAAGGAAGAGAGAGAGAGAGAGAGAGAGAGAGAGAGAGAGAGAGAGAGGGTGGAAGGGAGAAAGAAAGAAAGAAAGACAGGAGGAGAAGAATATTCACAATAGTAAAGGCTCAAGGGAGCACCTGCCGGTTGAATGGAAGATAAGTCGAATGGAGAGGTATATCGTCGAGAGTGAAAGTGTGGTGTGGGGGGGGGTTGCAAGGACTGCAGGGATAAGGGTAGATACGAGAGTGAGCTTTGCGTTAGTGTTTGTGCTTTCGAGAGGAAGGGAGTGATCGTGCGGCAACGGAGATGGAGAAGGAGGGGCCAGGGGTAGGAGTCTGGGGGTAGGGGATTGGGGGGGGGAGAGGGTGCACGGAGGCTAAGTGAGTTAGTGTGTATGTCAATGGTTCCAAACTGGGGCGGCCGGCGCGCAGGTAGGTAAGGCTATATGCCTATACCAACGGAGCTCCTCCAGGGAATCTGTGGTCTGAGAGAAGAGACAGGAAAAAGAAACTCGCAATCAACGTAGCTCCGTGGCCTCACTTCTCAAAGCGTCAATCGTGCACGAAACGGTGAGGTACGTTTTAGCCAGGGCCCGCCCGCCCCCGCACGCTTCAATTTTGGGGTCGTGGTATACAGAGACTGGCAGTCTGATGGTTGCAGGAACCCTCTTAAAGGATTCTGATGAGACACCGCCCTTCCTATTGTCGGAGGATTCGAGAACCTTTTCCTGTCCCCCACTTTTTTTTAAATTGTTGCTCACGAATCAACGCAACTTTAATCCAATTTTATGGATACGGAGAATGCAAGATTTTACCATGATCATATTTTGCCCAATTTCGGTGACTGACTGATTAATTTCAACCCTTTTGATACCACGCCCACGTGTAACTCGATTTGCCTCTACAAAATGGAACTGTTGCAAACTTTTGCCACAGGATTATTGATAGCTGATTAAGGGATAAAACCCTGTAAAAATAACGATTAGCGCTCTAAAAAATCACGAAATTCACCCCTGAACTCACGAAATGATTTTAATCGCGAGACCATAATGGCGGCCGAGGCCGCCCAAATTTAATGCCAATTGTTTGTTTCTTCTTTTTCTTGTGTGGTGTTGCGCGAACACCTCTTGTAGATGGCGCTGATTGAAGATAGGGAAACCCAATGCAAACCGCGGCCCCGGCCGCCATTATGCGGTCCGCGTTTAAAAGCATTTTGTGAGTTTAAGAGTGGATTTCGTGGTTTTTAGTGCGCTAATCGTTATTTTTATAGGGTTTTACCCCATTCTTAACTATTAATAAGCCTGTAGCAAAAGTTTGCAACAGCTTCATTCTTGAGTCTCTATGAGAGTTGCGCCAGGTCAGGATCCATTTCTGGTTAGTTCTCAGATTTAGGCTGTCAAAAAAGCCCCAAGAGGCAAATGCAAACGGCGGAGGGTTTGTTTACTTTTCGCGTACTCGGACTCATTATATACACATTTGAAGTAACAGTGACCGCGGTAAATGTTAATTTTTCCTCTGATTGAATGTTATTCTGTAGAACACTATCTCTTTCAATAACGGTCGTTATTGTTGAGAATTGGGACCTAATCCGTAAAAGATAGCGAAATAGTGGCAACAAGCGCAGACCGCAATTTACAATTTGCTTCTTGGGGGCTCCATTGATCGGCTTCTTCTTCTTCATTTTGAATGACGAGGCGCATTGGCGCAAGTCTCATAGTATATCGTAGTAACTTGATCGTAAAAGAGATAGTGAGCCGTTCCAAGAAAAACTGATATAAGTCTAATCTCTGGAAAAATTTTCTATTATAACTGTAGCCGATAGACATATTACAAACATTCAAATCTGTTTTCCACGAAATGCGGTCTTTTGCTTGTAAGTCGTTTTTCCGGAAAAGTCCACAAAGGTATGATTTCTCCAGCTTAAAAGAGGGATGAAGTTCGTACCAATTGGATAATAGTTTGCAATGGAAACTGTGGCGCCTTGTGCTATTCGGCAACAACTTTTTTTGCCATTTGAACCCATGCTAAAGTATTGATTTCTCTGGGATTCTGTGAATCCTCTAAAGATCGATTAATTTACACATATTTAAATGGAGAGAATCCGTTAGTGTTACATTGCGTGAACCTCCACCGTATAGGAATGAAAGAGTGACCCTTTTTCAAAGTAATAGTTTAGAGATGCTACTAGAAATTTCATTTATCACTATCTGTCATATCAGAGCTGCCATTCCGTGTATGTTTAATGCCATTTTTGTATGCACCGATGATTCCACCGGTTGAGCATAGATTACACAGTTCAGTTTAAGTGTGTGATTAAAACGAACGAAAAGACTCGCATCTGTAATCTTTCCTCAACCGGTGGAGTCACGATGACTTGAAGAAACTTGCGGATATTTTAATAATTTAACGTCAATGGCACCGATTGAGAAAGGATTACAGATGCGAGTATTTTTGCGCATTAACGTCATACTCTGAACTGAACCGTGTAATATTTCCTCAGCCGATGGAATCAACGGTAAATTGAAAAAAGGCGGCATTAAATATATGTGTACACGAATTGTTACAGCATTGTTTTCTTTCATATACATCTTGAAACATATACATGTTATTGTTAGGTATTGGTCCATGACTATAATTCCCTTTACAGACTACAGAGTATGGATCTATACGGATATATATGGATCGATGTCGATTTGTATGGATATCGTATGGATCTGTAAGGATAACAACACTTATATTCATACAGATCCAGAAGATATCCATACATATCCATATGGTTTAATACATATCCACACGACGTATGGGGAATTGGTTATGGATCTGTACGGACCATTTTTACCAAAGTGAGTTAGGCAAAATGGGATGAAACCATCTCCTTTCATTTTCGCTCAACTTACACTTTCATACATACAGGGAAAAAGAGAGAGAAAGGATGTGTACTAATTGCGCCACTGACTGGAAAGTTTATGATTTGACACTGCTTACTTGATGCAAAGCGAAGCAGAGTGGGCAAGTGAGCGGGTGGGCGAAGGGTATCGATTGCCGACCGATTCACGGCAAAACCTATAAATGAGCATGTTGACATTCAATATATTTTGCTGATGACAGCTTCAATGCTCCTGTGCTCACTGTACCACTGCCAAGTTCAGAAGAAAATGGATTAACGCCCGCGCTGGTCGCCGAAAGATTCGTTGGTGCGGTGTAATTGTGCAAATGGAGCGCTGAACATCGCATTTGCAGAGAGATTACACTGGAAAAAAAAAAAAAAAAAAAAAAAAAAGACAGTGGGGACTATTTACATAATTAAAAGTATGGTTAAGACCTAAAAGTGGTTGGATTTAATTAATATTTCAAATAGGTAAATTAATACAGCACGGATGTTACGATGAAACTATTTTAAACGGTCATACCCAACTATACTTTTAGCTATTGACTAACTATTCACATAATTAAAATTATAGTTAAGACCTAAAAATGTTTCGTTTTACTATTTCAAATAGTTAAATTAACACATCACCGAAGTTGCGAAACTATTATAAACAGTGATACTCAACCATATACTTTTAACTGCGTAAGCAAATAGTTAAATTTAGCCCCTTTTTCTCAGTGTAGTCGGGCACTTTCTCAATGTTTCATTTTTCATGCAAGACTTTAAGGGAATAAGACCAGCGTTCCTCAATTTATTTAACTCTCTAAGGGTCAGGTTAGTTCAAAAGAACGCCCCTCTTCCGTTCAAATAAGGAATGTAGTTAACTGTTCGTACTAGGTGGAGTTGGAATTGCCTATACGTTACATTGAAGGCGCTCGAACTCTCGAAGAATCCTTATTTTGTAAGGGTTTTCATCGATAGTCATGTTTATCTGGAATGAAGACTGAAATAATGTGAAATAGACTCAGTGTTGCCAGATCGAGGATAAAAAGCCGTATCGTCCCCATTTAAATCAATGTAAAGAGTACGGCTTTTTCACCCCAATCTGGAAAAACTACTGGCGCAACCAGGCTCTCTTCCATCTATCTAATTTCCCATTTGAATGTAAAGGATCACAGAGATATATCTCAAATTAGATAGGAATCTCACATGATCTCTGCATAGCTCCGCCACTAAGCCCGACTATGAGAGTGAATTTTGTGATTTTTGAATGTACTCATCATTATTTGTATAAAACGCATTTTTTTTTTTTTTGTTTTTTTGTTTTGTTTTTTTTTCTTGTTTATTTTTGTTTTTTGTTTTTTGTTTGAAAAAATCAACTTTAATTCAATTACCTGTAGCAAAAGTTTGCAAAAACCCCATTGTTGATTACCTTTTCAAACACAAAAACGCCGATATTCGAGTACATTAAAAATAAATTTTCGATGGCTCAATTTTTTAAAGTTTTTCGTTTGAACCAAACTAAGTAATTTGAAAAATTTCGGTCAGTTCTGTTTCGCTTCTTTGGATGTAAGCCCTTCTACGCGGAGACAATTTTTTTTTTATTAGAATGAAGAAACATATTATTAATGGGGTAAAAAGAATTCCTTTTAAACTACACGGAAAAAAAACTACGGTGAAAATAACCATACGGATACCTGATTTTGGCACCTGCTATGTTATGGTAATGTTAACCAGAAGTATACTATGTTTTGACTAGGTACTAGGTGATGTTACCTGATTGCATGTCGAATTTACTCAAAGTATCGGTAAATGTACCATACTTCTGGTCAAGTTTACCATAACATCTAGCAGGTGCCAAAATCAGGTATCCGTATGGTTATTTTCACTAATCTTTTTTTTTCGTGTAACAAGAATCCTTAGTGATTCAACGATTCTTTCTTGTGAATTATCAGAGCTATAGGATCAATGAGAATTATTGGTCCAATAGAACGTTCTGATGATTCAGAAGAATCAAAAGAAAGAATCGTTGGATCATTAACCTTTTAAGGACCAGGTTAGTTTAAGAGAACACCCCTCTTCCGTTTCTAGAGGGAAGGTATAGTTAACTGTTCGTACTTGATGGAGTTGGAATTGCCTATACGACGAATTGAAGGCGCCCGACGAGACCTTATCTACTGTAGTGTTTTCATCTATAGTTGCGTTTATCCGAGATGAAGACTAAATCAACGTGAAAAAAAGGAGTAAACTCGGGCTTGGCCCTTAAGGGGTTAAGAATTCTTATTATTTTAAAATACATTTATTTTTACCTCATATATTTTATAATACGCTCCGAAATTCCAATAAGAAATTGTTCTCCGTGTATGAGTAATCCCCTAAATTATTAACTAGAGATGACACTGGCGGGTCCAGGAATTTGTCCTTATATTTCTCTTCTACCATTTGAAAACTCGCGTTAGAGGAAATACAGAGACAGAGACTAAAGTCACGTGATAGCTGATGACCACATCTGCTATATCCTTTTCTAATACACGCGTTCAAACGACTGGAAAGAGAAAGCCAGACAAATGCCTGTATCCGCGCATGGTTGTCGCGTGTTCTAAAGTGCGATGCATGTATTTAAGTGTATGCGTGTTTTTGAGCGAAAGTATTCAGGAGAAGGGGCAATGGAGAGAGCAAGGGTGGGGAGGGACACAAACTCACGGAGGGATCCGGAAGAATGCAAAAATCTATGGGCCGGATCCCTCCCTCCCTCCCCTCACCCACTCTCTCCAAGTCATGTAAGTGAGTGCATGCGTAACGTAGCCCCCACATTCCAAGTTGCGAAAGCATATAGGCGTCGTTTTGTCGATTCTTTAGGAACCGTCTGTCTGAAGTTCAGGAGGCGTCGCGATGCGCCATGTGTGTGCGTGCAAGTGAAATGTTGTCAGTTTTCTTGCGCATGAATTTCAGTGGCTGCTCGTGCTATTTGGCTCCAGGTTGGTTCAGAAGTGCAAGAGCACCTAGACGGTAATCTTTGGCGAATTTTCAATTTTCAATCTTTAACATCTTTCAATCTCATTTCAATAAAAAAAAACTTGCCATCGACTTCAAACTTTTGATTTTTAAGCGTTCCTTCATGAAAAACCAACTCTCAAACTCATTTTCATTTATTTTTATTACGTTATATGAGAAATAATGTAGGAAGATTCCAAAGATTATCGGTTTATAGGTGCGCCTTCACTTCTGAAACGATCTCTACCATGCTTATTTGCCATTTAAACCTATATGCAAAAGTATCGATATTTTGGGGGTGCAATAAAATTATATACACCTCCAGAATATATAGATTGTTCACAAAGGTTTAAATGGAGTAAATACGATGTTGTCACATTGCACCAGCCGTACGACTGCTGAATTTCCTTCGATTTAGCATTCGATAAACGGAGCGAGATTTCGAGGATTTTCTCTGCGGTCCGGCAACCTTGGACGCAGTGCTGCATTGTATAGTGAGACTATTGAGCCAGAGCAACGTTCTAAAAATATAGTGGCATCGCAACATTTTCCTGCTGCAAGCGTCGCGTCGCGTTTGTTGTCTCCGTGCATGTCGTGTCGCCAGTATCGCGCATGACATGTGTCAGATAAGCAATGTCCGAACAAATTACACCAAAGTGTAAGCTCCTGAAACTTGTTACTTGTTGATGCCATGTAATGTCGATACACAAACCGTGCGCCGCGCCGGAAGCTGAGTGGCACATCAATCAGAAATATTACATTTTCCGGACATCATTTCGTCGGTGTTTTTTTTTTCTTTCTCAATGGGGCAGTTGCAAGCGTCTGAAATGTTGTGTGTGTGTGTGTGGATTTTTTTTTTTTTTTTTTTTTTTTTTTTGGAGAAAATGAAAGTACTTATGAGCTGAGAACAAAGATGCCTTTGGTTTCTAATTGAAGCCAATAATACCGGTGATGAGATTTTGGCCTAAAATACATTGTTTTAAATGGATGCGATGCCTATGTGCGTAGTGACGTCACTACGCACATGACGTCAATCCGCACGCACGATTTTTTGCAACTTCTATGCAACTTTACGTCTGTATCTCCAAAACCGGAACTTTTAGGAAATAACCTAAGGCACCATTGTTCTCAGCTCATCAAGTGCTAAAATTGTCTTTATAAAAAACACAAAATTTCAGACCCCTTGCAACTGCCCCATTTAAAGTTTCAAAATCTTGCATTACACTCATTACAGTTTCATTTCTAAAGGGAAAGTAAACGTTTAAATTTTCTTGATTTTTTTTTCTCCTAATTTTGCGCATGCAATCTGGAAAATCTTAAGTAAAAATGTCATAAGGATTGGTCGGTTGGTACGTGCCGGTGATGTAAAAACCTGCAATGGGAGATTTTGAAACATTGCTTTGAGTTATGCCTCTTTATTGTGAAAACACAGACGATATCATGAAAGAAGAAGATGAAAGAAGAAGAAGAAAGAAGAAGAAGAAGAAGAAGAAGAAGAAGAAACAAGACCATGAATGAAATGTTACAAAATCATTCAATTAAAAAATAAGTCTAACAATTAATTTCACAGCCTCAAATGAGTCAAATTGCAAGGTTTTTTTTGCAAAAAATAAACAAGTTGCAAAGAATGAAAGGAATTAAAATAAAAAAGTCACCAACTTTAAAACGTTTCTAAAGTTAAAAACAAAAACTTTTCTTGTCCGGGAAAATCCACGATTCCATTCATTTTGCGCTGTGTCCAAAAATGACTAAAAGAATCTTTGAAAGCGTAAATTAAAAAGACGTCGATCGCAACCAAAGCAGTTAAAGAGTACACCGTTTGTAACTGTGAGGCAATGTAATCTTTCCATTGGATCAAAATACAACAACGGTCTTCAGAATGTAAACACATTTGCTAAAACGCATCCAATGGCGGCGCCTATGGATCCACTGGAAACGATGCATCGATTCCGCACCGCACCCGTGACGTCACCCAGCACACCAGCACAGCACCTCCAAATCAGTCGCGAGATCGCGTGTCTCGTCTCGTGAGTCGTGACCCGGCGATGCGACCCAGCCAGGCAAGCCCCTCATTGTGTAATGTAGTGTGATCAAGCTAAACGACAAAACGTCTATTAAAACATCTCAAACATAATTACCCGTTATTATCAGAACGTCTCACATCGTTTCGCATGCTCGCGCGATTCATTTGTTTGTTTACTCATCATTTAATTCCTCCTTTCATCGTGATTCACAAATTCAAACAGTTGAGATCGAACAATTAATTCTTACGCCGCGCCGTCGTGGCCAAAGCGTTGTTTCTGGTACCTCTGTTCTACTTCTAGAAACCGATTAATTTAATAACTTAAATTCTATTAATCGGCACTCAGTGGCGCGGCGTCGCTTGTAATTTGGCAACGCTGCATTTCCTCCTTTTAAACTCATGCAAAATATCGATTTGAGGGAGTGCACCGTGTATATCTAATAGTTCGATATTTTCCATTCGTTAAAAGGACAGAATTCAGCGTTGCCAAGCATTGCACGTGACGCCACTGTCGACACAATAAATCGATAGGACTATACGCAACTGCGACTTACGCGATTGTTTCTGATTTATTTTTGTCTTTACTTTTTCACTGAATTCGGATGACTCCAACTTCCAAATGCATCGTTTAATCTGTAATATCTTGTTTTCGGCAGTTTTAGCTGTGGAACGAGGCAAAGTCAAGCATTCTCAAGGACTAATTCATAATCGCAAAAATGCCACAAGCATTGATTTAATAGCCAAAATTTCCGTTCGGAAACGCGCTTATGGTGGAAATTGCATTGATTCAGAGTTTGTTTGAAACCAGAGGCTCTCGGATGGCAATCTATACCAAAACAGTCTATTGGGTGCTGTTTCAGTGATGGGATGGGATGGGAAAACTTTCAAGCCGTATTTAGAGGGGGGGGGAAGACCGCAACGTTCGCTTCATACCTCTAACTTTCAACGAACAGATCCGTTTCGGAAGGCATTTTTGCCTTCCTTCTTCAGCGTTGACGATGCGACCAAAAGGAAGCAGGCGACCTTCCTGAACGGATTTGCTCGTTAAAAGTTAAAGATATAAAGGGAAAGTTCAAGTTTTTTTAAATGCGGTGATTGAGTTTATTTATCAGTTCATTCGTCCTATATTTTTTAATATAGATAACTCATCTTTATTATGTAATGATATTTTAGCGGATGTGTGCATAGTTGGGCGGATCTAACGATTTGGCAATCATGAATTCATCCCATTTGGACGTATGAGGAACAATCGATTCTTGAGGGAGCCATGGCCTTTTTACTAGAATCGATTGTTTTTCAAGCACAGAGATGCCGTTTTGCGTATAATTAATGACATTTTTCTCTTCACCTGATTCTTCCGGCTGAGAAAAGATTACACAGTTCAGTTCAGTGTATGACTGTAATGCACGAAAATACTCTGATCTGTAATCTTTCCTTAATCGGTGGAAACTCCGTTAATTAATTAAAATATCCGCAAGTTTTTTAAAGTCACCGACGACTCCACCGGTTGAGAAAAGATTACAGATGCGAGTATTTTAGTTCATTACAGTAATACACTGAACTGAAGCTGTGTAATCTTTTCTCAACCGGTGGAATCATCGGTGAATTGAAAAATGTCATTGATTATACCCTGGTTCTTACGGAAAAAGCCACAAGATCTGGCAACACTGCACTTACGACTGTAATGCACAAAAATACTCAAATCTGTAATCTTTTTCAACCGCGGTATAGTCGTCGCTGACTTCCAAAAACTTGCGGATACTTTAATAAATTAACGGCGTTTCCACCGATTGAGAAAATATTGTAGATCAGAGTATATTCAAGCGGTACAGTCATACACTGTACTAAACTGCGTAATCTTTTCTCAACCGATGGAATCATCGGTGAATTGAAAAATGCCATATAAAATGTACGCAAAACGGCAGCTCCGTTCAAGCATTTCAAATGGGAATAATTCACTGTTGCCAGATTGCTGGATCCGCCTTTTGATTTATGACGTCACCTCATAAAAATTGCCCCAAAATCCACTCAAAGCTATTAGACGGGAACGAGAGAAAGCGGAGGGAGAGAAAGGCCAAAAGAGACAAAAAAAAAAAAAAAAAAAAAAAAAAACACGTACCTTCCATAGGAGGGCGGAGATTAAAAATGGAAAAATGGAAAAATGGAGCCGTGTCGAATAATGAGCATGAAGATTTTCACCTGAAATTTTCGCTCCAATAACTCAATGATGAGAGTAGCGATTTTTTTGTCGAATCTCCGTGAAACAAAAAAAAAATAAATAAAAATAAAAAAAAAAATCGGTATATGAAATCCGACGACTCGAAAATGGAGTTCTATTCCTACTCGAGCTATTCAAGTCATACTTGTCTACAGACACTGTGACGTCCTTTTTTTCACGGCTCAGGAGCCTCGATTCGCGGATGAGTTTTCGGAGTGAAAAAACATTGTTATACGAAATGTAACACCTCTTTATTTAGCTTCCTTTCTTTCAATTCAGGGCATTCTCTCTCTCTCTCTCTCTCTCTCTCTCTCTCTCTCTCTCTCTCTCTCTCTCTCTCTCTCTCTCTTCCTCTCCCTCTCTCCCTCTCCCTCTCTTCTGGAAAAAATGATGACGCGCTCACCGGTTGGGGGAAAAATGGCTGAAAAAATAAAAAATGCAATTGAAAATTGAAAGAATGAGAGTTGAATGTAAAGAGCGCGGAAACGGAACGTTAATGAGGAAAAATGTTAAAAAATGCTATCCGCGCGGTTTTCTCGCCGAGCGAGTCGCCGCTGACGCTAACGGCGCTGACGCCAGGGCTCAGCAGCTCAGAGGGCACTTCAAATAAAATGGAGGTTTTTGAACTTTTTTTTTTTTTTTATTATTAGGGCGCAAAGTATAACTAGTGAACTTTTATACAAAAGAAATCTTATTTAGATTCATTGAATGTCCGGATGTTGGGAGCGGTTGCGTAAAATAGGGGCTAAGAGCGGGCGGAAGTGAAGCTGAACCGTTCAAAAAACGAATCGTTCATTTCACCGATTCACTAGAATGAACTTGAGAGTCGCAAACCTCTCCGAAATGATCCTTTTCGAATTCGATGAGGGAGTACAAGTCAAAAGTATTTTTATATTTCAATTTAATTTAACTTTGAGGTGCAAAAAAAAAGGGAAATTTTTTGAAGGTGATATTATTTTATTGGTGTATTTTTTTCTCTCGTTGTAACGTTTTGACGATCCTCATATTTAATGCCCATCATGCTTCCTCTCATAAAAAGTGTTAGATGCATTCGAGCGTGAAACATATATGAAAGCTTGTTTTTGAGCTATGCGTTATTAATAATAAATGGTCGCAGTTAGTAAAATGGTGTGATTTATGAATGGCCTTTGGGTACCACACCTGTATTTGGTACCCATTCGTTTAGTGTCGTCTATTATAATTACACACACAGTTTTAGTCGAGTGAATTGACGAAAAAAGAATCTTCAATGTGGAACTTTTGCTGAGGAACGTTTTACTAATTTTGCGCCTTCAATTAATCGTGTAGGCAAAACTTTACATTGTGGTGATAGAGAATTTATGTACCCATTTGGTCTGAATAAGCGAGCAAAGAATTGACTGATTATTAACTTGATGCCGACGGGGTTAATGGATTGAACTGGTCGTGATTAGTGGCGTTGCGTGCCATCTGGCAACACTGCGACTTCTCCATTTAAACTCATTAAATATATCGAAATTTCCCTGTGCACTGAGCAATGAGCATCCTCTGAATTCGACATTTATATCAGTTTAAATGGATAGAATGTAAAGTTGCCAAATTGCACGCGACGCCACTGTGATCGGTATCATGACTATTGAATATATGTAAACATTTTAGAATTTTGCTGACATGTCAGGGTTGAGAATTCAATAATATCCGGTTTCAGTAATCATGTAGCGTTGTCCGGTGAAAAAAATTCGTTGAACGTTCCAGATGGGGCTCTTGCTAAAGGTGATTAAAGAGTTGATTCTTGCATACATACCTGTAAAAATAACAATAATGAGTACACCGAAAAATCACAAAAATCACTTTCAGAATCGGGCTTATAGTGGCGAAGCTAGGCAGGTATCATGAGAGATCCCTATCTAATTTGAGACATAACTCAGTCAACTCAGTGTTTCCGCAGAGAAAGTGACATTAGACAGGAATCTCCCATGATACCTACGTGGCTGCGGCATTACGATCTTGCCGTTACAGCAGTTTTCTGATCGTTTATTGCTAAATTTTAGACTTTTATAGTGTGGTGGTCGTGATTGTTGCAGGTTTCTACATCAGACTTAACTATTCTTTTGCTTACAGCAAAAGTTTGCAAAAGCCTCATTATCTCTCTCACTCTTAAGTTACCCCCATCACTTACTATCTTACTTTTATCGCACACATACTTAGACATTTTTTGTGAAATTTGATGGCAAAAAAGAATTTTTTGAGTCATTTTAATGCGACATTGATCGTAAAATGTAGAGTGAAACAAGTCCTTGTTTACGAATTTCGACGCTAATAAAATTGTAAGAGTGAGATGGCTATATGCATCAGGGTCACGAGAAAGTAAGTGAGATAGTTTTTGGATCTCTACGCCAGTTTTGTAACTGCAGCTGATTGCGAAGTGAATTGTTGTGATTGTGGGCTAGCTTTGACTTCGCACTTTAGAGCCGTCTATTCAAATGGTAAAGTCGATATGATTGGCTAAACCGTGCCATCGATCGGCTAGATTTGAATATTCCAATGTTGGTATGAAACAGCCAAGCTCTGCTGTTTTTGCAGGTTACTATTTCAAATTTGAATTTGATATAATGATATAGTAAAGATGTAATGAAAAAATGATATAATGATGATTTATTTTCAGTCTTAAAATTATAAATGGCAAATGAATTCATAAATTAAATAAATTAATGTAAAATTAACAAATAACAAGTTATGGCTGAAAATTCGGTACCCTCCTTAGGCAAGCTTGTTTTGGAGATTATTATCATCGAAAAATAAAATAATATAAAATGAGAGCGGTTTTAGGTAATAGTCGGAGAGAAGAATATCCAGTGAATTAAAAAACTTCGAAGCCAATTTTTGAACATCAGACCGTAAAACCGGTCGGTGGAGGGTTGGAGGGGGGAGGAAAGAAAGGCCCATTTGGTACCCTTAAAATTGTACCGGCCTCTTGCCAGCCCTCATCCCCTTCGAGTGCGAAGTCATACCGATATTGAACTAATTTTGAAACTTTTATTGAACCAAAATCGAACAGTAATAAAAATCGGCTCTTTTTTTCTACATTTCGGTTTTCGGTTCAGTTCTGTTTACGGTTGAAAGTCCTAACTTAATTCAAAACACAATGATCGAGTTTGGACTACACGCGCATCTTTGATTCGTTTGGAACCGCAACTCGATACATCTCATAGGTTCGTTATAATAAAGTCGGAAACCAGTGGCGTTGCTTGCAATCTGGCAACGTACTGTTTCGTCCCTTTGAACCCTGAACCCTTTGAATCTGAAAGAGATCACCGATGCCATAATAATTCGACATTTTCTCGGGTTTAAATGAGCCAAATACGCAATGTTGTCAGATTCCTCGCAAAGGAACTGTCCATGGGCGTAGCTAGACAATTTTTCTAGGAAGGGGGGCAAGTTTGAAAACCCCTCGGGGTGGGGGGGGGTCCGAGGGCCCTCCCCCGAGAAATTTTGCCAATTTAGCCGCCCTAAGACGAGATGTTATGCTATCTTCACCTCGCAAATGATAATAAGAAGATAAACACGCGCGCAAAAAGTAATTGTCTGTATCCTGGACGAATTCCCCTGTCGATGTTTTCCGTTTAATCACCAAAAGTAAAAATACTTCATGCCTCTTTAATAGTGTTTTTTATTTCGTTTTACATTTTACAAATCACAATTATTTTTTTTCTTTCAATTACTACTGCATTTTTTTTCCAACATCAGATTAGGGGGGGGGGGCTGACCCCCGTGGCCCCATAGTAGCTACGTCCATGGAGCTGTCGTATACTAAAAATGTAGTTTTAGTTAACAGAAGCCAAGCTTTCTTGGACAAGGTGGCTGCGCCTGATAATGCCACCTGTTTCTTTGAGAGGCTGTAAAAAATGTTTGAATTACGTCTTACATGCATGAAATGTGGCACACACATGCTTTAGAGGTCTATGTCAGCGAGAAAATTATAAGTTCGAATTTTTTCACGAAAAAAAAAAATCCTGAAATTTCAGTTTAAAAAAATTCAGCAAGTGGCCTTATTAGGAGCACGATTCAAAGCACGGTCAAATTTAGATTGGTCTGAATGGATGCGGTCTGTTAGCAACTTTTTGTTCATCATAGTATGAAGAGAGGTGGTTCTAACAACAAGAAAGTGAGACCCGAAAAACAAAACAACCAGGTCAATAAAAAATCCTAAAATCTACTCCTACCTATTTGAAATTAGGATTGTGACATTTTTATCCTTAAATTGGGCATTGACATGCCTGTTTTGTTGCATTGCGATTCGTTCTGTATCATGCGACGGTCGTATATTCTTTACACCCGAAACAGGATATGATGATTTCTTAATCAATATCAATAAAAATTACCTACATACCATATACTTATTACCGCATAAACATATTCCCATATAACTATTATCTGTACCTAAACAATGTGTAACAGGTATATTTGATTGGAAGTGGGGTTCCTTGCAGTTCCGCGTTTGGTGATTTGCTTGTTTGGTCAAGTAACTGCAAGTGCGCTGTTCTTATTTTTAAGGATTTTAAAATGTCATAGTTACACACTATTTGAGTATGATGTAGTGTGGGTTTCTTCAGTGTGGTTCGTTGGTTTTTTGGGTCGATATACATGCGGGAAGCCTTGCTCCATATTAGGTATACTGTAGGAAAACTGTGCAAAATACCTTTCGTGCGGTGATCGTACACAATATATGGAGCAAATGGTGGTGCAAGAAAAGAGTTTTTTTTTTCTTTCCTCCACATGTATTTATTAAATGCTGTTGCAAAATTTGTCTGGTAACCAGTTGTTGGGTTAGTGATTGCAAATCTGATAAAAATATTTGCCCGATGTCTTTTGATAAAATATGCCATGAATCAATCCAATAATTTTTGAAACGAGTTGTCTAAAATTCAATTTGCATCTAATAAAAACATATTTATACGGTGTGTATCGACGTCGAGTGAATACCAAAAGGGGGTGAAATGCGTTGAAAAAATGAGTCGATCGAACGTAAAGATTTGTAAGAGAGTGAACTGTTCACACGTTCCAAAGTGTAGGCTCAAAAAGGTGCCCTTTGATGTCACCGTTAGACTGTTGATCTTCAAAGAGAAGAGAAGAGCGGACCAATCTTGTTTTAAGGTCATCAATCATATCGACGCTCGTTGAGTTAGACACGCGCTCTTATACTACTTTAAGGGACAACCTTAAATGTACTTACACGCTGATCATCACTCGTTCAAATAATCGGAGCTCAAACTGGAGGTCATCGATTACTCTTGATATGTCACCACTTCTCCAATATTGTACTGTCGACGAATTAAATTATGTCAGTCGACACCTTAAAATTTAGCCCAAGTAGGCCACCAGCAATGCTTGAAGCAATACGGCTGTAGCACTTTTTTGCTGTAAGCGATTCAAGGGTCGATTTATCATAATTATGCAATCACCTGAAAAAATAACGATGGCGGCATTAAAAACTCACGAATTTCACTCCGAAACTCATTACAAATACAAATGCATTTAAATGTGCGAGCGTGGTGGCGACGCATGTCACTAATAATGGGAAATTCCCATCTCAATTTCATCACAATCTCTATGCTGACAAGGAAGATTCACACAGAGTATAGGTAATTAGACACCAGAGTGGTGACCCACATCCGATTAATGGTACCATGACACCTGGTGACACCGGTGTCAAAGGAAAGTCGTCTCTTATTGGTAAATTTTTGATGGAGTGACAGTATTATTAGATGGGAATCTCCCATTATTATAGTGCCATGCGCCGCCATCACACTCGCGCATCTAAAGAGTTTCGGAGTGAATTTCGTGAGTTTTTAGAGCTACCACCGTTATTTTTTTAGGTTTTTGCATCTTAATCGACCCTTACATTGCTTACAGCAAAAATTTACAACAACTCCAATAAAGAGTGTCAGTTGATTCCTTAGATATTTTTATAGGTAGGCAACCTGCAGTACTCATCACGATGAATTCAAGCATTGCAAGTGGCCTACCCGAGCCGAAATCCTGGACAAGCGTGTAACAGCCCTATTGAGATTTGTACAATTGTACTGCAGGTTGCCTTTCTGAATCAAAATCTAAGGAGTTAACTAGCATTACAGAATTCGTCGACTGTATGTATGAACGTTTGATCTCGATGCCGCATCAAAATGAATTCCTAACCTAAAAAAAAAAAAAAAAAAAAAAAAAAAAAAACTAAAAAAAAAAAAAAATGTACCCCTCAATTAGATCGTGTGAATGTGTATAATCAGAGCTATTGTTGGCGAGAAAATATAAAATACTGAATGACAAGAGAATCACGGGTGTTGGCGTGTTGGCACGAGTGACGAGAATTTTACTCTTACTGATGCTTACTCTTTGAACGTATACGAACGCGGCATAGAGCTTGCGGGTGAACTTGATGAACAAGTTCATTTCGCACGAGTTACTTTTATGAATCAAATCCTGAGACAATGAGTATAATTTCGCCCGGCGGCGGAAGTTAGACGGAGCGAGAAAAAACTGGAGAACGGGTTGGGTTGCGGGGTTGTAGAGGAACGTCGAGACGAACCGAGGGATGGGAACGGCCGGGGAACGCGGGAGGAACGCGGGGGGCAAGAGGAATGAGGCGGGCGAGGCGAGTTATACGGGAGGGAGAGCGCAAATGGAAATTTAGCCACGGTGAGAGAAATATGGAGCGTGGCCTCCCCAGTCGTTAGGACCGCGGGGCGAGCAGAACCCAACGTCAGAGCGTCACAGTGATGACGTCACCGAATTTCTTGACATCATCGTTTCCTTGACGACTGGATCAATTTCAGGAGATTCTCTCCCGCGTTCCGTCCCTGTCGATCCTCTTCTCACCCTCCCGTCATCCCCTCCCATCCTTCACTCCCATCAGTTCCCTCTCCCCCCCTCTCTCTCTCTCTCTGTCTCTCTCTGTCTCTCTCTGTCTCTCTCTGTCTCTGTCTCTGTCTCTGTCTCTCTCTCTCTCTCTCTCTCTCTGTCTCTCTCTCTCTCTCTCTGTCTCTCTTTCTCTCTCTCTCTCTCTCTCTCTCTCTCTCTCTCTCTCTCTCTCTCTCTCTCTCTCTCTCTCTCTCTCTCTGTCTCCCTCTCTCTGTCTCTCTGTCTCTCTGTGTCTCTATCTTTTTCTCTCTCTCACTCTCTCTTACTCTCTCTCTCTCCCTCTCCCTCTCTCTCTCTCTCTCTCTCTCTCTCTCTCTTTCTCTTTCTCTCCCTCTCTTTCTCTTTCTCTCTCTCTCTTTCTCTTTCTCTCTCTCTCTCCCTCTCACTCTCTCTCACTCTCATTCACTCTAACATACCCTCCAACCGAGCATACCGCCCTCTGAAGCGAGCGGGAGCGTCCGTCGTCCTGCCGCACGGCTGCCAACCCCCGCTAACCTCCCCCTCCCCTCCCCCTCACCCCCCCCCTTTAAACCCTCCCCGCTTTTCCACTAGCATCGTATACCGTGGACTCCTTTCTCTCTGATTTAACCTATATTTTTCCCGTCGCGGACCATTCACTTTGGCGAAAGTTGTTTCCTCAAGATACCACTCTCTTTTTATTAAGAGCCACTCTCGTCCGTCTGTTAATAGCATTTTGACTCCTTTCTCGCGGCACGGCGGCGGGTGGCGGCGGGGGCGACCCTCTCTCTTCAGACATTCATAGTTGCCACTTGCCGAGGGTATAAAGGTAACCAAGTATCATCGAGGACAAAGTAACTTTGAAAACTCCTGAGTTTTTCGGGTATGCAATACGCACTGCGCGACGCGCGCACTTTGCAAAACTGGGACCAAAAATGGCATGCCCTCACGGTTCTATTCTCCTCATAGATGTATGATGCGTACTTTCTAGACCACACCCGAGTATATTAGCTCTCGTGACTAGATCTGTCTTACAAAATTTCAATTTCTCATTGACAAAACAAACGACTTCAAAACAATGTCTTGTCAAGCGCCTTCAATTGGATGAATAGGCAAAATGAAAACCGCGGAGCAGGAATAATTAACTATCTACCCTTCCCTCATAATGTAAAGATGATTCCAGGGCCAATTAGTTCGAACCGTGGGGCGTGGGCTTCACGTCGTGCTGCTCAAAGAGCCAACTGTTTTTGGCTATTATTGACAAATTCACGCTAAAGTTATACCCTTTGAGGAACGTCAACACCTTCGAGCATACTTCAGAAAGATACCCTGTAAGTTTCAAGCTGAAATACTCAAGTCGGAAATTATGAAATACGAAAATTCTCATGCATATAAGCCTCAATGAGTGCGAGTGAGGCAGAAAGACATATATTATCACTTGTACTCACTCTCACTCACTAAGCTTATGACGAATTTTCGGCTTTACATCCCAACCAATTTTGTTCGGGTTGGGCTCAAAAAATCCATAAATGAATTGAACATTCAAAATGAATGAAATTTTCTCCTACCTTCATTTATCTTTCTCTGGTTAGGTTTCCCTGTCCACACTTTTTAAAGGCAAATCCAATGTTTTGTTTCAGGTCAAGCTGACGTTATGTCTCTGTACAAGAGCATCTTTCTCATATTAACACTGTGCCTCATAGATTCAGGATGGTAAGTATTTAAAAATAAATCCATTTCAAATTACAATTTGTTGAGTTCCCCAGGTTTATCTTATTTTAGGATGAATAAGGCACGAGGTAAAAGAAAAAAGTAAACAATTTCAAAGGCTGTTAAACCGCTTTCAAGGTGCAATCCAGTGATTCAATTTGATTTCAAAGTGATTCAAAACTATTTAGCGATTCAAATAGGATCAACATCGGTGATACGATATATTGAAATAGAAAATTCTTGGGAATAATGTATTACGCACCACAGGACTAATTCATTTTTCTTATTCGTCAGCTGTAAAAAGTTACGCCCGTTTAATTGGTCAGGTGCTTGTTATGCATACCCCCTGGCAAAAATGGTTCATATTCATGGTGATGTGGTTCCACGTGGATCCTTTTGGATATGTATGGAATGGATATCGTATACGGAAAAAAAAGATTAGTGAAAATAACCATACGGATACCTGATTTTGGCACCTGCTAGATGTTATGGTAAACTTGACCAGAAGTATCATAAGTGGCGGTAGCCACCAGGCCAAGTCCAAAACCCCCGAGCAAGAAGGTGGCGTCCGCGGACACTTATTATACACCGATCAGTTCGTTTTTGTCGATTTAAGCGTTATATGATCTGTTGCCTAGGATTCCAAGAAAACCGCTCATTAAAACCCCATAACACCTGGTATTGTTCGATTCGTCTTGAGGTGTACATGTGCCGCTCACTAATTAGATTTTCAATCGGATAAGTAACAACGGAGATATTTCCAAAAAACATCGATTTATTCGCGTTTTTTTTTGCCTCTTGCCGATTCACTTTTGCGTTTCGCACCCTCGTTTTTGCGCACAGATAGCGGAATAACGGTAGATGAAACCCCCATATAACCTGGTATAGAAAGATTCGTTAGGCTCTTCTGAAGGTTTTAGGCCAGGTCTCGTTGAATTTTGAGCAATATCAAGGAAGATAGCTTTAATTGAAATTAGCGTAAATTCAGAATTTTTGCGTTTCGGCCGCTCGTTTTTTGCGCTCAGATTGCGGAATAACGGCAGATGAAACCCCCATATAACCTGGTATAGAAAGATTCGTTAGGCTCTTCTGAAGGTTTTAGGCCAGGTCTCATTGAATTTTGAGCAATATCAAGGAAGATAGCTGTAATTGAAATCAGCGTAAATTCAGAATTTTTGCGTTTCGGCCGCTCGTTTTTTGCGCTCAGATTGCGGAATAACGGCAGATGAAACCCCCATATAACCTGACATAGAAAGATTCGTTAGGCTCTTCTGAAGGTTTTAGGCCAGGTCTCGTTAAATTTCGAACTGTATTAAGGGAGATATCTGTGATTGAAATTAGCGTAAAATCGCCATTTTCCATTCAAACAGTCAACCGTTTCGCCAGATAGATCTGCTCGGAGCTGCTTGCTCCGTGCCGTGCCAGGATGGATAGAGAATGAGAGAATTGATAGATGCGAGTGCCGCTATCTGCCGGCAACTATCCGCGACCGCATTGCAGGGAGGCCAGGTGTGGTGATATATCACCACATGTGGTGATTTTGACTGACTGTGGTGATTTGAGGTGGTGATTTTGAGTGTGGTGGTGATTTTGGGGAAAAGTGGTGATTTTTCGATTTGTTTAAGAAAAATCCTTTACATTTGGTTCTAAAACAGCTTTTACTAAAAAATGCATAAATCGTGTGACATTTTATGGGAATTTGAACATAGAACGACTTGCATCACTGAAAATTTGAACTTCGCGCTTTTATTTGGAACTTTCAACTTTTTTTCCCCTAAAAACTTATTCCACCAAGAAAAAGTGTCCCATGGAAAATTAAAACATTTATGAGGAGGGGGTAATAAAAATAATTCAATAGCATTCATTTAACATTAATACCACATATACTTAATAGGTAAAAATGAGTAATTTTAAATCAATTCTTCTATAAAGAGGTTCTCAGATCTGATTGAGATAAGTTCCAAAGAAAAGAAATTATCTGCTCCAATAAAAATCCTTGGAATTAGAAGGCTTAACTTTTCCAAAATATACCTACCGAGTACTGTCCTTACCCTACTAAAATCAGATAAAAAAAATCCAGCAAAATCAGATTTACTGGAGTAAATATCGAGGTATCCATATCGAAATGGTTTGTGTGTTTCAACTTCCTCGATTTGTTTTCCGTTTTGTTTTCCCCCCTTTTTTTCCAGTTACATCAATATCAAGGATGTATTAATTAGAATACTCAATTCTGCGCTCGGATTCGGTGAAAATCAAGAAAGGGCATGAAAAATCGCCGGTTCGCCAAGAAGTGGTGCTCATTAGTACCATTGGTTGTTGGGTTGGTCGGGAGTTAACTTTGAAAAGTCCGCCAGAGGCCAGAGTTACAGTTCTGCTCCATCATTAAACAGAAAAATAATTTTTAACCTAAGAAACCAGTCAGAGTTATGTGAGAATGCCTCGGTAGTGGTTTATAATAAGTGTTCATTAATGCCTGAGGTGTATAAAAGCCGAAATTAAGCAGGATTCTTCGATTTTAGAGGTGGTGAAAAAATTGGTGATTTTGAAGAGTCAAGAGTGGTGATTTTTAATCGGAAGTGGTGATTTTCACGGTCGCCGTGGTGATTTTTTATAAAAAAACCTGGCCTCCCTGCCGCATTGCCGGCACTGCCTCTGTAGCCGTAAGAGTAGATTTTTGTTTGTTTTCTTTTATCCATACCTCGTCTTTAATTTCAATGTTATGATATGGAGGTTTCAACGATTTGACAATAAACAGTTCTCTACTTTCCCTCTAAATACTCTTCGTTTAAGTAGTTTTTTCCTTAAGTTCTGACTTTGCTCGGCCATTCTTGCCGAGACAGGGCTGCTGTAAGATGTTTAGTGTTAACGTTTGAGGTTAATTGAGCAGTGTTCCCAAACTTTTGTTCTTTTTTTAATCATTACTCATGTCCTTTATTCTTTATTAGTGACGCATTAAGAGATTATTTCAAATAACTATAACCCACCCCCTTGCTTCCTACTAACTTCCGGATGTTTGTTCGTGGAATGTTGTGGCCACGGCCGATCAACTTATTTCTCAGTACTCAACCCATCTTTCAGTTCTGTACTTACTTAACTCAATCTAGTTTTTATTACTTGCTTTACAAACGCTCATCCCCTTCTTTAAGCCAAGAATTCTTGTGTTCGGGTGTGTAGTGAATTCAGTCACAGTGTCACGAATCAGTTTGTTGCCATATTGTCCCTTCTGATCAAAGAGAATGAAGTTTAATGTTTTTAATTGCAAGTTTTTGAACCAGACATCAGAGCCACTTTCAAAGTTGTGGTTCTTATAACCGATGGCAACTAGTTAATACTGATTGGTTTCAATGGGTTGGGATGATTAAAATCCTTGGTGGTTTTCAAATGTGTGTTCCTCAAGGAGTGATTTCATGTTGCATCTCACTTTAACTGTCTCGTGCCGTTACAGAAGTAGTAACGCTGTCAGTATCTTTATTTAACTGCTATTAGCAATGAATTCTAAAATTGGACTTTTCAAACGAGAGTCTCCTTTTAGAAAATTTTATTAGTAGTCAGCTGTATTCTGCGTCAAATCGAAAAAAATCAGAGTGTAGGAAATGCTAGTTGGGTATTATTAAAACTCAAGTCTTTCAAGTAAGTTACATTAATTTTAACTTCAAACTCTACCATTAACTCTGTCTTTCAATGGATTTGTGTATATTTATCTTCAACAATTTTGGTGATAAAATAGCTAGGTCATTTCAGGAAAGATTGCTGATGACAGCTCTTTATGTACATGGGCGGAGGGACGCATTTCTGTCTTATGCACAGAATTTTGTGGATAATGTTTACAGCTGGGTCCTTTGTCTGCGTTGTTGCATACACTTGGAGTGCGCTTTGCAAAGCTGTCATTGGCAATATTTTCTTGAATAAACACTATCGAGATGATCAGAAATGTAAGCAAATCTATTTTGACATAACTCGGCTGATAATTTTGTATGCAGCAGCTAGTACTTAAAGTTCTTACCAGTGGTGAAGCGTGTAGTGAGGCATTGTTGCATTTTGTTCATTTAAAACCTTTCAAAAGATCGAACTCCTGAGAGTTCTATACACCCAGCAGCTCAATATTTTTCATGGGTTTAAATGTGCACAGTACAATGTTGCCACATTGCAGTATTTTGTGAATCCCATGAACTCGGTAGCGCAAAGATATCCGTGTACTCAGCTCGCTGAGCACTCACATTATTTTCATTTTTAAAATCATGCAATACTGATCCTTGTTCTATTCAGGGTACTGGAAACATTTTAAACTCTTTAACTCCATGCCTGCTGAATTTCAAATACTGTCCCTTTAATAATAAAAACTATTAGTAGTCAAGTATCAGAAAAAGTTTAGTATTTTGAAATTCATGAAGGGAATTTTTTCCTCGTGTAGAATTGACTTAGCTTTTCACCAGTGACATTCAAATAAAATTGAATGACAGTTGATGTGAAAGAACATAGGTAAGTCTCCAAATGTCTGTAAGTATCGAAGTATGTAAGTACTTATTGTACCTACTCAACACAGTGACTAATTGCCTCTAAAATTTCAGAAGCTCCTGCCCTAATGTTGTCTCTAGAAATTAGGTAAAGCTTAAAGAAGAAGATCTTAGCAACTTAGCTTTTTTTTCTACTATTGCTTGTAATAAGAAAAATAAAATGCATAGTGGGGTGACAGATGCGCTTGCTATTTCATTCTGCTCTATTGATGTGCCTTATGATGGAATCAACTTTATTATAATCATTGCTTTGGAAACACATCTTTGTCAAAATATCTCTTTATAAATGGCCCACCTCAACTTCAACCCCTAAAAATAGAAGTAAATCCCAAACGGGCATGATATCTTTCACCAAAACTATCAGTAAACCTCAAGTAAACTCGTGGCGGCCAAGATCCAAAAACTTCTCCAAACCTCTCCCTTTTACTACCTTCCTCTTTCCTTCCTTGATCTCCTCTCTTTAAAAACGTTTCTTTCAAAATCCGTTATTTTAACCTTATCTGTGAGATGCATGGTTGTGCATGAGGTCTCTCAGATTCAACTTACAAACTAGCTGATATCAAAGCAACCAAGTCCCCTCCCCTCCCCTCATCCCACCCTTTCTACTCAGCCTGTGTTTCTTCTAGCCCCTTACTATTTTTTGTCCCTACCGCACTTTTCTTCTGATTCCCCTTCTACTCCACCCTCTCTATAGTTCACCCCACCAAAAAGAAAAACAAATTTAAAAAAAGTCAGAAAAACAACTTGGCGTTGACCCGCAAAAGCTAATATGGTGTTAGTAAACTCTAAGTTGGCTGGTCAACGCCAAGTTGTTTTTCTGACTTTTTTTAAATTTGTTTTTCTTTTTGGTGGGGTGAACTATAGAGAGGGTGGAGTAGAAGGGGAATCAGAAGAAAAGTGCGGTAGGGACAAAAAATAGTAAGGGGCTAGAAGAAACACAGGCTGAGTAGAAAGGGTGGGATGAGGGGAGGGGAGGGGACTTGGTTGCTTTGATATCAGCTAGTTTGTAAGTTGAATCTGAGAGACCTCATGCACAACCATGCATCTCACAGATAAGGTTAAAATAACGGATTTTGAAAGAAACGTTTTTAAAGAGAGGAGATCAAGGAAGGAAAGAGGAAGGTAGTAAAAGGGAGAGGTTTGGAGAAGTTTTTGGATCTTGGCCGCCACGAGTTTACTTGAGGTTTACTGATAGTTTTGGTGAAATAGTACATTTACCGATACTTTGAGTAAATTCGACATGCGATCAGGTAACATCACCTAGTACCTAGTCAAAACATAGTATACTTCTGCTTAACATTACCATAACATCTAGCAGGTGCCAAAGTTAGGTATCCGTATGGTTATTTTCACCGTAGTTTTTTTCCGTGTATGAGTATACGTGCTGTAGATATCCTTACAGATCCATAAATATCTAGACTCTGTATATGGGGAATTGGTTATGGATCTTATGGACCATTTTTGCCGGGGTATTCTCGTAAAACTTTTTTTTTTTTTTTTTTTTTTTTTTTTTTTTTTTTTTTTATCAATTTATATTAATATCAATGTCGTGCTTTATATAGGTAAATTATCGAAACTTTAATAAATAAGATAAACCTCCAACTGATAAGATGATGAAACTGTCTACTTCATGCTATTTTAATAAAGACTGATGAGATTAAGACTATAGCAAGGCGGCTACCGCACTCTAGAGTCTTTGAACTTTTTATGAAGAAGGACTGTGGTTGGATAGATACAACCCTTTTTTATCACGAGCTTAGTATATATTTATCTGAAGAAAGAGGATTATACTGTCTTATTACATTAGCCGCGAGCGTTTATCCGAGGCGGATTACGCCTTTAAAGTTTCATTCAAAAGAAAAAGGCAAGATGAAGATCGTTCATGGATAATTTTCTCCCCAATGCCTCATCCGAGAGATGGAGAGCTCATTCGATTAATGGATTAAAATTCGACAATTTTATGAGAGTCAAAGACAGCCATTTCAAATTCCAAGTATTTGAATAATAGATCCTCAATCAGTGCTAAATACTCGACTTTTAGAAGTAGTATCAAATACTTCTTAAAACAGTCGAGCAGCATGGTTCTTAAACTTTCTTCGCCCAAGTACCCCGGCCCCTTTTCGGAATCCATCCGGATCCCTGCAGACTGATTCCACTCTCTTGCACGGAAAAAAAACTACGGTGAAAATAACCATACGGATACCTGATTTTGGCACCTGCTAGATGTTATGGTAATGTTAAGCAGAAGTATACTATGTTTTGACTAGGTACAAGGTGATGTTACCTGATTGCATGTCGAATTTACTCAAAGTATCGGTAAATGTACCATACTTCTGGTCAAGTTTACCATAACATCTAGCAGGTGCCAAAATCAGGTATCCGTATGGTTATTTTCACTGATCTTTTTTTCCGTGTGGATAAGACGAGACGAGATTGAGGGAATCGATGAATCCCATTGGTTTAAACGGCGTCACGTGACCATTTGTCAACATGCTTGATCGGAAAAGAACGACTCCGAGACGTGCTCACATAGCCACTTGGCGCTTTTTTATCCAATAAGATTGATCCATTCACGCTATCTCGTCTCATCTCGTCCTAAAGAGGAGAGTCAGCCTGCTGACTAAACCTAACCTACTGTAATAGTGTATACCCTCTTCCTGTGGTGGCTGCGGTGTAATTTGGCAACCATACAATTTTTCCTTTTAGCCCTTTAAGAACCAGGTTATTTTAAGAGAACACCACTCCTCCGTTTCTATAGGGAAGGTAGTTAACTGTTCGTACTTGATGGAATTGGAATTGCCTATATGATAGATTGAAGGCGCCAGGCGAGACCTTATCTATTGTAATGTTTCCACCTAGATTTACGTTTAACTGACATTAAGACTGAAACAATGTGTAATAGACTAGAGGAGAAAAACGAGTATACCCGGGCTTGGCCCTTAAGGGATTAAACTTGGGTAAAAAAATCGATTCTTGGGGAGGCTTTCTTAAAGAATAGTTTTACAAGTTTGTAAATGGAAAAAAGCAATGTCGCCAAATTACACGAACCGCCTCAACCGTGAGATATATTATATGACACAATAAAACTTTTGTTTCCTCTTTCTTACTGATTTCACATTGGTCACACGTGTATGAGTCAGTTGCTATCTATCACTCAGGGCTGCCGTTTTGCGTTTAATTAATGACATTTTGTAATTCACCGATGATTTCACCGGTTGAGAAAATATTACACAACTCAGTTCAGTGTATGACTGTGCTGCACGAAAATACTCTGCTATGTATAATATTTTCTGAGTCCGCATAGAAGCGCGGTTAATGTATTAAAATATCCGCAAGTTTTTAAAGACATAGACAACTCCACCGGTTGAGAAAAGATTACGGATGCGAGTATTTTCGTGCATTACAGTCATACACTGAACTGAATTGTGTAATTTTTTCTAAACCGGTGGAATCATCAATGAATTTAAAAATGACATTAATTACACGAAAAACGGCCGCTCTGCTGTCACTAGTGCAACCTTAGGATTGTTTTGGAAACAGCCAGGGATTTATGTAGAGGGCTCCTTCAAATGAGCAATGCGCAATGAATCCTTGAATGACAAGGATTGAAGAGGTAAAAAAGCATTTGAAGAGTTTAGGAGAAACACGATAAATTTCACGAAAATAAAATTAAAGGATTCATAAGTGGCGGCTCGTGCAATGTGGCAACAACGTATTTTCTCCATTTAAACCTATGTAAAACAATCGATCCTCAGGAGGTGCAATTGCATCCCCAAGATGTAGATACTTATGCATAGGTTTGAATGGCGAAAAACATGGTTACCAAATGGGTCTGTTGCGTCCTTTTGCTAAATCAATAATACTCATATTGCTTCTAACGTAAAATTCGGCGAAAAGAACGATGCGCACATTAAAAACTTCCAAAATCCACTCATTAACTCAGAAAATACCTTCCATTTCAAACAACCCGCGCTACACTAGACACTATATCATCGACTTATAACTACATAGATGGAACCATCTCGTTTATGTAAACATGAACAAAACTTACAAACATTGGAATGTTTCGTTTAAGTGCGTACATTTCTTATATTATTTTGTAGTCTTTGATAAACCGAGAAGAAGAACAGACACCAAATGCAGCCAATAATTCATGTATTTAGAAGGGAATTCTATAATTTTGTAGTTACGATGTTGTTTACTTATGCACGGTGGTTCTGTCTATGTAGTAGTATACCGGTGCAAATAGTTTCTAGTGTAGCCCGGGCAGTTTGAAATTTAAGTTATTTCCTGAGTTAATGAGTAGATTTTGAACGTTTTTAATGTGCGCATCGTTATTATCGCCGAATTTTACATAAGAATCAATGCTCTATATTGTTGTAGCAAAAGTAGATATGCAATAGACCCATTGCACGAGCCGCCACTGGGTTTCATGGTCATCTAACGGGACACAAAAGTACAAATTGAAAAGTGATCTATGTACAGCTAGGCGCAAGGCAGTCAATGTTTGTGGACGGAAATGATTCTTATGCGAAAGAATTAATAACCTTTAATTCAAGAATAATGGTTTAATTCCTTTCGAATAATTTGGGAATCATTTTTTGACAAACACAGGATATATTTTGAGAGCCCTGTTCCCCAGCTCTATTTTGTTTTGAAAGCTGGAAACTGTAAAAATTAGATAACCCAAGGAGAAGTGCGGATGCCAGTTCACACGACTGTCATCTCCAGTGGCGTAGCGTGCAATTTGGCAACATTGTGGGAGTTAATTTAAACCCATGTAAAAGGTCGAATGCGAGGGTGTTCACCGAACTCCCAGTAGTTCGATCTTTGCCGTGGGTTTAAATGGACAAAAGCAACGTTGCCAAATTGCACGCTACGCCACTGGTTACCTCCCTTCCGCATGACACAAGAATCGCCACTCTTTTATGCATATTTATTTGCGAAAAATGCTTCATCGTATTAAAATCATGTAAAGACGCCTCTTTCCTTGTATTGAGATTTGTATGTGTTAATTTTCATTAAAATCATAATGATACATGTTGTGTGTGCTCAGCTAAAAACAAAAGCAACCCTACATTATTTAACAATATTTGAAACGGTATTTCCCCATTTCCTTCAGTTTAATTTTGGTGACTTAAAAAAAAAAAATAAAAAATAAAAAAAAAAATAAAAAAAATAAAAAAAATAAAAATGAGGAAAAGGAGGGAAAAAAAACTTTGCTGATTTTGAAAAACAAAAGGGAGGTTTTGTGAAATCAATCGTTCTTCCCCTGGACTTTTAATTTTTAAACGGCTACATCTCCGTCGATACGAAACGAATTGCAATTAAATTGTATCAATCATAGTAATTTTCTCCGTATTCTACGCAATAAGGAGTATCCAAGTAGAATCTGTTGAAAGTGCAGCTGGCTTACATTATAACTGCAGCGAGTTTTTCTATTAGCGAGGTCATTTTTGACACTTGCGCGTGCTCCCAGTCCTGGCTTTTTGCCCTGCAGCCTTCACCTGTAATTTAATCCTCCCGTTTGGAGTATAAGTGCCAAAAAAGCTCTTTCCCATAAATAGGTTGTTAAAAAGGCCAATAGGGCCCTTGAACTCTTAGAGATTTTGAAATTTGAATATCGGGGAAAGGAAAATATACATGTGGGACGGGCGGGTGTGGATCAGATGGCTCTTGCGATTGGCAACACCATGCGCTTAGTTGCTATTTAAACCTATGCAAAAGTATCGATTTATTGGGGGTGGAATTGCACCCCCTGAAGATCGATTCTTTTACACTGGTTTAAAGGCGGAGAGAATATGTTGTTGACATTGCACGAGCCGCCGTTGGCGTGGACAAAAATAATGCCTGACGACACCTTAAAGATTCTGGTTATGGTAGGCCACTAATGAATGATATGCTTAAATTAATTTAGATACAAGTAGTATTGCGAGTAATGCGGATAGCCTATACCTTTACTCTTTAGGAGTCGTTTGCCATTTATTATTGTTTCCTCGACAGTAATTAATTAAATAGTAAAAACATGAGCGAGGCGTCTACGTCGCATACACGCAACGATAATGCGTTTAAGATGATTCCAGGCGAAGCTTGTCCAGGTTTCAATCCGACGGATAGCGCCGCTATTTATAGTGCTGCTCAAAAATTCAACATTTTAAGGCTGAAATTGCGATGAATTTACGCCAAAGTTGAGGAACGTCAGCGCCTGCAAACATACCTCAGGAGTCATGAAGATACAGTGGCGTAGCGTGCAATTTGGCAGCATGATATGTTGTCCATTGACACATTTGTAAAAGAAGGAATACCAAAGTGTTCACCGAACGCCTTAAATTGATCTTTTTCATGGGTTTAAGTGGACTAAATACCACGTTGCCAAAGTGCACGCTACACCACTAGGAAGATATCCTGTGTGTTCCAAGATGAAGTACGAAAATTTCCATAAGCCTTAATGAGTGCGAGTGAGGCAGACATACATGGGCGCCCGCAGAAAAATTTCCAAGGGGGGGGGCAACATTTTTGAATTCCACTGGGGGGGGTCAAGGGGGGGACCCCCCCCCCCCCCCCCAAGGAAGAAGGGAAGACCTTTTTTTTTTTTTTTTTTTCCTCATACAAATAGTGTACAATTATTAAGCCATTTTAGGTTATCCGAATAGTAATAATAATTTTGACGTGTTTGATTTTATGAATAAACGGACAACAGATGATAATAATGGTAAGTAAATGTATAATTCTACTATTCCTTGCAAAAAGTGAGTTAAATTTACAACATAAACTAATAATAAAGTTCGTCAACTATATTACTCCTTAGATTCACATTTCATTTTCTTTCGGTCCTTTCATTTTTCTTCGCGAAATTTTGACTGTTTTGAATTCCAGGGGGGGGGGGGCAAGTGCCCCACCTTGCCCCCCCCCCTGCGGGCGCCCATGCAGACATACTATATCACTCGCACTCACTAGCATTCACTATAAGCTTATGACAAAACGAATTTCATCATTTACGGCTTTAATTATAGAACAATTTTGCTCGTTTTGGGCTCAAAATATTACACAGATGCTGACGCTCTTGGATTTTGTGTTTTTTCATTGTTTTCAATTTGTCAAAAACACGACTCTTCCCAAAATCGACTGATGGCGCTATCCGTCGGATTGGAATATAGAACAGTTTTGCCTGGAATCAACTTATACGTATCAAAGACAAATTTAGGAATTTGTCTCTCCGGATAGAAGAAGGAGCCGCTGGCGTGACTTTGGTCCATATCTATTTGTCTTTTTATTTATTCATTTAAAGTGGTTCATTGGCATTAATCCCTTATTGGGCTACATCCATCGCATACATCGTTCATACATCTTACATAAATCGTTCATTTGTTCATGTTCATAGTGTTAGGGGGGGGGGGCAGGGGGCATCCATGCTTTTCCGAAGTGGAAAGATCTGAGACCATCAGACCATTTCACCCCGACTGGGACTCGAACCCAGGACCTTCGGGTTAGTATAGCCAGGGCCGCTGATCACCAGACCACGGATGCCGGCTCTATTTGCCTTTTTCTGATAAATGAATGCAAATGTTCGGAGGAAAAGAGGAAGATAAATTCTTACATGTACCACTGCGAGCAGTGGCGTCGCGTGCAATCTATCAACACCGAATTTTGTCCATTTAAACTCATGCAAAATATCGATTTTAGGGAGTTCACACTTTGCATCTCCCATTATTTGATCTCCTTTTAACGTATTTAAATTGGCAAAATTCAGCGTTGTCAGTTTTTAATTTATTAGTATCCGTTAAAACCGCGGGTCCTTTACGTAGAATAATGAATGTATGCATTTATTTATATAAAGAAGACTAAAAAAAAGGCTGACTGACCATCGGCTTAAATTTACCTGAATGCGATTGTACCCACGTGTCTTGCAACGTTGACTCATGAAAATTTGTAAGATTAAATTCTAATTCCAAATTATAGTGACATTACTTTGGTATGCCCAACATACATTATTTTCAGCAAAAGACACGTTTGCTCAATAGCTCAGAGTTGCTGTTCAGAAAATTCAGAAAACTTTGCGTTCGAATTTTATGCGCATATAAAGGAGCTGATATCAGAGCGCCAAGTCTCCTTTGAGTTACTTCTTTTAGCGATGCTTCCAAAATTGTATACACCCTCAAATGAAGGCGTTACATTAAGCCTTCCTCCACAAAACTATTCGGAGCTTTGTAATGTACGAAACGGCGAGTAATGTATGTAAGACGTGCGGAAACTAGTAGACGGTTTTAGTGATGACGTCCAGTGGCGTAAACTTGGGATAATTATTGGGGGGGCAAACCAACTTTTGAGAGATACACTACGGGGAGTCTGGGGCGACACTCCCAGTGAGAGGGGGGTCCGGGGGTCCTCCCCCGGAAAAAAATTGAAAATTCAGGCTCTCTCAGACGTTATTTTAAGCAATGTTATCGCATAAAAAATGGGACCAAATATAAACAAATTACAAATAGATTTTACGTTTATTTTCTTCAGTTCTCAAGAAAAAAGGGAATTAACTGCAGTTGTTCCGCTCAGAGTGGCGTAAAATTTGAGATTCTTTTGGAGAGGAGGGGGTAGCAAATAGTCCGATACTTTGGGGAATCTGAGGGGGGGGGAGATTTTCCAGTAATAAGACCAATGGAAATTTGAACATTTGGGTCCTCTCAGACTATATTTTTAGCGATTGAATCTTTCAAAAATAACCAACCGACAGAACAGAAGTTAGTAGACTCAATGTATATTTTCTTTTTTTCATTGACAACAGGTAGGAATTTTTCACTTTAGATTTACTTCAGTCGCAGTTTTAGGGTAAAATAGAGCCACTTATTCTTGCCATTTTTTGCTCCTGGGTTCCTGTAATTATTCCTTTCTTTCTTTATTTTTTTGCATTTTCTGTCTTTTCTTTTCTCCCTCCCTCTTTTTCATCAAATTATTGGGGGGGCAAAATGATACTTTGCCCCCCCTCCTCAAATATTGGGGGGGCAAAAAGGCCATGCCCCCCCTAAGATTACGCCACTGATGACGTCATCCGTTGATGATCGTTCCAAACTATCTCTCTCCCTCTCACTCAACATCCACGTACTATACTTTCTCACTCTGCCGCAAATGTCGTATAGAGAGTCATTTTCTGTGAAATTTTTGGGCAAAAATGAATTGCTTGGGTCATTTTAATGCGATTTTAATAGTAAAATATCGTGTTATAAGGCCCTTTATACGCGATTTTTGACATCAGAAAGAGATGGCTATGTATGAGGATCACGGGAGAGCGAGTGAGATAGTCTGGAACGCTACGCGAAATTGGTCGCAGCTATATCATTGCGACTGATGAGTGCACCGCTGTGATTGTTGGCTAACCATTGACCGCACTAAAACTGGCTATAGAAGAGCCTTGATGACTGAATCCTATGATTGAATCTGGAAAGTTGCAAGATTAAATTTCAATTAAAATTAGTTTTATTTTTACAGTGTGTCCAACATAAATTATATTGAAGAATAATCGAAGCATTAATTGCAGTTTTTATTACAGGGGAGCGGTGCAGCACAAAACAAACTACAGAGAAAAGGAGAAAGAAGTTTTAGATCAAATCCTCGGCCCTGGAAGTTACGATGCAAGGATAAGACCCTCAGGAATCAACGGAACTGGTACGTTTCTTGAATTAAATTATTCGCCTTCAATTCACTCTATAATAAATTCGCTTTATTCATTTCACAAGGAATTAACAAGAGACGCTTGTCGTAAAACTGCTGTGTAAGATGGACCGGAAAGCAACTTGGACCGTCTTGTTTATATGCACGCATTGCACATACAGTAACAGTTGGAATTCACCTAGAAAAGAGTATATTCTCACCATGATCTAACTACACAGGTCAGTCAATGCGCACACCCTCCACTGCCTCTCCGTCTGCCTGGCTCTATCACCGGGTAGAGTGAGGAAGGGGATGACGTATAGCTGGCGCAGCTGAAGCGCGGGCGTTCAAATCTACATGCTTTCATATGGGAAAATACCATTTTCCAAGTGCGAATAATAAACAACTTACGACAGTAAAACTTGGTTTTTATTTATAATAGACCACGAGGAAGGTTTCAAGCTATGAGGAAACCAGTCTGATCACACTTCAATTTCTTATTCCTGTATTTTCTAGCGGTTAGTAAAAATCCCTTTTATGGAGAAGGTAGGTTATGTAATATTCAATGCATTCTACTTACTTTTCTGAAACTGCCCGAAAATAGAAAAATCAACTTTCCGTACAATTGCATTGGTTTTCTCAAAGCTTGAAACCTTCCTCGTTACTTCTTATTGATAAAAACTAAGTTTTACTGTCGTAAATTGTTTAAAATTCGCACTTGAAAAAGGGTCTTTTCCCCATAAGACATCATGTAGATTTGAACGCCCGCTCTTCAGCTGCGCCAGCTATACGTCACGAGCGGAGGTTGCGCAGATCGTACCGAAACTCGTCCACCGGATTGACTGACCTGTGTAGTTTGATCATGATTCTCACGAATAATCAGAATTTCAGCATTTGTTTCAAAACCAGAATCTTTTGTAAACGTCGCCAGAATTCTCATTTTCACCGACAAAATCTCTGAGAAAAACCAATCGGTTTTAATTAAATCAACTAAAATTTCTGGTGAAAAAATACAAAGTTGGGTTTTGTTAATCAGAAATTCTGGTACCAAAATATGACCTAAATTGCTGACAAAATTTCGTCAGAACTCGTATTTTTTTAATGAAAGGTCTCCTGTAAAACTCACGGAAGGATAGAGAAAAACTTGATGGAGATTTTAAAGGAAAAGTAGATTATAAATTATATTTATCCTCCATCAAATGAAAACGCTATATAACGAGTAAATTATTTAGATGAAGTAACTAAACTAATTAATGCGAACACTCTGAAAATTGATTTTCTCGGCGTTGAAGAAGTTTGAATGTCTTTCGGGATCGAAGTACGACCTACCGTGCATACTTAAATAGACTCAAGGGTTAGATGGCGGGTAGGGTAGACAACAATGGCTGCTCGTGCAATATGGCAACAATGTCATGCCTCCATTTGATTGTATGTAAAACAATCGATTCGAAAGTGAAGCAGCGCTCCACCAGCAATCGATTGTTAAACATAGATTCAAATGGAGCGAAGACATTGTTGCCAGATGGCACGAGCCGCCACTGATAGGCAACCTGTAATGCAACCTTTTTTTATTTTTTTTGTCATTTGTTTTTTTCACGAACAAAGACGGTTGCAAAACTAGCCCTCAAATTCAGTTTCAATGGGCACGGTAGTTTTTCAAAGAGCCTCAAAATAACTTTTCAATCCCAGTTCAACAACTTATAACTCTATCAAAGTCTCATCAATATTGAATTATTTTATGGAGCCCTAACAGCACAAAAAACCAGAGACTAATAGAAAGGGAGCAATAACTGGCTGCAGCAGAGGCACGCTGAATTTTCGCGGATGCAACAAAACAATGATGTCGCAGGGTGTTGAATGGTGAGCCCCGTCCATCACCCCTGTGTTTTCCAAATGTCACCGCCCAACACCCAGCGACATCAGAGGGGTGTTGACTGTTGTTTTGTATAATTCACGAGAATTCAGTGAACCTCACATCTGTCCTATGTAATTTAGCGTAGTGCCTCGTCTCTAATTGTCTCTGCAAAAATTTCGGTTTTTTTTTCAAGGATATTTCGGTCTTATCTTTCGCAAATGTTTTCGAAAGAAAAAAGAAAACAAAAATGAAATCAATAAAAAATTAACGCATCTAGAAATCATTTGTTGAAAACATATGCTTGATAGTTATCTATAAGCTACATATTTTGAATCTTCCTAAGACAGCCAGATTGGAATTTTATTTGAACGTATAATCAGTGGGATTGCGTATGCATTTGTTTAGACACTTTTGATGCTCCACACCAGTTGCGTAGCGTGCAATTTGGCAACGTTGTAGAGTATCCATTTAAAATCACGTAATAGGTCGAATGCGGAGGTGTTCACCGAACACCTAATAGTTCGATATTTTTTATGGGTTTAAATTGGACCAACTGCAACGTTGCCAAATTGCACGCTACGCTATACTGCTCCAGACGTCATTTTCAATCGATATTCGACTTCAATTATAAGTATCATTTATTGCTGAGGCAAAAATTTACGACAGCGACCTTTTAATCCAACTCTTGGGCGTCTGGGGGACATCCAAAAATCCAACCTTTTGCATGATTTAAAATGGACGCGACGTGTAACTTTGTCAGACTGCGCGCAATACTATTGAACGCGAGCACGGAAATCTCTGTGGTCTCAGTGGCTCGGATTTTCGATTAAAAATATAATGTAACTGAAAATAGAATCGTTGGTGAGGGCGCGAAAATATGTTTTTAGAAGTGCTCTCGAGGGGGGAAAGATGTCGGTCGGGTATAGAAAATTAAAGGTATAAGCAAATATCGGGAGAGCGTTCGCCGTTCGGTCTCTCCACTGTTGAATCGGTGCCAATAACTGCCAACTATTACTCTCTCCTCTCTCCAACGGTGCATTGTTTCGCAATGAGATCCGATTAAAGCTATGGGTCGTCATTCAATGAGAAAGGAAGAAAAAAAAAAGAGAAAATCGTTCATTCAAACGAACGAGTTTATAGAGCAAGTATCGGTCGAAATAAATCAAACATTTCGATTAAACGTTTGTTTCAGGGTGATTTCAAGCACGGTAACAGCTAGACTGAGGAATTTCATAAAGAAGGTATCATTGAATTGAAACAACCAAAGCTATACCAAACAAATTACTATTTCGGGAAATGCCACTTGCGGTTCCTGCAAAGTTTAATAATAAAATGCCGCAAATGAGTCATATTGGGACTATGCAGCTTTTAAGCGTCATAGAAGATCGTTCTGCATCTGGTCATTCCGCATCCATAGCAGAATGATCTTTTTACACTTAAAAATATATATAATTTCAATGACTCTCATTTAGTGTATGCCCGTTGTTTTTAAAATTTACAAAGACCAATATCTTTTTCTGAAGTATTGATTTTGTTGGTAGCTTTCAACCCTTTGAGACCCGAGTTGTCCAAAGAAGGACACATTTTTAAAAACTGTTACGATTGATTCGAATTTTAATACACTAAAGTGACGGCTCATGCCATTTGACAACAATGTTTCCCCTCCATTCGAATCCATGTACAAAAATCGATTGTTGGTAAAGCGACGTTTCTTCATTGGATCGATTGTTTTACATAGAATCAAATAGAGGAGAAACATTTATGTCAGATGGCACGAGCCGCCATGGTACTTCACTGCAATCAGGTCAGAGCTGCCGATTTGAGTAGATCAAATGGCATTTTGAAATTCACCGAAGATTCCACCGGTTGAGAAAAGATTACAGAGTTTAGTTCAGTGTTTGACTGTAATGCACGAAAAAACTAGCGTCTTTTATCTTTTCTCAACCGGTGTTGAGACGTCGATAACTTTGAAAACTTACGGATATTTTAATTAATTAACGGCGTTTCCACCGATTGAGAAAAAGATTACAGGTCAGAGTATTTTCGTGCATTACAGTTATATGTATACTGAATTTGAACTGTGTAATCCTTTCCCAACCGGTGGAATCATCGGTGAATTTAAAAATGTCATTAAATCTACGCAAATCTGCAGCTCTGAATCAGGTGTACTGCTAAAAGTAATGCGGGAAAAAGTATTTCGGCTGTGTTTGATATATTTCACGGAAGATGGAAGGCTAGTATAATAGACAACAAAAACTTCATAAAATTGAATTTTTCTCTTTATCTTTTGCCGCTCTTTTTTTTCTCCATTAGAACTATAGTCTTAAATTGAGTGTCTGTATTGATAATACAATACGCGTTGAAAAGTCTGAAACAGGTCTGGATCGCCATTTGGGGGCCAAGAATTAATGAAGGGGGGAAAAAGGGTTTTCACCAGGTAGATGTAACGCGGGTCTGAAAGGGTCAGAGCTGGCTGTTCTAATGATTTTATTCCTCTGAAAATTCTCGGTGTCAGCAAAAAGACCTGTGAAAAGACCGTGTGCGCACCAAAGGCGTGCGGGTAAAGGGAAGTCCGGTCTTTACTCTCATAGAATTTTAAAAATATTATAAAAATACGACTCAGAGGAACAACAGAATTGATGAAAAATCGGATATAAATCGAGAAAAGAGGGGAAATTAGCTTTTTAATTTACGACTTTTGATGACAATGTAGCGAAGCTGAATGTAATTGCTTCTGTTTTTTTTTGTAACAGCGACTGCGTCTACGGTAAAAATAATCAACATCAGATCGTTATGTTATAATGAGGCTTTGGTTTTCGTTTTTAATTGATATTATTGATTTCAATTGATTTGTTGATATTCCGTCGGTACTATTTTGAAAATTTCCTCGCCAAACATTTAAAAATCAAACGATTTGAAAAAAAAAAAACAAAAACATAATAAAAAAAACAGAAAACAAAAAAATACAGACACGCCCTTGTTCCTTAGAGAATACTGTACAAAATGATTTAACCAGACTTGAAAAATATTAAAAAATAAGCCATCAGCAATATTCTTAAGTTGGGGTGAAATGTGCCCCCCTATCCCCTAGATATGAAAGGTGTAAAACCTTCGGCACTCATAAGGGTAAAACCAGTTTCTGATCCGCATCCTGAGTGAACGACATGAGTGACACTACCGGATCAGTTTTTGAATCAAATCTAATTGATGAACGATTCACTTTTGCTTTGGATTCGATTTGGCGTGACTGTGAAGTGGAGAGCGAGAACACCCTTAATAAGCAGGAGTCGGCCCTATAAACGAAAAATCGTATTTTCCAATATTGATTTTATCACCCCCGACTTCAACAGATTTGATTTGCGCCCCAACCAAATACCTCGCCGAAGCGGTTTAAATGCAAGTTTGCGACTCATTCAAATGGAAACGTTCGTGAAGTGTTGAAATGTTTGAATGCGCAGCAAGAGATATCCATTTTTAAAAAGAAAAAAAAAAAAAAAAATAGCTTCACGACCCATTTGTATATACGCTTTAAAAAAGAATATTTCATCGTTGAATATCCGACTCTCCGTCTAAAGTCATTATGGAGCCGTCGACTGTGTTTGGATTTACTAATTTATTTTTTCTCGTCAAATTTTTTCATTCAAATTATTATTTTTTTTTTTTAGTTTTCCAATCAATAATGACGATGATGCTGTTTCAAACTTTTGCTAAAGCTGAATTAAGTATCAGATGAACAGATGAACTAAAAACCTGTAAAAACCTGTGAAAACGACAACGGGGACTCTAAACAATGTCAATTTTTTATATAGGCATTAAAAGTAGATATTTTCGAAAGAAATGGCTCATGGAGCGCCTTCAATTCGCTATATAGGCAAAATGAACACTGCGGAGTAGAAACATTTAACTACCAACTCAATCCAGTTGAAAGCGTATCAAATCGACGAAGTAACCTATAATCTTGTCGCAGGGTGATAAGTTGATTTTTCAGCGTTTAGTGCCGATTTCTGCCACCAGTACAACAAATAACAAATTGAAGGCCGAAAGTAATTTTTATTTAAGAAAAAGGAGTGTCCTAATCGCATCTGAAGAATATTCTGCAAAAAAACTTGTCAATAACTTCAAGGATGAGAGGCTCATTGTACCCAAAAATGAAACATCGCATTTCGATTTGCGATATTCCATTTTTTTGGTACTTTCATCAGCCTTATTTTTGAAGTTATTGACGAGATATTTCGCAAAGACGTTCTTCAGATGATTATCTACTATCTAGTGACTGACTTTGCGTTATCTCAAGTATTAATTACTTTCGTGGCTTATAATTTACATTAATCGAACGATAGCGCTCTGGTGGCAGACATCGGCACTAAACGCTGAAGAATCACCTTAAGGAGTCGACTGACATTATGTCAGTGGCCGATCGTGCCATCTGGCAACAATGTCTTCGCTCCATTTGAATGTATGTTTAACAATCGATTGCTGGTGATTGGTGAAGCGCTGCTTCACTTTCGAATCGATTGTTTTACATACAATCAAATGGATCAGACATGACATTGTTGCCATATTGCACGAGCCGCCACTGCATTATGTAATTCGCAGCATGCGAATGCCATTGCAGTCCCACGTTTAAAAGTTTCTAAGTTAGTTAACAAGTGAATTTCGGAAATCGACAGTGCTCAGTGTCATAGCCGTTATTTTTGCTGGTTTGTAATTTAAATGCGCCGTTTTTCAATTTATACCTGCAGCAAATGCTTGAAACAGTTCATTATCATCGCCTCGCCCGCGTACTTGCCTGTAATAGGAACAAATCAATTTTCATTACCACATCCCATATGACCCATGACCTTATCACAAACTGATTAGGACGGAAACATGCATAGTATTTTACGCTCTCATTGCACTTTTATTTAATGAGCTGCTGGTGGTCAATAAAATACAAACTCGGAATTTTAGAACTCCCTAGATAGTTCTAGAAAATGAAGGAGATATTGAGGAAGCAGGAATCAGGATGGTGAAGCAGCGCTGCCGTTTTGCGCATTATCAATGACATTTTTCAATTCACCGATGATTACACAGGCCGAGAAAAGATTACACAGTCCAGTTCTGTGTATGACTGTTCTGCACGAAAATACTCTAATCTGTAATAATCTTTTCTCAATCGGTGCAATCACTGTTAAATTATTAAATTATCCGCTAGTTGCTTCAGGTCACCGACGACTCCACCGGTTGATAAAACATTACAGATGCGGATATTTTCATACATTACAGTTATAAACTGAACTGAACATTGTAATCTCTTCTCAACCGGTGGAATCATCGGTGAATTGAAAAATGTCATTAATTATACGCAAAACGGCAGCACTGGAGGGTGATGAAGGGAAAAGGTTGAAAATTATAGACTGCGATTATAATAACGCTTTGAATATTGTGCTTCAAGCGATAAGAAAAAGCGATGAAAAAGAAAACGCGGGGTAAATGATACCGGCGCGGTGGTCTAGCCACGAAAAGCTCGAAAGAGCTGCAGAGACTATAAAAAAAATGGCGAATATCCATACCCGGTATATAAAGTCAAAATAATGTTCAAAATGACATTATCAGAGTACGTCGAGTCCTGTCGTTCTATTCCCCCCTCTAACGGCGGCACGACCTACAAAAAGGGAATTTCATAGCAATTTTCTGACGGTAAATTACACCTCAAATATTTTAAACCCGCTGCTGAAACCGGATCCCGTGTTTCATTTGTTTTATTTTTTTTTCTGGCGGTCTTTTATTAGATGTGTGTGTTATAAAGAATAAAGCGTATAGAGGAACTTTGCACCTCACACGCAGCAGGAATAAATTATTCGGGAAAGTTCACAGAAAAATCACTGAGGGCGCGGGGATTACGTATATGGGGGTGTTGCGGATGTGGAAGGGGGGTTTAAAAGGCGAGACTTTATAGAAACTCATATTTTAGGAATAATTCAAACAGTTCAAACACGTGCGAAACAGCAAACAAACAAAAAAATTACTCAGTACGTAGAGATTAGTTGTGTGCTCAAAAAATATGGCACAGCGCGTTTTGAAAGTTCAAATCCTTTTTTTTTCCCTGTTTACCTTTCACATCGTATGTTCCTGTTCATCCAATTTTTACTCTTTTATTCGGGTGATAAAACTTGGAAAGGACACATGTTCATCATGTTTCCCTGGTTATTGCTTCCCAGAGACAAATGGATGTTATTCAAAATGTATTACGGGTAGTTTTTACGTACCTTTCTCTGGAATGCCGTAGAATTTTAGGTATCGATTTGCCCTGATTCCATAGAGGAAAAATCCAACAAAACTTTCGAAATAATAATTGGGACAGAGATCGGAGGTAAAGGGTCCAAAATTGCGAACTAGAAACTCAGCTATCTAGCAAATAGATAACTGTTTTGAAATGCGGCTGGTGCGAAATTTACGGAGAAATTTACTTTTTTTTTTTTTTTTTTTTTTTTTTTTTTTAAACTTTACATCATTTTGTATTCCGAAAGGAGGGATAGATATACTCAATATTTTTAAAATTTTTTTTGACCCGGAATATTTTACATTTTTTAAAATTGAAAGGAAAATTGGCATCATTCTTAGATTATCTTCTCCTTGAACAATTTGCTACAAAATAGTTTAATGCGATTGTTACAGAATAAGTTCGTTCATGAGTTACAGCTTCACAAAAAGTTAGGGAAGTTGCATTTTTTCTCTCTCTTTCCCCCCTTAAAAATTGGAAGATGCAGCTTTTAACTTCTAAAAGACATCGATATCATTGGTTAATAGACGTATGGATGGAGGGGTATTACCCATTATTAGTATTACGGAACAAATGTGCGGAAATTTAACAAAGAGCACGAATTTGTTTGTCTCCTTTTTCCTTGCAAACTTTAATGCATTTGTTTTCCGTTAATCGTTTGCTAGCATATTTATTCTAGTTTTCAGAACTTTGGACAACCCCTCATCGGTCCTAATTATTTGTTTGGATTTTTTTGGGGGGATTTCTCTTTGCAATAGGATCAATCGATCCCCTAACTTGCTCACTATTCCAGAGGTGAGCTAAAATCATCGTTCGTTCATCATGAAAAATCCCCCTTTTATTCCATGGTTAGGTAAATAGTTTCTTCGTCTGAACTATTTTTATGCGAGCGCATACGCGAATACAGAATTTGTCTATGTCTCTCTCTCCTTCCATTTGAATTGTGCGTTAGAAAAGGAAGGGAATAGGGACTAAAGTCACGTGTGATGGCCCTCTCTGCTATCCTTTTCTAACACATATGTGTTTAAATGGCCGGAGAGAGAGAAAGACAAATTCCTGAATCCGCCCATGCGCGAGCACGGAAAAAAACTACGGTGAAAATAACCATACGGATACCTGATTTTGACACCTGCTAGATGTTATGGTAATGTTAACCAAAAGTATACTATGTTTTGACTAGGTACTAGGTGATGTTACCTGATTGCATGTCGAATTAACTCAAAGTATTGGTAAATATACCATACTTCTGGTCAAGTTTACCATAACATCTAGCAGGTGCCAAAAGCAGGTATCCGTATGGTTATTTTCACTAATCTTTTTTTTTCCGTGAGAGAGTCGGAAAATGTAATATTTCACTTCCTCGATACGTGGTTCCTCAGTTCTCAGATATTTGAACGTCCATAAACTGGAGTAAACTTATAATTAATCCTATTTGGATTAATTTTCTAAAACGTATCGATTTAGTAATTGAGATTCATCCTGGAAATTGAGGTCTAATAAATGTGTTAGCTCAAATGTATTTTTTATTGGTGCGTACTCGCCACTTAGGACACGCTACTATATGAACTAGGTACACACATCAAATTCAAATAGGAATAATACACATTTGCCTCATTGCTGGATCCGCCTTTGTGGCTGACGTCACGAAAGTGTTAAGTCTAATGCCCCTCATTAAAGTTCATCTTATTATGGTTTCATCACATTATTTTGGGCAAAGTTGGTAGATACAACGCTTTACAGTTTCAGCGTAAATTGTGTGCGAACTGAAGTTCATCTCTTGTTTCATCAAACTATTTTGGGCAAAGTAGAAACGCTATATAGTTGCGAAGTAGCGAAGTAGTGAATTGCGTACGAAAATAAATGAGCTGTATAAATTACTCACGCACACATCTCCTAACGTAAGATTCAAACGCGTTTCTCATATCAGTTTATCATTTTTAAAGATCTCATTTTTCTTGCGCGACAAGTTTATTTAAAAGCGATGAGGCCGCAGTGTCATCAAGTACGCGTGAGTGGATACGAAAAATTATACCCAAGAGAGCGCGGAAAGAGGAATAAAGAGGAAACAAACATAGATATAAGTTTATGACTTATGGGAAGAGAAGTACTTCGCTCAAAGAAAAATGAACTTTCGGGTAGGTAATTATACTCTGTACTTCACTCTCCCTCTTTCCAGAAGTCCGAAGATCCAAGACTAATTGGCCCAGCATAATTCATCGCGGAGTCAACGTCTTGGAAGCTTGTCAAAACTTTCGTTTTTAATTCTATCGTGTTCATTTTTACGCTCTCCCTTTTGGTCTCTCATTCAAAAATTCTCACTACGAAATGTCAGAAAAATATATTTTTTATTATTTTAATCCTTTTTCTTATTTATGTTTTATTTTCTTTTTCTTTCTTATTTAAAGCAAAAAATACAAAGAGGCACTGAGAAAAATGTCCTATTGCCGTAACAAGACGTCTGTTTTTTTCTTTCCTAACCTGAACTCTGGTAGCTGCAGCCGAAATTTCGGCAACTTTAACTAGAATTCTGGTTACAGTCACTGCGGACGTGTGGTTACTTTTCACATGAATTCTGTTTAATAATTTCCTAAACGGAATTCCGGTTGAAGTATCAAAACAGTTTTTCTCAGTGGTTTTTTAATCCTTTTCAATTTATTTTATTTTATTTTATTTCTTAAAACCCCCGAAATGGAATCAAGAATTGCCTTCATGATCACAAACATGCATATGCATTCGTATATGAGGGTCTTAATTGCAATCTACAGAAATTATGAGCATTGAGCGTGATTCCATGGAAAGTCAAATAAAAATCGCCGAGTCAACGTTTTTCAGACGGATCTTCATAAGCTACAGTAGCGTAGTATGCACTCTGGCAACGTCACAGTTCGTCTATTTAAACCCATGAAAAGTATCGAACTATTGTGTGTTCAGTGAGCACCCTCGCATTCGACTTTTTACATGGGTTTAAATGGACACAGTACAACGTTGCCACATTGCACGCTCCGCAACTGATAAGCTGTCTAACTTCTATAAGTACCAAATTGATTGATTCATGCACTTTTATTCGTCATTGAATGAGTAAGGTAATTTTTACCATTTCTTCAGATGGGCCAGCTGTTGTTCGAATCAATATATTTATACGAAGTATCGCCACAATTAGTGATGTTAAAATGGTAAGTCCTTTATCGTTAGGTAACTTCCTGATAGTGTTCCGTTTCGTTTTCGTTCTTTGCTCTCACCTTATACATTTTATTTATCGTTATAAACTTTCAAGTTTATGTTTCTTTCATTTATTCATTACCTCCAAACCTGCTACTGTTGGATAGAAAATAGAACTAACTTAGTCAACCCCTAGATAATATTCCCTAGACTATTTTTCCATTCGTAGATCCAGTGCAAATTTTTTTACAGTCTTCTTGTTAGAAGAAGGTTATTTCATTTAGGGGCTCTTCTTTTTGCACATTATGGCTATTTTTAGAATAGAAATTTATTAAACTTTGACCCTTTAAGTCCCGCATGACGATCTATTGGCATGACGGCCAATCATCTAGAGAAAATGGCAAATATTTTTCATTCTGGTGTGTGTATATAAATTATGTTTTAAAATATTTTTAAAGACTTGTTAAACGGCAGTTCCTAGTTATTCAAATACAAATTAGGAACTTATAAAATGTAAATGATGTTATATTTTCGGTTTTGAGCCTGGGTAACATTTCTTTTACTATCGTAATGTTCAAGTTTGGATCCAATGTCTTGAGCAAACAAAAATATATAATAATAATAAAAAAATAAAAATAAAAAATAGGAGGTGACAAAATTGACAATCAACCACTTTTTTCACGTCGTTTGAGCTTTTGTTTGTTAGATTTAGTTTAATTTTTTTTCAGTTATTCTATCACCCAAGATCAAAAGATATGCCCTAGAACGGATTAATGTTTTTAATTAAAAATTCGGTAAACCTATCCTTATTTTGCGCATACGGTCTTCTCTGACTCTCTGTACATGTTTAATTTTGAGAGATAGAGGGAACACAAGTTGACTTTTCATCGGAATTCGTCACTTTTAATCGAGAAGAATATTGATGTTATTCATTGGTCAAAAAAGAAATGTATTTAAATCAGAACAGTCACGAATGGCAAGCTCTCGCGTTTATTCGACGTCAGATAAACCAAACTTTCTATTTTATTTTTTTTTCTTCTTTTTTGCTTTCTATCAGAAAGCAATTTTTTCTCTATAGTTTTCGTTTTTATATCTTAAAATGCGTGTAAGATATAACTGTAATACATTTTTTTGGACCGCTGAGTATCAGTTTAAAGCATCATAATAAGCATCTTGAACTTTGTGTCGAGGCTTCCAGAGCTATTTTAACATTTTTATGGCTGATCGTTGCAAAATTGGTTGTTTTTTATCATAGATTTTTCTTTTCATGTCCAATGTTGGAAAAAAATGACCCAAGTACCAAAGCATTCCCAACCACCTTAGTAAAAATGATCATCAAAATTACAATGGATATTGCATTTCTAATATCTATATGGATTTTCAAAAGGTTAGTATGCAATCAAGCTGCTATCAACACAGATTCTGTTATTCTATACAGGCTGTGGCACAGCCGCGCACTCTGGCAACATCGATTTTTCTCCATTTCAACCCATGCAAAAGATCGAATTATAAAGGTTAGAATTCGACCTTATGTAAGGGTTCAAGGGGACAGATGGACAAAATGCAACGTTATCAAATTTCACGTTTTGCCACTAGTTGTGGGTGTCAATATACTTTAATATCCAACTCGCCGATCACATAATTTAATGAGTGATGCCTACAAATAACTGTTTGCCCTGTAGTATGTTTCCGCGTCAATTATATCTCGGCGCTATTTTCATCACCACAACACCTGATAATCTATGACTTCAATTTGCTTATTTCCACCCTCTCACCTTTCACAGTAAAAACATCATATTATTTTGGTCAGCTTTATCAAGCACTTCCTCCCACTAAGCATGCCCACAAAACCTGCACCATAGTTTCTATATAAAAAGAAAAAAAAAGAAGAAGAAAAAAAAGAACATTGAGACTCATTTCTTAATAGTTTTTAGAAAGTTCCCTTGAAGACTAAGGAGAGGAATGGGATCACTATTCAACAAATTTGAATGAATTATTTCATCATAGGCACGGAAGCCAGGAAGGAGTGTCAAGTCCCGGGTAACCTTTGACGGGGGGTTTGACGGGGGGGGGGGGGGGCACAACTCTACATATTCGGAACAACCTTCACCAATGACTTTTTTTTACCTAAATATGTTTCTTCCAATCATATAATAGAGTTTGTAAAAAGTCATTAACCTAACATTTATAGCCTCAAGATAAAAAACAATTTAAATGTTTAGAGTCAAGACAAGTTCAGTGAAAGTTCATTCCGACCAACCATCAAAGAAAGGATTGCTTGAAAATTTGCGAATGATGACAGCTATGCGCATTCGGTTTAATTGCTTCAAAATAAATGGTACCGTCTCGACTATTTCTTTTCTTCATCTGAAACTCACAAGAGAATACAAAAATATAAAGAATGGTGGAAATGGAATTCGAAAATAGCTCGTGCCCACGTTTTTCAGGCCTTTTTTTTCCACCAGCAAAGGATATTTACAAAGGAGAGGAAAAAGGACAAAGAGTAAATTTTGAAGAGAAAGAAGGGCGCACGCCCCACCCAACACAATAAGTTGGCGACGGAAAGTTTCTCATATGCGGAGGCTCATAGAGCTTGAAAGTAAACGTCAGAATTTATTGCTTAGAATTCTCCGTCTTTAATTTCGCGTCTAAGTGGCTAGTTTCCCGTGGAAGCAAGAAATATACCTTTTCAAATCCATGCTGAAAACCATAAATCATGATGTCCCGTCTTAAAAGTCTGCCGCGCGCAAGAATTGTTTAACCCTACACGTAAATAATGGAAAAGATTAATTTCTTTTCAGCTCTTTTCAAAGCGCCTTCACATTTTTTTGATGCAATACGCATTTTCGCGGAGTACGAATAGTTATCGACCCAGAAAAACGCTGCCTCACATATTCCTATAACTTTCCACATCGAAGACAAGATTTATTGTTAACATTGTTCTTCTTTATTTCTTTAATCTATTCACGAGTGGCGACTAGATTGAGATTTACTGAAACAGTCCAGTACAAATTTCAATAATTGTTAGTTCAAATTTAAATGTAGAATCGTAGAAAATCTGATCTAAGCTCATAAATTGTCAAAAATAATCTTTTCAGTGACGCATAAAAATAGTGAATATTCCATCAAATTCGATATAAAAGGATAGGTGAAGCAAGCAGTTTTTTGTTTTTTGTTTTTTTTTGTTTTTGTTTTTTTGTTTAATAATAATATGATAAAAAGTATTAGAGCCCTTACTAAACAATTTTTCTCATTTGAAGGCTTGTCGAATTTACGTGACGAGTATTACATAAAAATAAATTTGTACTTTCGAAAAAAAGAGTAATTTTTATTGTGTGCTTTATATTCTTTCTGAACTTAGGGGAGGGAACTAAATCCCAAAACAACTCATGTGACCTTAGGACGGATTAATTGAACTTTTATTTCTTATTTATTTTTTTGTTTATTATTTTTTTTCTTTAGAAAATATAAAGAATGTTGACATTAATATTAATACTATACGTTAATGCTAGTTTGTGTCGTTTGATTGCCGCAGACAATGCTCCTTGCAATGTTCATGTCAACATTTATTTGCGCTCCATCAGTAAGATAGAAGATTACAGAATGGTGAGTCTCATACGACACCATCCATCAAATGGCTAGCTAACGATTACAAAATCAGTTTTGCTTTGTTATATGTCTCCTGCCCAATGTCCGTCCGATTTCGCCCTTTTTCAATGCAGCGTTGCCATTTCTACTGGTTTCTGTCACCATTTACCGTCTTTTTAAAGGCCGGGCCGCCTTGAGGCCCAAAAGCCGAAATGTAGATGAAAATTTTTATAAATTACAACGCTGTTTGGCGATCTAAATTTGTTGTTACGATAACCATTCTAATTTATAACCGCGATAACAAACACGAATGATGATAACTCATGCAGACGGTGGCGTCACGTGCAATCTGGCAACGCTGCATTTAACCCATCTAAACTCATGTAAAATATCAATAAGTCGACTTTTTATTGAATTTAAATGGCCGGAATACAATGTCACAAAAATTCATGTGCCGCCTCTGGTGCAGATAGATTATCTGCACAGTCGACGAATTTAAATACAGTAAAGGCCAGAGCCATGACTACTTGACTACAATTGAAAACTATACGCATCTAGAAAACACCAACTTGACTTTTCAGGTGAGCAGAAAAACTAAACTATTTTAACACAAACTCAAAAGGAAATTAGAGTAATGTCTGTTTCTTTGCATGAACTGCGAAAATGTGGGGAGAGCACATAAACTCGTAAAAAAAGACGAGCATGCGCACTCATAGACCAAAGTGGGTTGGAAGCCTATAGTCGCAGGTTAGAAGCTATAGTTCGAGCGATTTCAGTTTTACTTCTCTACAATAACCGCCTATTCTCCACTCCATATTCACTCGGTGTCGCACCGTGCGGAATTCACAGGAATTTGCTGCATTTAATTCCAAGTTTGCCCACGAGTTCAATCAGGGATAATTCTCTAACAAGGGGAAGGCAAAGGTGGGCCCGCTCCAAATGGAACGGGACTTGCGCAAAAACATAGTCCTTGGGGTCCTAATGAAGGGGCTTACAGGACTTTTTGTGAATGGGCCCCTGAATTTGCAAAATTTTGATTTTAAAATGAGCCTCCTGGATGGCGGATCGTTATGTAGCCAAGAATCATGTCCGTTCCTACAAGCTGAGTCGTAGTGTAACGGCAGTGTAGTGAATTCCGAATTGCAACGACCCGAGTACGATCCCTGCTATCGGCGCAGATTTTTTAATGATATTTTTGCTCATCTTTCTTTAATGTTTTTTGTTTTGTTTTTTGTTTATTTTTTGTTTCTCGTTTGGTTTTTGCTTTTGTTTCATTTTTTTTTAACCGTTTGAATCGAATTATTCCGTGGCTTTTTCATCGTGAATATGCACTGTTACTACACTGTGTTTTTACGTGGAAGTTAAGAAAATATTGGGAAAGAAAGACAACACCGCTTGAAAAATCGGGCGAAAAAAAAAAGTTTTGTTGACCAATTCTCACTTTCTGTGTGATTCTTTTAATATTTTCTTAACTTGTACAAGTATATTGTAGTAACTATGTATAGGATGAAAAAACCGCGGAATAATTCGATTCAAACGGTGTTAAAAAAAATAAAAACAAAAACAAAAACAAAAAACAAACGAGAAACAAAAAACACTGTAAATGAAGATGAGCATAAATATCGCTAAAAAATATGCGCCGGTAGCAGGGATCGGACTCGGGACGATGCATTCCGGAGTCCACTATACACTGCCGCTACACCACGGCTCTGCTTGTGCGAAGTGCCATGCTTCTCGGCTACATAACAATCCGTCATCCCGGAGGCTCATTTTAAAATCAAAATTTTGCAAATTCAGGGGCCCATTCACAAAAAGTGCTGTAAGCCCCTTCATTAGGACCCCAAGGACTATGTTTTTGCGCAGGTCCCGTTCCATTTGGAGCGGGCCCAAGTTTGCCTTCCCCTTGTAAGTTGTAAGGGCCGCCACTTTTGAAATAAATAATAAGAATAATAAAAAAAAAAAAAAAACACCAAGCCACACGGGCACAAATCTATTAAAATCTCAAATCTCAAAATCTATTTATTTATACAAACTTTAATCAAAATATTAAATGGAAAAATAAGAAATAAAGCTTTACGGGTGAGAAGTAAGAGACTAGGTGAAAATATTTCTCAGTGCAATTGGCCATAATCAGATTGGAATACAGTGAATTATAGTGAATTATTGCTGGAGGGAAATCTTCTCTTTCGGGTACCATTCAGAAAAATTCCATGTTTTGGCTCGGACAAACCTTTCAGCCAAAACTCCTTAAAAATTTCTCTAGGAAGTCTCCTGGGATTTTCAAGCGAGGTGGAGACACGAATTTGCAGTTCAGAGACGCTTCGGAAAAGCACATTAGTGTACTCAAGGCAAAATTCAATGGAAAATTTCAAGGTAGCTAGTTAGCTACTAGAGCTCAACTCAAGAATTCTCAAGAATCGCCGCTTTACGGCGTGCACAATGGCGTCGCGTGCCATCTTGCAACAATGCTACGCCTCCATTTAAACTCATTAAATAATTCGAATTTTCCTTGTGCACTGTGCACCCCCTGAATTCGACCTATTACATGAGTTTAAATGGATAGAATGCAGTGTTGCCGAATTGCACGCGACGCCACTGGGCGTGCATCTTTGTACTGCATTTTTTCTGAATCGACTCAACTTGGATTGAGTACTTCTCAAGCCAAGCCCCAAGTCAATGAGATCTCACACGGAAAAAAGTGGGTTGTGACGTAGGCACGAATTTGGGTTCACCGGCTACAATTTGGATCAATTTTTTGCATGGGACACAATCAGAGTTTGTCGTTGACATTATATCCTATGCAAAAAACTGATCCATATTGGTTGGGGCCGGTGAACCCAAATTCGTGGCTCCGACACAACACACTTTTTTCAGTGCATAGGAAGTCTCTAAATAATACCCAGTCATCAGATTTAATAGTTTATTTTTTAAATAGATTCATTGATCTGAAACTTCTCAGTGATCGTTTATATTTTGCCTCTGATTAACCGAATTTGAAATCGACTTTAGACAATTTCTTTGGTGAGGGGTAAAAAGGTCGCAATTTGATGCCTTGTTTAAAATCGTCGACTGTGCAATGTGCATTATTCGCGTGAAGTACATTAACTCTAATCTTAATTTTCAAATATCTCTAGGGGTGTAGGAAAAACATCACACACCTTGACTCAGCATTTTTATTTTTGATTTTGAACGCGACCCATTCGAAAATAATAAATGATTAACTATTAAAAAATGGTTGAATATTGATTAAAATAATTCTGATGATGCCTTCTTCCGTGTAAAAAGTATCGTTGAATAATTTATAAGTCTAATTAATTATCAACTCATAATTATTTGGAGGTATCTTAAATCGTAGGATAGCGAGGAGGTGCTTTGTGCAAGTCTAAACTTTTAAATTACACTGTTCAGGGAAACAACGGAAAGAGATTAAAGTCTGACTTATAGCAACTAAACGTATAGAAAACTTGCAGAAAGAGGTGTTGTTTAAATTAAATTGGTGCGTCTACCTCCAGGAGTTATAAATTTTGACAGAACAATAAATAGTTATTAAATTAAGGTGCCGTCAGAAATGAGGAAACGTAGTTGTTTGAAAATTGGATAGAAGGAATTATTATTGCATGATGTTGTAGTTAGTTTCGTCAAGTTAATAACATAAATTCATGTTGTGCTTTTTGAGTGTCAAATGTTTCATGACTGCTCAAGATCATAGTTCCATGATTCCATTCCTACTTTTCTATTCTTGATGGACCATGGACGTCAGACGATTACATTGAATCGACGATACGGTCTGATTTGAAACGGAAGCTGGCTCAATATAATTTTCCTAAAATAGGATTTGAAAACTATAGACTGATAGATTAATGTAGACTGATTTATATAGACTAATTTAACATGATAGATGATGTAATAATCTTCGCCTCTACCAGGATACTTACACGGAAAAAAAGATCAGTGAAAATAACCATACGGATACCTGATTTTGGCACCTGCTAGATGTTATGGTAAACTTGGCCAGAAACATGGTACATTTACCGATACTTTGAGTAAATTCGACATGCAATCAGGTAACATCACCTAGTACCTAGTCAAAACATAGTATACTTCTGGCCAAGTTTACCACAACATCTAGCAGGTGCCAAAATCAGGTATCAGTATGGTTATTTTCACTGATCTTTTTTTTCCGTGTACCGGTGGATTGTAAAATGCAAAAGCTATCCGCAGATGGTACTGTCTCAAAACTCAAACGAATTGGATTGTTTCTTCCATTAAAATTGCTTTGATTGCTTGGAATTACAAGGGAAAATCATATCGAACCAGCTTCCGTTTGTAGTCAAAGGCCAACATTTAACACTAGTGGAGACTCGTGCAATGTGGCAACAGCAGATCCTCTCCATTTACACCAAAGTAAAATAATCGATCTTCAGAGGATTCACTTATTCTCTGAGAAATCGATACTTTTGCATAGGTTCAAATGACACATAAACTGAATTGCCAAATAGCATAAGCCACTGTTTAACACATACTGATCTACAAATCGACGTGCTCGATTTTTTTTTATTCATTCACACACCTTGCGTGTTTTTACTGGAATTTTGAAATCTTGGGTCATTTTGTCATATTTTCCTTATCGAACTGGCAATATTGATTGTGAGTGATTTTGCTTTGCTAGTGTTCCTGCCTTGCTTGCTATTTTCAATTAATAATGTTGTGCAATTCTGTGATGCTCGACCTTAATCCTCATATGTGTTTGCATGCATGCTGAATTTGTAACGGTTGTTTAAAATGTAAATGTCCAACTGGTCTTGTTTGTTTTGAAATTTGAGCTTTACTTTAACCTAATTTAATTTACATCGACATAGTCTGAATTTATTCTCATCCCTTTTGATGAGGATGATTATTATTTGAAAATGTAATGGTCAAGCTGAGTAATAAGAACTTTGAAAAAAATTAATAATTACCCGATCTGGAGCTACATGAAAATACACCAAGACTTGAGTAATAAAAAGGACAGTACCTGATATTCGTAAGATAACATTATTAAAAGGTCTTGAAATTTGAAAAAGTACTCAAAATTGGGTAGTTTTCTTAGATCCTACGAAAGTTTTTGCCCATTCAAGAACCAATCTCAAGATCTTGAGAAGATGTTTGGTTAGTTCCAATTGTTTGAGAATGCATCAGAAATCAAGCTTCATTGTTCTGAAGCTCTCATAATACTTTTTTTTAAATTAAGAAAAGAGGGGGTAAAACAACAAAATTTGTTATTTTCGATTTACAAATTTTTAAAAAATTTCGAGTACCCCTAGAAATCGACATAAAAAGAAAATTGCGGTAACATTGGTATTCCAATGCCCATGAAAAAACATAATACACTGGAAAAAATTGATATAGTCATAATACCAGACTCTAGTCATATTACCAGAAGGACAAAGATTTGCGAACGACAGAAAGTTTGGTACTTTAACCAGAAAATGTTGGTGTCAATACCGGAATATGGTCATAGAAATAGAATTTCCTAAAAATGTTCAAGAACTATGGTACAGAAACTAGAATATTTGTCATGGGTTCACATATTATGAGAACTCATGATTTTCCATGAAAATTTGGCCATGATTTCTCATGAGTCATTTCTACCAGGGAAGTGCATTTGTTACAACTTTCTTTTTAAGGTTAAAAAAATGAGGCAAACAAACCGAGCTCGGGTAAAATGTCCTTAAGGTGATTCTATGGCAAACTCCCGAAAATTTTAATCTGATAGATGGCGTTACTTGTCGCTGGCTCCAAAAACACCCGTTTTTTGACGGTTTTCGGCTGTTTTCTCTGAACAGACGGATAAGAGACAAAAAATCGGAATGTCAGCACCTGCTTAATTTTTTGCTTGATTTTTTGAGCCATAAACAGGCCAAACTGGTTCTAAAATAAAGGCGAAACAATGCAAAAAAAAAATCATGTGTAGTTCGGAGTTTTTTCGGTAAAGATTACACTGAGAAAAAGCTTTGGGCAGAATTATAGTTGCCGAGGCGTCTTTGGGCAGGGGGACTAAAATCTTTGGACAGAGTAACCAAAGTCTTTGGGCGAGGGAAACCAACTTCCAAAGACTTTGGTTGCTTTGTCCAAAGATTTTAGTCCCCCTGCCCAAAGACGCCTCAGCAACTATATAATCACCGCAGACTTTGGTTCCCCTACCCAAAGCTTTTTCTCCGTGTACGGTCTCTGTTTCACCTGTAATCTTTACTGATACAAGTCCGAATTACACATGATTTTTTCTTTGCATACTTTCGCCTTTATTTTAGAACCAATTTGGCCCGTTTATGGCTCAAAAAATCAAGCAAAAAATTAAGCAGGTGCTGACATTCCGAGTTTTCGTCTCTTATTCGTCATTTCAGAGAAAACAGCCAAAAACCGTCAGAAAACGGCTATTTTCGGAGCAAGTGACAAGTAACGCCATCCATCGGATTAAAATTTTCTGGAGTTTGCCATAGAATCACCTTAAGCGATTTTCATCACGGCTGCCTCCTGAAAGCTTCAAAATCACGTCCCGTAAATCCTCTCGATTGCTGTACCTCGTTGGTTCATCTATTTCTTCTGCTCTGAACATCAATAAACTCTATTCGAGGAAAACAAAACCAGCGAGAAGAATAAATACTTCCTCCCAGGATTCATTCTAGGAACTGTGGACTCTATCATGCAACGACATTATTTGTTTCTAAATTGATAAAAAAGATTGAGGGTGAGTTCGAGATAGGAAAAGCCAGTTGAAGTCCTTTTATCCTCATATTTTTCGAATGTGATTTCCCTACGATTGACTCATTTGTCTCCACTTTTCTTTTCCAGGAATACAGCGTTCAGTTTACCTTTCGAGAGCAGTGGACGGATGAAAGGCTGAGATTCAACGATTATGCAGGTTAGGATTATAATATTCAACATCGAGGCTTCGTTCAAGGTCGTTCCGTGGTGAATCATTTTTAAAAATTTCCTTCTCTTTGCGTGTACCGATGAAGTCGTAGGGGAGAATCGCACTATAGTCACATCAATGGGGCTCTTGCAAACTTTCACTATACAAGCAAATCGAATAGTAACATCGGATGTAAATATCATAGCACGCAAATCATACAAAAAAAACTCTGAAATCCAGTCATAAACTCAGCATTTCAATAGACTTATCTAACATATTATAGACGCCAAAGAAATTGACAATATTTCCTATGCATTGACTTTTTCTAAATTTTTATATTTTTTTATATTTTTATTGGTATGCTCAGATAGAGGCTCTTGCAAATTTTGCTGTAAGCAAGTAGATAGAAAATCTCATGAAAAAATCAGCGAAAATCACGAAAATAACGCCAGAAATGTCTAAAATTCAGTAATAAACTCAGAAAACAGCTGTAACGGCAAGATCGCAATGGCGGAGCTACGCAGGTATCATGGGAGATTCCTGTCTAATTTGTCACTTTCTCTACGAAACACAGAGATCGATATGTTCCGCCACTAAAGCCCGATTCTGAGAGTGAATTTTGTGATTCTTTAGTGTACTCATCGTCTGCAATGTTGACAGATTTTTATGAAAGAGCCAACTCTTCAATCACCTGCAGCAAAAGTTTGCAAGAGAGCTCTATTTCAACAGTAAAATTTGAGGCCTTTCCAAGCAGTGAAAATTGGAACACTGCTAACATTAATTATTGTTGCGCCATCTTCAAATCGTCGTATCGTATAAAATTTCATGGCGGTCGTGGCTTTCAAAGAAAATTTTTGCTTCTAGCCGAATTCCGTCTACGGTTTCGAGATTCTAAATTATATCAACTTTTCCTTTCATGATTTTAGGTAATATATATAACTCATTAATTTTTTTCCAAGGCCTTATTTCTACAAAGTTTCTAATTTTTAGATAAATTTAAAGTCCATAGCGGGATCCATTTAATGGAAATTTGTGTTCCGTAGGGCGGGGGGGGGGCAAACATATAACAACGTTGTTTTTAAAGGTAGCCGACGCTATACTTTCAACTTACATTATAACCGTTGAAGCGCAGTTTTCACGGGTAGGATGTTAAGATTTAAGAAAGGGCGGGAAAGATGAAGACAGTTGCGGATATGGGGCAGTTGGGTTAAAGGGGGAAGAGGTTGAGGGTATTCCGTGTAAGGGAGGGGGGGTTGTGAAGAGAGGTGAAGAGGGGCTACTTACAGTTACAATTGCCTTACGCACTGATAATATTGCCCCCAGTGCCATTGGCGGATCCAGGAATTCATCTCCCTCCTCTACCCCCTTAGAACGCGTGTGTTAGAAAAGGACAGATTAGGGGCAGTCACGTGATTTTCCCCCACTGTTCTATCCATTTCTAACACATGCGTAATGGGAAAAGAGAGAGAAGTACAATTTCTTGGCTCCGCTAGTGCCCAGTGTGGCATTTTTTTCTGAAGCTCAGGAAGCAAATTATATAAATGCTATAATATATGTTTTTAGAAAATAAGTTTCATGACCAAGCGCCCGCCTTGAAGGAGCTTTCATGCAAAATTTCAATTTCCTTAATGCAACCCCTGAATGCGACAGATTTGTAGATAATATTATATGGTCTGTTGCATTATGCAACAAACCCATTGTGTTATTTCATGCTGTTCCTGCCTCAGGTGATTTAAAATTTGCTGTTTTTTTCTAGGGAGGTTGAAGTATCTGACTTTAACGGAGGCGAATCGTGTTTGGATGCCGGACTTGTTCTTCTCGAATGAAAAGGAGGGACATTTTCATAATATCATTATGCCCAATGTGTATATTCGGATATTTCCGACAGGGAGTGTCCTGTACAGTATAAGGTTCGTTTTGCTCTATAGATTCAAGTCTCTATAAATATAGTCAAAATAAAACAATAAATTGATGTTTATATACTCAATTAAGATCTTCGATAAAAACAAAAAGAATGAAACGAATAATAGTTTAATTGAATTAAATTGATCGAATTTATTCTTGCGAGACACCGTTGATAAAATCCGTGGAAGGGGGACCTAAAGCCCCTCCCGACTTATTTGGGGAAGAGCTCAAGAAGTGAAAAAAAGAAGGGGAAAAATGAATTGTCAGATAAATCTGTGGCAGAAAAACGAAGGTTCCAAAACTACAATAAATCCATGTACAGTTAACTCAGAGTTTATAACTTTCATTTTTTCATTTTTTAAGTTCTGAGATGCATAGAGAAATGGGTCATTCCTGTTTAGGCCTCTCTTTCCACTTTTGGGCTTCACGACCTCCCTCCCCCCCTTCCATCTCCCCGAGGGTTAGAGCTTTTTCCAAATTAAGAAACTGTCTATTAGTAAGAAAAACGAGGTCCACATGCATTTAGTATTGTATACATACCCGTATAAATACTCACATGTATTATTATAGTAATCAAGATCCGAGCACATATAGTTAATTTTTAAAATCATTCATTGAGCAACGGTTCTGATGCGATGAAATCGACTCGAAGGGCATGGGCAGATCCAGCAATTTGGCAACCAGACATTCTTTCCATTTGAACGTATGTGAAACAATCGATTCTTGAGGGGACCATGACCCTCTCAATAATCGATTGTTTTACATAGATTCTGATGGGAAGAATCCACAGTTGATGATTTACTGGATCCGCCTTTGATGGACTTTAATCAATCCAATCGAGTTCATAAAAGTCATTACTTTATTAATATTCCGATACGACAGTACAAAATTAATCGTCCCTCGGGTCATTTAATTAATGTCCACATTTTACAAATTTATAAAATTGAAATAACTTTTGAGCTGAGAAAAAAAATCGTGCATCAGGTTAACTACCTATCTTAATTTTATAGAGCTCATTAAATTGATACGTACAGTTTTTTAGCCGAGAAAAAGTTTCGAACAGCGAGAATCACGGTAGACGTTGCGGGCAAATTTTTACAAACTTCACGGTTCAACTGATATAACATTGTTCCCAAGAGAACTGCGGGTTCCCAATTCAGATGATAACAAAAGTTCCTTTTTCCCCCTTAAAAGGAAACTTGTGTGCGGAGAGAGCTTGATACTTCCGGAAGCTTCCAAAAGTTAGTAGTTTTAATTTTTCTTCCGCCCTCCCTGGACCGCTCTCCCGGCGAACACCATGGAAGTATACTTCACTTCATTCATTAGGAGGCAACTGAAATTGGAGTTAATTGAAAAATTCAGGTTCTCTTTCTTACTTAGACTTAAAGAATAGGAAGCCGTATCCAGTACCTATCGCGTGTGATCGATTAATAATGTACACTGAGAAAAAGCGTGTTAATTTAACCGGACGTCTGTTTAATACTTACTTACAAGGAAAAAAAAAAGACCGTTATAATATACCATCATGCGCTGATTTTGGAGTCAGCTATCCAGTAGATGGTAATAATGCATGGTACATTATGGTAAATTAAGTTAAGTTTTTAGTACATTTTACCATCATTTAATTAAATTTACCATACTTGATGATGATGATAGCTGACTCCAAAATCAGATATGCAGATGGTGAATTCTACTAGTTATTTTTGACTGTGTAACAGGAATTACTGTAACCTCAGCGACGGCTCGTGAACATTCAAATTTTGATTATAATTTTCTTCCATTTGAACGAATGCTAAAGTATCGATTTTTCTGAGGATCGATTCATTTCCGTATTTTCATACGGAAGAAACATCGATTTATCGTATTTCACGAGCCACCACTGATGAGTGGATTCCGATTGAGAATCCTAGAAAGATGAAGGTTGACCCTTTAACCTTTTTAGACCTAAAGTCCATTCCAATGGACATAGGAATAACATATATTCTTATGAAAAACATACAAATACAATATAAGCATCAATTTAGATTAAGAGGTATCGCTAAGATCAACCATTTTGGTCGAAAATCCGTTTCTGAACAAAAATAATTTCAGGTCTAAAAGGGTTAAGTACCAAGCCCGAACTTTTCCGCCGATTTAAATCTGTCTTTAAAATAAAATAATGCTGAATGGTAGATTTGCCTACAGGAAACTTCATTGAGCGCCTTCAATTATTGATGTAGGCAAAATAGAGTACAGCGGAGCAGACTATTTACATCAACTCGCTTGATTTCAATGAACTCGCGATGAAATAGCTGATTAAACTTGGTACTCAAAGGGTTAAATTAGGAGTGATATTTTCCAATCACTCAACATTTGATGATATGCATATACTATGTAGCACTCTATTGAATATGAATTGCTTTACGTTTGTTTCAGAATATCGTTGACTCTAGCATGTCCAATGAATCTCAAACTTTATCCATTAGATAGACAAGTATGCTCGTTGAGAATGGCAAGTTGTAAGTATTTTCATCTAGCTATGTCCAAATATAGCTGATAGGCGATGATGTTTATTGTATGACACAACTGCAGAATCATATGATGGGGATCTATCTCACTAACATTTGCTTTAAGCTATTGAATAAATAATTATTAAGTAAAATTCAACGAAAATTATTATGAGCATATTCAAAATTTGAAATTCACTCTCGCACAAAATGACTTTAATGGCAACTGCTTAAATTCAAAGGTTTGGAGATGAGCAAAGTAGTGCGTTCCTACTTGAATCGTCAACGTTTTTTCTTATCCTGAATAGAGTATAAGTTGCGACTAATAGTACCTACTGTCTCATTTAAGAATTCTTTTGAAATGAATATTTTCTCCTTGACGAAAATATTCTTAAGGTTTAATTCCACTCAGTGGCGTCGCGTGCAATTTGGCAACACTGCATTCTACCTATTCAAACTCATGTAAAAGGTCGAATTCAGGGGGTGCACAGTGCACAAGGAAAATTCGATACAATCAAGGAGTTTAAATGGAGGAATCGCATTGTTGCCAGATGGCACGCGACGCCACTGATTCCACTGTGATAGGATTTTTCGCTGAAGTTGATCATCATAATTGTCTTAAAAATCCCATCATTAAAACTTTCATGGCTACCAAACAAATGGATATTTCTATGTCAAAAGTGTTTCTGATTGCAAGTTCAATAGGAACAAAGCGACATTTTAATGATACATTAAAATCACGTTGGTTTAGAGGTTGGTTTTAGAGAAGGTCATTCTGCAATGACGGAATGACTTCGGTTATTTTTCCAGGCGGTCATTCTGCCTGTTTTGACCCCACAAAGCTACATATAGCTTCCAATATTCCTTAGATTCAAGGTCTGATATTGCAGAACTTGCTGAAAGGAATGCAAAAACAGAAAATACTTAGTCATTTGGTAGCTTTGACGTTTTTATTACAGTTTTAAAAACAGAAAATATTTAGTCATGTGGTAGCTTTGACGTTTTTATTACAGTTTTTGGCGGCAGCGGAAAGTCCCTTTATACCGTGGAATTAACTTTAAATGCTGACAACATTTTTAAAAAAAGAAAAATAAATACAGCATGCATCGTCATAAACGACGCATGTGTACGTATGAATTCACACAGAATTGCATAGAATAGCTGAAGGTTAATACTTATTAAAAAAAAAAAAAAAAAAAAAAAAAAAAAAAAAAAAAAAAAAAAAAAAAAAAAAAAAAATGGGCGAAGCAAACTATTTGATTAATGTCAATAAAAAATGATTGCTGAAAATATCGAGAGGTTGTAAATCGATATTTTGTGAGCTTCTCAGCGGCGACTCGCCAGGTGCGGCAAACGAGGCGACAGGGAGCCATCGCCTCACATTCTTTGAAGGAGGAGAAAGAAAAAAAAAATTAAAAGATAAATAAATAGTTATTATTCCATCTTCCTTCGTTTCAATATTCCAAAAGTGTGAATGAAACACAGAATTGTCAAAAAGGTTTAGGTGAAAAGCGCAGAAAAAATCCTATGTGCACCTCTCATTTTTGTCGCCTCACCTCCACGAGCCGCCAGTGATTGGAGCCAGATGTGATCGTTAAATAATAATCGATTTAGGTTTTCTCTCATATGAACTCATTAAAGTATCGATTGATTATTTTGACTTCACAAGCCATTCGTGATTCTTACGAAATGCGAATCATATTTAATTTTGAACGGTTTTCTGGAGCAACTCCGTATAAAATGCGATGAAAAAGAAAGCTTCACTTTTCGGCGCTAGAGCTTCATTCTCTTCTATTTTAATACCTGTATTTATATATTTAGAGCTCGTCTCAGGTGCGTGAAAGCAGGGTCGGTTATAAACTGCGCGATAAATAATGCGGCCCAACGTCTTTGAATTTTGTGGTGCGTGTGAGTATGGTGGGGGGAGGGGGGCATAGCATTGCTCATAGTGTTTTTGGGGCAAACTAACACTAATAATAAGCTTGAATTTCTGGGGGGAGAGACAGCTCTTCATAGAGTAGTATTTGGCACTTACATTGAATATCATGAAAATCAATCAAACCAACACTTTGTAAGATCCAGAAGTTATGAACGCCTCGTGATTTCAAGAAGATTTGTCATTCAATTTTTATGTATAGATTTAGATCTCTATAAGTAAATTAACACATCAAGACTCTCAAATATCAGAGGCAGTAGAGGCGCGCGCAATCTGGAAACCTTGCATTTTGTTCACTTAATTCTCTGAAAGATATCGAGCTGTTCGGTGATCGGTGAACACCTCCAAATTCAACCTTTTGCACGAATTGAAATGGACGAGATGCAACATCTCCTGATTTCACGCTACGCATCTAATCAATAATCATAGGTCAAACTACACGGAAAAAACTACGGTGAAAATAACCATACGGATACCTGATTTTGGCACCTGCTAGATGTTATGGTAATTTTAACCAGAATTATACTATGTTTTGACTAGGTGCTAGGTGATGTTACCTGATTGCTTGTCGAATTTACTCAAAGTATCGGTAAATGTACCATACTTCTGGTCAAGTTTACCATAACATCTAGCAGGTGCCAAAATCAGGTATCCGTATGGTTGTTTTCACAAATCTTTTTTTTCCGTGTATGGCCGTCACACCTGAAGTGACATTTCTAAATTACCACAAGGAAAAATAATCCTTACCTATATTAAGTTGTAAACATTCGTTGGCACCTTTTATTGCAAAATCGAAACAATATCATGAACAGTGAGGCTATACATGAAAGGTGACGTCTCAATCTATCCAATCAATTCTATGAATTATACCAAACTATCAAGTGTTTTTTGAACGTACCCTCAAATTTGACCTTTTACATGGGATTAGATTATAACAATGTGCGACGTCACGAAATGGGTCTGATGAAAACTTTTGCAACTGCTATTTACAGTGTAATAATATTACTCAGACTCAGAAATAACGATGAGAGCATCAACAAGTTTTGAAAAGCCACTCACAAAGAAAAATCACAAGATGGCGATTTAATAAGCGGGTCACACAGGGGAGTTCTATCTAATCGCAGCTTTATATACTGAAAAAAGTGAATTTCCATAGAGAGTGCTGCAGTTAGACGGGACTCTCCATCATTGTCACCCTTTCATTTGGCCGCCATCTTGTTATTTTGTTACGCGCGTTTATTGAGCTTTTGAGAGAATGGACCTGTTGCAAACTTTTGCTTCAGGCTTATTAATAGTTGATAATGGGGTTATACACAGTAAAAATAACGATTAGCGCACTAAAAAATCACGAAATCCACTCCTAAACTCACAAAATGCTTTTAAACGCGAGACCGTAATGGCGGCCGGGGCCGCGGTTTTCATTGGGGTTCCCTATATCTTCAATCAGCGCCATCTACACGAGGTGTTCTCGCAACACCACACAAGAAGAAGAAGAAGCATACAATTGCCATAAGAAAACCGCGGCCTCGGCCGCCATTACGGTCTCGCATTTAAAAGCATTTTGTGAGTTTAGGAGTGGATTTTGTGATTTTTTAGTGCGCTAATCGTTATTTTTACAGGGTATTATCCCGTAATAAACTATTAATAAGCCTGTAGCAAAAGTTTGCAACAGCTCCATTCTGGAATAGGAACTGGAACTTTTGATCCAGGAAGTTAACACTAGAACGCCCAACGTCCCATTTTTGGGACCGATCAAAATTAAAAGTTGTCTCACGAGCTTCCTGCTTGACGCAGGGCCCTGAAATTTTATGACTTTTCATCATTTTAGGAGTACCCCCTGACCACCAAGTTTCATCGAAATCCGCCTCTTCCTTCAAGAGAAAAAAGCGGTTCTACCTTTAACGCCCACGTCCCATTTTTGGGACAAGTGTTGTATTTGCGGTTTCAAGCCGGTGAAAAGGATTAAACTTCTTGTGAATGTCTCAATGACGTAAATGGCTGAAACAAACAGTTTTTGAACATCAAGGGAGGGCTCCCTCCCGATCACCTTCTCCTCCCCTCCCCCTCAAAGTAGCGAACTTTCCCCTTCTATCCTCATCAGGACCAGTAACTTTCATCAGAGAACAGTGCCGGGAATCGCGTGCGAGTGGAGTCGATTCCTCTCCAACAGATCAGGAATGAGCCACTGTTCTCTTATCTAATTTTATGTAGATACCGTGCTCCCTTGAGCCAGAATATTTTTTAGCGTTCAGAAACCAGGAATGATATATGAACTTCTTTGAGAGTACCGCCCCGACGAAATTCCTGGTTACTCTCATTAGTTCCGTTGCCTTCAATTCCTCCATTTTCTATTAGAAAAATTCTGCTCATTTCCCTTTTGATTATTTATTCTTGGGCATAATGGGGCTCTTGCAAACTTTTGCAAGAGGAGATGAAGGAGTTGATTCTTGCATAAAAACCTGTCAAAATGATAAGTACTCTAAAAAATCACAAAATTCACTCTCAGAATCGGACTTAATGGTGGAGTGACGCAGGTATCATGGGAGAGTCCTATATCTAAATTGAAATACATCTCTGTGTTTCCGTAGAGAAAGCGACATTTTAGACAGGAATCTCTCATGATACCTGCGTTGATCCGCCATTACAAACTTGCCTTTATCGCAGTTATGTGAAATTATTACTAAATTTTATACTTTTTCAATGTGGTTTTCGTGATTTTTGCTTGTTTTTACATCATAATGAACTATTCATTTGCTCACAGCAAAAGTTTGCAAGAGCTTCATTGTTTCTAACACTGGTAGACCAAAATCTTGTGAAAACAAATCACACAAAAAATAAACGAAAAAAAAAAAAAAAAAACAATCGCTAGAAGGTAAGCTTTGTATTCCCCCCTTTGTTTCCCTCTCTTCTAATTCTCCCTCGCAATTGCGAGAACTATTTTTCATCATAAATAGAAGTGTTGAGAATGGAAAGTGAACCTTAGAGGACAAATGGGACTCTTGCAAACTTTTGCTATAAGGAATTGAAGAAATGATTCTTGCACGTAAACCTGTAAAAATGACGATGTGCACACTAAAAATCGCAAACTCCATACTCTCAGAATCGGGCTTAATGGCGGAGAGACGCAGGTATCATGGGAGATTCCCATTTAAATTGAGACATATCTCTGTGTTTCCTTAGAGAAAGTGACTAATTAGAAAGGAATCTCCCATGATATCTGCGTTGAGCCGCCGCGCCATTACGAACTTGCTGTTATAGCAGTTATGTGAGTTTATTTCTGAATTTTTGACTAAATACAAGTGGTTTTTGTGATTTCTGCTGGTTTAAACATCAGAACGGACTATTCATTTGCTCACAGCAAAAGTTTGCAACAGCCCCATTTGTGTCATTTTAGGTTGTGTGTAAAATTACCGTGAGATGATCTTATGCATTTTTTGGGATAAAATATCGTGAAAGGGAAGCTGAAATGAGGGGGACGGGAGGGGGCGAAGGGAGGGGGCGAAGGGAGGGGGTATTTATCAAAGATTACATACAGCATCCCCATAGATATAAGTGCACGGTTTAATGTTTTACGTACTTTTATTAGGGATCGAAAGAACAAAATTATAGCAAAATAGTAAACTAATGCCCCTTCATTTGCCTGGATAGGCAACAAAAATGCTTGAAACAAAGTAGAAATTTCGTACAGTTAGTCGCACAAAGTTTATAAGTCCAAATAACACTTTGATCGATAGCATATAAAATAAACATTCTGCACTTTACAGCACTGTCCCAATTTTGGGACGCTGGGCGTTTTAGGTAGGAGCATAAGTCCGGGCGTTCTAGTGTTAACTCAACATTTAGAACCTTCTCGGATGCTTAAAATGAACGTATGATTGTTATTTCTTGACTGATTTACTTTCTGTTTCCTACAGATGGCTGGACGACCGATGATTTGGTATTTTATTGGAAGGAAGACGACCCCGTTCAAGTTGTACGGAATTTACACTTGCCTCGCTTTACTTTAGAAAAGTTCAATACTGATTATTGCAACAGTAAAACAAATACCGGTATGCAAAACGACTGATATAATCTATGTAATAGACAAAGGCGGATCCAGGAATTTTTCATAGCTCTCTCATCTCATTTGAATGTACGCATGGATGTCAGAAAAGAAGAGAGATACAAATATGGATAGAGAAGGGTTGAAGTCACGAGCTCCTCTCTTCTGCCTCTCTCTAATTTATGATATACGACGGAGAAAGAGAGACAGATTCCTGGATCCTCCTCCAGGAATTAAGTTGAGTGGTTACTCGAAATTTTGAGCTTTAATTTGCGTTTCTCGTTAAAACTAAACTAGATTCGACGTATAATATATAACTAGAATTATTCACGGTTTCTCGGAAATATTCTCAACTGCCGGGTAAAACTAAGATGTTTCTCGGTATAGGAAACATCACGAATATGCGCTTCAACTAAAATACTAAACTTCAATGCTTTTTCAAGAGCGGGTCAAGGAATTCGCTCCCTTCCCCCCCTCTCTGCTTAATTGGATTCACATGTGTTAGCGAGGAATAGGATAAGGATATAGGTAGTCACAAGTCACGCATCCTTGCCCCTATCTCTGTCCTTTCCTTACACATGCATTCAAATGAGGAGAGGAAGAAAGGAAAAATCCTGCGGATCCGCACATCTCATTGCTTTGCTGAAGTAAATAGACTGGTTTAGCGATGATGCGACACAACCTGAGTCTATCTTTTAGAAACGTGGAATATCGTCAAAAATAAATTATGTTTACAACTAATTTTTATTTTTTTCCTCTCTTTTTTTTATTAATATTTACTTATATGTATAAAAAAAAAAAAAAAAAAAAAAAAAAAAAAAAAAAAAAAAAAAAAAAATCTAATTTTTGGGAGTTGAATTACTTCTGCGTCTAAGTATCAAAAGTTACCGTGCAATCTGGCCACGTTGCATTGTTTCCATTTTAATTCATGAATAATATCGAAGTTTTTCGTGTGCAGTGAAAACCATCTCGAGCACATAAGATCTTTTCCATGGCCAAATTTGCGACTGACACTGCATTAGTTTTAAGACAGTTACCATTGCAAATGCACCATAAATGATCCAGATAATAATACTTAACACATCTACAAGGATAAGCCGGACTGACTTTAGAAAGCATACCAGCATACCGATATATAAGTTTGTCCTATTTATATATACATATATATCTTCTCGGAATAAAAATGAGTGGAAAAGAAGGAACTTCCTTCTATACAGTGAGGAGAGAAAGAACAAAAGAAAAGGAAGTGGGATGAAGCAGGAAATGCTTGTCGGAAGAGAGACTTTCGAGGACTTGATCGTGGAAACCCCTTTCTCAACCCCCTCCTCCAACTTCGCCCCGTCTCGCCGATATTGAAAATTTCCATGAAATAAAAAAAAAACAAAAAAATAAAAAAATAAAAAAAAAGAAGAAGAAAATAACAAGGAACTTGAATGACTCGGTGAAACTTTACCGTTTTGTATTTTGAAGGAAGGATACATAATTCTTTTGATAATTTGACAAGGAGGGAAAAGCTGAAAGAAAAATAAACAAATGCTTCTCTCAACGGTCCACGGAAAAGTGTGAAAGTGCCTTCAATTTAAAAAAGCGCAAAACGCAATACGGTGCTAATTTAATGGTGCAATACTAATGGAAAATGCTCTCGAGATAACATGGGACCGTAATAAAATTATAGCCATTCCTCAAACAGTGCCCGAGTTGACAGACAAATGGAGGCCCTCCGGCCACCCTATGTACGTACACTGCCGTGCTGAAGAAGAACGCTTTAAACACTGAATTTGTTTTAGCAATGTGGTTCAGGCCTGGGTCTCAATATATTCATAAAACGGGCCTTTATTTATTCAGGAATCGCCACAACGGCCCAGTTCTTGCAGTTATAGAATTTATTTAATATATTGAGTATATATACTTACATACATAAGCACTGCGTGACGTTGCGTGCAATTTGGCAATGCTGTATTTTGTTCATTTAAACCCATGTCAACACCTTTGCATTCGACCTGGTGTTCCCCGAACTTCTAATAAATCGATCTTTTCATGAGTTTAAATGGACAACATGCAATGTTGCCAAATTATGTACGCTATGCCAGTGTACAGTGTACACACTATACCGGGTGTCCGGTAAGTCCCGGAACGGCTGCGCCATTTCTTTATTTACGCAGATAAAAAAACCAAACTTTGGGAATGTTCCTAGATAAATAAAAACTACTTTTTGGGGGGGTCAAAATTTTGGTCGCCCCTCCCGGGGGGGCGGGGGCGCCCCTAACTTTTTTTTTTCAAATGGCAACCCCTATCTTGTGATACCTCATTCGAAAGAGGGTAAAAAACTGAGCATTTTGGCGCAAACCGCATGTCGATATCTCTTTTAGTATTCGAGATATCGAACTTCAAAATCTATGGAAACCCATTTTAAAAAAATCATAACTCTTATTCAGAAAGTCGCTATTTAAAAAACTAGGGGTCTAAACTACTCTACATAACAAGCTCTTTCCAAAGAAAAACACCTCTGCCCAAAAAAATTAACTTACAGTTATTGTTTTTTTCCCCCGCCAAAATGTTTTAAAAAATTTTGGCGGGAAAAAAAACAATAACTGTAAGTTAATTTTTTTGGGCAGAGGTGTTTTTCTTTGGAAAGAGCTTGTTATGTAGAGTAGTTTAGACCCCTAGTTTTTTAAATAGCGACTTTCTGAATAAGAGTTATGATTTTTTTAAAATGGGTTTCCATAGATTTTGAAGTTCGATATCTCGAATACTAAAAGAGATATCGACATGCGGTTTGCGCCAAAATGCTCAGTTTTTTACCCTCTTTCGAATGAGGTATCACAAGATAGGGGTTGCCATTTGAAAAAAAAAAGTTAGGGGCGCCCCCGCCCCCCCGGGAGGGGCGACCAAAATTTTGACCCCCCCAAAAAGTAGTTTTTATTTATCTAGGAACATTCCCAAAGTTTGGTTTTTTTATCTGCGTAAATAAAGAAATGGCGCAGCCGTTCCGGGACTTACCGGACACCCGGTATGTTTACTGTGTATGCAAACCAGTGGCGTAGCGTGTAATGGCAACGTTGCAGATCGTCCATTCAAAACCATGAAAAAAATCGAACTGTTGGGTGTTCGGTGAACTCCTTCGCATTCGACCTTTTACGTGGGTTTAAATGGACACAATTTTACGTTGCCAAATTACTCACTACGTACCACTGATGCAAACTTAGCGGGAATAACGCTTCGGCGATTGAGGCTTTATCTTAGCAGTATGAGAAACATAGAAACTGAATCGTGATTGAGGAACGGTTAGAAGAGAAAGGATATAGAGGAATTTTCTTCTTTATAATTTTACTCGAGTAACTTTTCACAAGTTTAAATAATAGCTCCTTACCTCAGTGGCGTCGCGTGCAATTTGGCAACAATGAAACAGCTCCTTTTAAACTCATGTAAAATATCGAATTCAGGGAGTGCACAGTGCACAAGGAAAATTCGATTTATTTAATGAGTTTAAATGGAGCAGTTTCATTGTTGCCAGATGGCACGCGACGCCACTGCCTTACCTTCACCTATTATCTTTGCTCTAAAGTACTTGAAATCCACACACTTCGATTAAAGAGTATACAAAGCTCCTTCAAATAATTTGATACTTCTCCAGTGCACACTAAAAATGAATAAGGTGCCTCTGCTGAGGTGATCATTGTCGTCATCTTTCCTAAAGTCTCCCACAGTCAAAGGCGGTGGGCCTGCAACAAATTTACATTTTAATCTTATTAATTTCCTGACTCAGGAAAAAAAATCAAAGACTTAATAAAACATCCTCGAACCTCGAACATCCTTGAAACCAGTCTAATGATAAGAAAGAATTCACAACTCTCTCGGAGCAGTATAGTAAAAATGGCCTTGCGAACAACTTTCAAGTGTTTGAAGTATTATTTGATCATTTTTCTATCGCTATGTAAAAATGTCTGCACCAGCGTATCATATTTTTATGTGTCACGAGTAATGAGGACGTTTTTTTTTTTTTTTTTTTTTTTTTTTTTTTGACGGGCGCTGCTCGGTCACAGTTTTAAATAGGCCTGTGGTAATGACCAAAACAACGATCGATCCAAACGATTTTCTTGAAAATGTCGAAGTTTTGAGGTGTCGATCGGTCGAAATTGTGAAACTGCAGTATAGCAAAACTTTGTCAATTTGATTATACAATCAAAAATACGATGGTAAATTCGACATTTTTCGATCGATCAAAAGTTTGAAATTTTTCAAACATTCCGTTTCGATGGTCACGAATGGAATTCTGACCGAACGTACGTCACACACTCGCACAGGCCTTAATTTTGACTATGTAGTGCAACCTTTGGACAATGCATTTGTTCGTCACTAAAAACAGCTCCATACCAATATATATGTATAAGGTGAACGTACCAGTAACATACACTCCTAAGGAAACTTTCAGAGGATTTGGGCTACAGCTTTCGTTAAACTCAACGGATTTCAAATATTTCGGGCTTAAATGAAAGTTCAGACCTTTGAGTCTTCATTTAAATGATCACATCATTCTTTCAACATGATAACAAGCGTAGAAAAACCAACATAAAAATAAAAACAGATGTTGTGCAGTGATAAACATCCCAGTATAGCTATATATAGCTTTACATCAGTGATGGGCAAAAATCATTTTTTGAATAACCATGAATAATTAACTAAAATTATTCGCATTATTCTCATGTTATTCCTATTAGTAAATCAATGTTTTAACACTACCAGTCACTCATCTTATGACAAATGAATAAGCTGGTAGCGTCAAAACTTCGATTTCCTAATAGGAATAACATGAGAATAATAATGCGAATAATTTTAGTTAATTATTCATGGTTATTCAAAAAATAATTTTTGCCCATCACTGCTTTACATACACCTATACATAGTTAGTACATACCAGGGACCAAATAACGTTAGGTCCCGAGCTTAACTTACGCACGGTCTTGTGACCGTGCGTAAGCTCTCTGATTGGTCGAAACCACACGCAAGATGCACGCAATTCAATGCTCGGGACCTAACATTATTTGGTCCCAGCAACATGCACTTTCGTTTTTGTGACGGACTCTTTCTGAAGATTCTGAATTTTCTTATTTTTCTGGCTTAAATGACTACACGGAAAAAAAAGATTAGTGAAAATAACCATACAGATACCTGATTTTGGCACCTGCTAGATGTTATGGTAAACTTGACCAGGAGTATGGTACATTTACCGATACTTTGAGTAAATTCGACATGCAATCAGGTAAAATCACCTAGTACCTAGTCAAAACATAGTATACTTCTGGTTAACATTACCATAACATCTAGCAGGTGCCAAAATCAGGCATCTGTATGGTTATTTTCACGTAGTTTTTTTCCGTGTACTTTGAGACATAATATAGGCTCCCTAGACCTGGAAGCTTAGCAATGTGGGAGTGTCCCTTTCAAGGTTATGTTAGAATCAGCTGGAAATAATTGTTTACTTGAGTTGGCTGCCTTTATCCTTCAATCTCTCTGCTTTGAAAGCATCAAATTCAGAACATTTTGCTGCACTTAACGTCCGTATTGTACTAAAAGTAACAACACTAGCAAAATGAGATAACATTTATTATTCCTGGATGAAGAAGAAAAGTGTCGGTTACTGGACTCTGTTACTGGACCGGTGTCTGTTACCGGTGCGGTCACCTCAGTTACTTTTTTTGTGTGCCAATTATTGAATTAAGATACTACATATTTAATGTGATCTCAAGGTCTTATCTCTTTTTTGAACAGGTGAATACAGTTGTCTGAAAGTAGACCTAATTTTTAAGCGAGAGTTCAGTTACTACTTGATCCAAATCTACATTCCTTGCTGTATGTTGGTCATCGTATCATGGGTGTCCTTTTGGCTAGACCAAGCTGCTGTACCTGCCAGGGTGTCCTTGGGGGTTACCACACTCCTCACGATGGCAACTCAAACTTCCGGTATCAACGCCTCCCTCCCTCCTGTGTCATACACCAAAGCCATCGATGTGTGGACGGGAGTTTGCCTTACATTCGTTTTTGGAGCTCTTCTAGAGTTTGCATTAGTTAATTATGCTTCAAGGTGAGGATATCTTTGACTATATTGTTCTCATATGCGGCACAATATAGCCCGGCCATTTTATTAGGTCGGTTGCCAATTTTCGCCGCAACAAAGTTAATGTGATTCCATCCAAGCTTTTCCAGATTTCAATCAGATGGATAGCGCCACTAGCCACTTTTGATGGGAAAAGTCGTGTTCTTGCGGCATTTTACATTGAAAACGAAGAAAACAAACTGGAGCACTCAACACACCGCGTACTTTAAAAGCGTGGTCAAAATTTCAACTTCAGCTTAAATTTTTACTGATTAATAAAGTTCCATGATATTTAAATTTTAAAGAATTCAACAAAAAATGCAGTGGAACAATCACTGCATCTTGGTGGCTACGGCCGAACGCCGTATGACTCATGATTTTTGGAGGGAGAGAGAAAAACTGTGAGATTTAAATACCTATACAAAACGCAGGCTGTTAAGTGTGATTATTTTCAATCAATTTCCGCAGAGAAAGTATCATTTTATTCAATGGACAGGGCTACAAAAGTATAACGCATACTCCGTCTAACTTTTTCCCACGTTAATATTTCGAGAATCAGTTGTCACCCGTCTTCCGCATGTCGACCTCATCAACGTGTGTGTTATTTGTATAGTAAATTGATCAAAATACATTCACTTAGGAGTGACCCATCTGTACGATTTTCAATCTGTTGGTCTTATATCAATTTAATGGACATCATTAATACAGTAGATCCATTTCAGTAAATAGTTCGGAGACATTTCAAAATGACATTATATAGTTAACCTCGTCAATTTTATGCTCCAGACCGGCTGTTTTTGAGTGAGCTTTTAAACATGCTTGTACGTTACATTCCATGAAAAATTCATCGGTGGAAATCTAATAACCCTATTCTATTAGTTTTTGCCTTTTTATAGCTCCTTAAAGTGGAGCTTACCTTACCATGTATGATTTAACATGCAGCAAAAAAATTGATGTTTCTAAAAACTGGCTTCATGAGAGTTATTTTGCTTTGTCGTAATATATTTATCCCCTGTATCTACCAGCAAGCGGGGACATTCTTTGACTATATTATAAGGATAAGATTATAAGAATGTATACCCGAGCCATCTGCGATTGTTTTATTCATATTCTTTTCCATTACGAATTGAAAGAGCTTTTCTTGTTACAATATATATTCATCAAAATACAATTCAGAGAAATTGATTTCGTCTTTTTCCATATTGTCGTCTCCATAATTGAAGATTGTCGTCATCATCATCAATTTGAAACATATTGAATTTCATATTGAGTCTTATTCGTGTATGTTCTCTTTTTTTATTTTCGATCTATTGGGAAGGTTCAATATGCAACTGATACATACAAACAATTCTCAGAAATTTTGTAAACATTAGAGGCACCTGGGATAAACAACATAAATATATAAATGGTGTCACCTCATATTGGGGGACAGCTTGGGGGTCTGGAGGGACAGCTTAACGCGGGCTCGTGGTGCGGGGTGTATTCCAAGATAAAACTGCACGTTAATGTTTTCAGGAGCCCGCACTTTTGCCACCCGCGTGCAGAAATTCATTTGCATTAATTCTACAGTTGGTGCCTCTCCCTCAACACGTAGAAGAATACCTTTTTTGTGCTAAAAAAGAAAGAAAGAAAAAAAAGAAATAAAAAAAGTTTACTTACTTAGTGCTTTGACATGCACACGTTTCAGAAGGGTCAGGGCCCTTCAGCGAAGCCGATCATTACACCCACGTCCACATTCTTAGTCCCTCCTACGCCCTCTCTCATTCTTCTTCATGTAATCTTCCTCCTTTTATCTTATATCTCTGTCTCTCTCTCTGTCTCTCTCTCTGTCTCTGTCTCTCTCTCTCTGTCTCTGTCTCTGTCTGTCTGTCTGTCTCTCTCTCTCTCTCTCTCTCTCTCTCTCTCTCTCTCTCTCTCTCTCTCTCTCTCTCTCTCTCTCTCTCTCTCTCTCTCTCTCTCTCTCTCTCTCTCTCTCTCTCTCTCTCTCTCTCTCTCTCTCTCTCTTTTCGTTTTCTTCAATATTTCTTTCGTTTACTCTGAGAATATACATCTACTATGATACTATCACTCGAGGTCTCCCCTTGTACTACAAAACAACCCATAAATACAAAAGACAATGGAACTATCGCACATTTTTTGCTGCAGGATTATCAGTAGTTGATTTGAATGTAAATCTCAGCAAAAATTACGATAGGCTCACTAGAAAATCTGGAAATCTACTTCCAAACTCATGAAATGCTTTCAAACGCGAGATCGTTTTACATTGATTTTCGCTATCTCACTAAGCTCCATCCTCACGAGACGCTCTTGTGACAGCATACAAGAAGTTGAAGAAGAAGCAAACTGATTCAGGTGGATATATCACTGTCATCGCACGATTTCGCGTTTGAAAGCAATTTATGAGTTTGAGAGTGGATTTCGTGATTTTTTAGTGAGCTTTTCATCGATTTTGCAGGGTTTTACATCCACGTCGACTATATTAATAAGCCTGTAGCAAAAGTTTGCAACAACTCCATTGAGCTTCAAACGTCTGATTGTAGATTAAATGATCGTTAAAAATGGGCTTTATAAGCTAATACAACTCGAAATGTCTTTATTTGATGATGCACGCTCCTTCGAGCAGGAAACGACGATATGATCATATATAATGATCACCCCTTCACAAAAATACTTCTCCCTAGAGAGGAATTGGGCTGTTGCAAGGGTCTGAAATTTTGTGTTTTTTATAAAAACTGATAGTACTTGATGATCTGAGAACAACGGTGCCTTTGGTTCTTTCATAAGTGTCCCGGGTTTGGATACACACACGTATAAAGTTGTAAAAAATCGTGTGCGCAGTGGCGTTTATGAACGGAATTGCCATTCAAAACAATGTATTTTGGGCCAAAATCTCATCTCCAGAATAATATGAGACTTAATTAGAAACCAAAGGCATTTTCGTTCTCATAGGCGGAGCTTGCAATTTGGCAACTGTGGATTTTTCCCATTTGAATGTATGAGAAACAATCGATTAGAAATTGGGCCATGGCCTCCTCAAGAATCGATTGTTTCTCATTCATTCAAATGGGAAGAATCCACAGTTGCCAAATTGTTTGCTCCGCCCATGTTCGTTCTCAGCTCATCAAGTACTTTCATTTTCTTTATAAAAAAACACAACATTGCAGACCCTTGCAAATGCCCCATTGGGTTGAATAGATGTAAATGCTTTTACTCGGATAACAACTTTCCCTCGTTAAACTTTCTTTTTTTTTGTTTCTTGTGTTTTCTTCAGATCCGACATGTATAGAGATAACATGCAGAAAAAACGTCGTGAAAGTGAGATGGAGCATATGCAAGCTTTAGAAGCGGCTGATCAGCTTGAAGATGGAACTACTTTCCCAATGGTGGTAAGTTACTATGTGAGTTTCGAACAATCACTTTTAATAGTCATATTCAGCCGTACAAATATATTAACTCATCTAAAAAGCAAGCGTGCTGTTTGCAGGTTGTTTTAGAAAAGATTGGACTTGACTCTTCTATGTGTATGGCTTTCATGAAAACATCAGCATCTCGTCGCACCGCCAATGGCCCCGGAGTGGCCGTCTTATTAGGTATCTGACGTTTTCAAGAATGCCGTGCATTTTTCAAATTAAATCTTCTCTAGACCAATCTGTATCGAGATAACCGCACAGAAACTTCAAATTTTTAGCAACTCATTATATTTTAAGGAAGAAAAATTGTGATTATATTTGCCTTAATCTCTTCGCCAATACAAAGCGTGCATTTTGGCAACGTTGCATTTTGTCCTCTTAACCCTTAACTACAGATGAGCCTAGATCTGGAACAATTACTTTGAAGCCTTATCTAAAAGTAGGGGACTTGAGTTGTACTGTCGCTGCATGGTGGGTCACATGTGGAACAGATACTAAACGAGTAAGAATTGTCGATTTTGTCCTAGAGCACGCAGCACAGGATAGAGAACGTGCAGAGTGGTTGAAAATAGCTTACCGAAAATCTGATCGAGATTTTCCGATTTTCATTGTTATGTTTGGGAGTAACGCAGGGGTACCATATACCAAAAAACAACTATTGAAACTTACTAACTTATTTTTCACTACTTTATTTTTTTTTTTTTTTTTTTTTTTAGCCTGAAAACTTTATTTTCAGTTGCATGGATACCTAAATGTGGGTAAGGCCATATTTGGAACAATTAATATTCAGGCTTTTTACCATTGAAATATAATGGTGAGAATTTTTTCACTATTTTTTCCTGTCTCAATTGAAGATCAAAATTGTACTGAAAATAAATTATTTTATTGAAAAAAAAAAAAAAAAAAAAAATCATGCAGTAAAGAATCCATGGGGAAAAATAGAACTATTGTATGCTTGCTTTGCAGTGAACTTTCTCAAATTCGACCTTTCACGTTGGACCAAATGGACAGAATGCAACGGTGCCAAATAGCACGCTTCGCAATGACTATAAGCATGACTCATTCCCAAAAATAGTTACCAATAAATGGGTCTAATGCAAACTTTTGCAACAGCTGTTTAGCGGGAATTATTCTCGTGCAACATCGTGTGAAAATTACATTGAAATAAGCAACGAAAAGTCTCAGAAACCAGTCACAAACTTAATAAATGCGTTGCACAGAATTCCAAGATAGTCAGATCTATAATCGCAACTTTCTTTGCTGAGACAAGGCATTCATTATAGAGAAAGCTGCATTTAGACGGAACAGTGGGACATGGGGCTCCATCATTGTGACCAGTGGCGTCGCGTGCCATCTGGCAACAATGCAACTGCTCCATTTAAACTCATTAAATATATCGAATTATCCTTGTGCACTGTGAACCCCCTGAAATCGATCTTTTACATGAGTTTAAATTGATAGAATACATTGTTGCCAAATTGCACGCGACGCCACTGATTGTGACCCGCTCACTTGACTGAGATCTTGGAATTTTGTTAAACGCATTTACTTACACTGATGAGTTTGTGGGTGTATTTCAGACTTTCCGATGCTTTTAATGTGATATTCACAAAAGAGCAGTATTCAAATGAGGTTTTTTGGCCCAAGAGAGAAAACCTTTCAAATTTTCAGCGTTGATAGAGCTATACTCGCGAGCTTTCCAAATGGCCAGTTTTTTGTTCTAGCCCTCAGGGAAGAGGGGAGACGGGGGGTCAAAGTTGGAACATTTATAACCGCCCATAAGTTTTTAAATAATTCACCAATTTAAATGCAGTTTTTTTTTTTTTTTTTTTTTTTTTTTAAATTGTAGATTTTTAATGTTCTTTCGATTCATGTACCGCAATTTACTACCCTTAAAAAAATTTTAAGAACTTTTTTTTTCAATTTTTTTGACTTTTGAAACTATCAAAAACATTTATTTTGCATTTTTGAACCGGAGAAAACGGACTGAGGGTAACAAATACTAGTCTATGTTGTTTTCCTTAAAATTACCTATCCCATTTGTTCAAATCGCAAGTTGGAGCAACTTCTCGTTTCCGAGATATGAACGAACATCTTTAAATTACTGATTTTCACGAAAAGAAGCCCAACTGCTGAAAAACGGGCTGGAAATCATCCCTCGACTCACTTTAATGACTTTCGAGCACTCAAAAGCCGCAGTATCGTCATTTGGACCCAGTAAAACCAGAATTTTTTTATTCTTAATTTGCCCATCCGCACGGGTCTATTCGTTGGGCCCAAATGACGATACTGCGGCTTTTATTAGTGCTCGAAAGTCATCAAAGTGACTCGAGGGATGATTTCCAGCCCGTTTTTCAGCAGTTGGGTTGTTTTTCGTGAAAATCGGTTGTTAGAAAATTTTCGAAATTAAAAAAAAAATTGATAGTCTCAAAAATCAATTTTAACCCAATTTTCGCGCAGTGATTTCCCCTCGAAAATTTAGTTCCGTGCCAACTTTGAACGTTCATATCTCGGTAAAGAGAAGTTTCTTCAACTTGCGGTTTGAACAATGTGATAGGTAATTTTTAAGGGAAACAACATAGATTAGTATTTGTTACCCTCAGTGCGTTTTTTCCGGTTCAAGAATGCAATTTTTTTTTTTTTTTTGAGAGTTTCAGAAATCGAGAAACTTGAAAAAAATTGTCTTAAAATTCTTTAAAGGGCGGTACATGAATCAAAGGAACATTAAAAAAATCTACATAAAAAAAAAAAAAAAAACCAAATTCAAATTGGTTAGTTATTTAAAAAGTTACAGGCGGTTAAAGGTTCCAACTTTACCCCCCCCCCCCCCCCCCCCACCAGACGCGAGTAGCTCTATCAACCCTGAAAATTTGATAGGTTTCCTCTGTTGGGCCAAAATGCCTCATTTTGAATACAGCTCTTTTACACGCAAGTCGACCCTCCATTATGCTTTAGCAAAAAATTGCAATAGATCTATTATACCTTGATTGTTTTTTGTTCTCGTGAGATTCATAAGTATTCCAGTGAAGACACGGCAACATTTGAAGTTATTTAGATCCTTTCTGCAGAAACCGCGCCGTCCGACTATGTGTCTTACATTTCAGTCGACTGATCAAAGAAAAACGTCACCCCCTCGCCCCTCTCACGCTTTTAATTATTTTTGTGCTATCAGAAGTGTATGATAAAATTCATGACTGTTTGATAACCCAAAGTCTCATCGATGAGCCAATGGAGTGGTGAACTGATTTCGACTAATTGCACTCTTTCAACATATCTCGACTGATTAGTGAATCATGAAGATAGTGAGACATTCTTGCCAGAAAAATTTTGAAACGTGCATGAGCACGAGACTTGACTCTAATTAGTAATTAACATAGGATGAAAATTGAAACTCAAAGACATTTCTTGACACGTTCGTTCTACCATTGCCGATCGGTCTTTTCTTATTCTCTCCCTCTCTTTCATTATTTATTTTGAGCCGTAAAAATGGGGATTTTTACGCTTTAACGACAAAGGTGTCCGCCCCCAATGAATACAAAACAATAAGGGGCCCTAGACACACACATGGATATTTTTATTTTAATCGGACCAGAAATGGCGTAGATAGTAACCAATTCAGAGTAAATTGACCTGCCGAGTTCGAATTTGGCCTTAGTTTTGATCAAAATATTCTAGATTTTCCACAATTTTAACTTTATCACGAACATTTTTTAAAAGTAGAATATGCGTAAAATCGGGACGATTTAAGTAGAAAATGTTATCATTTTGGAAATCAGCGTCCCAAATACTACTGTTTAGCACAGTATTAATGTATGTAACAAGAAAATTCATTGAAATACATTGAAATTTAGTTTTAAAAAAAAAACACTGATGTTTGGTGCTTTCGCGGACAGTTATGTCGTTAAAGAGGCCTACTTAAAAATGGGGGGCTAACCTAACCCAACCTAACCTAACCTAACCTAACCTAACAATGTGTGAAACAAGCGATTTAAGGGTCGATTCAGTTGTAAACTCCTCCAGAAAAATTACGATGCATGATAAAACTTAAATCTTGAGAAATCCACTCTTAAACAATCAAATACTAACACATATCCACGCGATCGTAATTGGTGGATTTGGGCGCTGATCTTGGGAGATAGATTCCCATCTTAATTTCGTCACTCTTTTTATGATGGGAACGAAGATTCACTATGAGTAACAAATTCACCACCAGAGGAGTGATTTATAGCTAATTAATGGCACGGAGACATCTGGGAACTGGGAAGTCATCTCTTATTGGTCATCACTTCTCAATGCATGTATAGTGACAGTATTATTAGATGGGAATCTTCCATTATTAGTGCCAAACATCGCCATTAAGATCGCTCGTTTGACAGTATTTTTTGAGTTTAGGAAGGGATTTCGTAAATTTTAGCTTTACCGCATTGTTACTTTTGGAGGTTTTTTACTCCCGGCTCTTAAATTGCCTGGCTTTCCACAAATGAAATCAGCAAAATGATTCCCATTCTTCTCTAGTTGCACTTTCGATTCGATTTCAATCTTCTATTTATATTCTTGTTCCTTCCCAATGAAATTTTTGGAAGAGTAGAGTCATATAACTGGTGTTTTGAATCACCGTTTACGATAGTAATCATGGAATCGTAGCTCGAGGTTAGATCTACTTCCTAGTTTCAAAATACGGTATGCTTCACCCTTTATAATGAGGGTAGGTCAGCGCGTTCGGACATGATTTCCAAGAAAAGGATGGAAATAACTTTTACCTCTGACGGCGGCGCGGCGGCTCCAAGGATTCTATTAGCATCCCTGTTATTCATTTATGATAAACGAGTCACAGCGAAGCCGAATATAATGAAGGTCTCGGAGTTTAATAATTCAACTTTTAATTGAAGAGAAAGTTAGCGAAGCTTACAGCTTTGCTCAGACCTGACACGAATACCCGTTTTCATCTTCTTATTTTTAAAACAACTTTTTCAATTCCAACCCAATCACTGGTCAAAGTGTCGGATAGTTTAGATATATTTCAAAAATGTAATTTTAATAAAAGTATGAAGAATATTATAGATTACTTTTTGATTGATACATACATCATTTGATCTTTATCTTAGTGGCTCTTTCTCGTCAAAAGTACTTGCATTCGTGTATATAAAGTTAAATTGAGGAGAGACTTAGCTTGGAGGGATTGGTTTTATGCAGAAACGACACAACTTCTATTCGAAGTGTTGGATAGTTTAACTATTTTAGAGCATGAGTGTCATGCTCTATTGAAATCGTTTCTACAAGGTCAATAATGCTTTTCTTATAGGAACGGCATGGTTCGGGGGTCCGCTCGGGGGATCGCTTGGTTTCAGTATCGAGAACGGGTCCTCGAGGACCGATTGACCCATGTGATTCCGCCAATCCGGTGTCCTCCCAATTTGTCGCTTTTTCTTTGTGGCGGGAGTTTTTGGCCAAGATTGAGGTTAAGCATTTTTGGGAATGTAATTACGTTACTAATTTGGATCAGACTTCAACGAAATTTTCTGTATGAGATATTGGGGTTTTATATCAGAGGATTGTGTCCATGTTTCGTGTATTCTGCGATTTAAAATGCATTTAGATGATTTCAAATTTCCAATCCTGTTCTTGTTGATGTTTCGGTCCGCTAAAAGAGTTATCGTTTGGGGAACGCGATCGGCGTTGCGTTTTAAGGTGAATCCTCAGCGACCTGTAGTAAGATTCTCATCCGCTAGATAACGCCACTGTTCCGCGGTCCAGAAACCATGCTTTTTCCGCCTTTAATCGTTGATTGCGAGAGCTAGAGTTAACTTTTCGAAAATGTAAGAACGTTGCGTTCTAGATCAAATCCTAAGGAAAATTTTAAGACCATTCCGAGCCATGGACGAAGATATAACTAAGGACTGCCGACTTCCTATCTCCGCCCGTGTTAAAACCTGTTAGCGGGTTTTCGAGCGCGACCGCAGCGCTCCAAGCAGCAGTAAGGGTCAACTAAAAGCGAACCGCTGCAGCGGTGGCCGCTCCGGCTCCCTTTCTCCCATGCCTTCCCGCAAATGTATACCGTGTAGGTAATTTGAATCACGATTGAACGAAGGGAACAAATGATCAGCGAATTAAAAGGAAGCAAAATCCGCTAAAAAGCAAACGTCTGGAGTATTTCTTGAAAGATTCCTGAATTGTCGAAAATGATTAATCAAGGACTGAAATACTATACATCACAGTTAACCTCAAAACGGAATCAAACAAGAAAGAGTACATAGACATTTGTTTTATTAGTAGAGATCAGGCGACTCTTTTAATTTGCTGATGATTTCTGTTACCTTGTCCAAAGTTGATTCTGAATTTCCCTTGCTTTCGATCTTCCATTGAGATACTGAGTTATCTGATCCTCTTGGGTCGCCGACAACAGTTGACAGCCATGCCATAACAGACCAACTCCAACAACGGTTTTAGCAGTAGCACAGCATGTGAGCATGGACACATCGCCAGGATCGCTCACTTGAAAGAGTAGTTCAGCTGACCGCTGCTTGGAGCGCTGGGGTCGAGAGCAAAACAGGACTAACAACAGTCGGCAGTCCTCATGGTTTTGCGACGACCTCCCGTCCCCTTTGCCCTCCCCACGAACTACTGCACCTACGCCTACAACAGTTGCTTGCCGCGTTGTGCAGATTGCATGAATGATGTGTGTCCATCTACTTCATCCCAATTTCACAGCCATCACGGATGCCACGCCCGCCACGGGTCTTCTACCTGGTTTTATGCGACATCGGTCATCGTGGCCCAGTGTTACATGGTAATCAGCGGCGGATTCGGGAAAGGCACGCCCCCCCCCCAACTCACGGTAGCCTTTGCCTTTTTTCAACAGAAAAAATCCCATAAATTCCTCCCTGCAAATTTGAAAATTCATAGGCGTGAAGCCCCCCCCCCCCTAAAAGAATTTTCTGGATCCGCCATTGGTAGTAATTTTTGCGGCACACTACGCCGGATTCCCGTGCGCTTTCCCACACTTACCTTTCTCCCTTATCTGTCAATGGGCGCTCCCCGAGGGGCGGCGCGGCGCCCCCCCCTAATTCAGAAAAATCAAAACTTTACAATAAAAAAGAATCGGAACATTCGAAGATCAAATAATAACGAAATGAGTAAGAGTTAACAAACTTTATTCTTGGTTTACTTTACAATTTTAATTAGGGGCGTAATTTAGGGGGGGCAGGGCGGGAAGTAGCCCCCCCCCCCCTAAGCAGTGGTGCCCAACCACCCCTTGCCACTATACAGCTCGCCCCCCAGTTTCAGGATTCCTCTCCCCCCCCCCAGATCTAGACCTCCCCCTGATTTTTACCCCACCCCCTCCTGATTCAGACGACATCATCCTTCCCACCCGTCATCTCCCTCGCCGAAAGAAGTTTTAAAATCTACTAGTATGAACGTGTCTACATTGGCAACTACCGTTGGCAACGAGAATTTTGCGAACTTCCTTGAAAATTCAGAATCCTCTGGTCGATAATTACATGAATAGAGAATGTATAGGCAAGAGTTTTGGTTTTGTTAATTTAAATAGGTTAACTCTTAGAATTCATTAGGACAATGAAAATAAAGAAGGAATAGTTGTACTTAGCTTTTTACTATTTCTATCATCTGATGCTGTCATTTTATTCATAATATCAAACACGTCAAAAATAGAATTACTTTTGATACAACTACATGCTACAATCACTTACAATTTCTACCATTTGGAAGGATAATTGATTTATTTTCTATTTTGGGCGGAAGTGGGGGGGGGGGGTTCTCTAGACTTGCCCGTCTCTAGGTGGTGTCCCCTAGACCTTCCATTGACATTCAAAAAGTTGCCCCTCCGGGCAATTGTTTTGCGGGTGCCCATGTCTTTGTCCATGGTCTCTGAACCAGAAATTGAACGTTCTTCCGGTCTGTGGTTGCCTTCTTTTCTCATAAGTTTAGACACGGCCACCCTGTAAACCCCACAACAAGTTAAAAGTCCGCAATCCGCACCCTCGACCCGCAGCCACTATCAAAAGTAAATTGCCGGTTGACTTGCAGGTACTCTCCTCCTCCTCCCCCAACTTAGATTAGACACAAATATAAAATTAAATTAAAAAAAAAAAAAAAAAAAAAGGTGAAAAATAGAATGAATGCCCCAGCAAAGGGCCCCCTCCACAGTTTTCCAAGAGAGGGAGCGACCCCCTTGCCAGCGTAACTCCGAAAAAATAATTCCAACTGGGGTCCAAGTAACTCAAGTAAGGTCTCAAAATGAAATCAGATGGATCCAAAATTTTAACGGTGAGTACCGGTAAGCTTACTCTTTTGATCGGTCCAAACCAAATTGCGATACATCGATTTACTCTCGAGATATCGATTTTTCAAAGGCGCGCGGTATAGGGTCAGAAATCTAAGATTCTCTAAAATCCGCGAATTTCGACTCTCATGGACCTAGCATGCGCCGTGAGAAGTCATATGTGAGTTTTTTGAGTTCACATGAAGTTCATTAAGGGCTCTGACAAATGTCGGACCGATAAAGTCTATATCGGGGGGGGGGGCGTGGCCCCAACTCCAGCGTAAGTCTCACGTACAATGTCTAACTGCGGCCGCGGGAGGTCCCATAAGATCCGTTTAAAAACTTGGATGGATCTGAATTTTTTTCAAGAATTATCTAAAAGCTGAAGCTACCGCCCAATCCAAACCGCAGTGCGCAATCCATCGATTCGTTCTCGAGATATCGATTTTTCAAAGGCGCGCGGTCTTGTCAGATCGACCTTAGAGGGGCGCTGGAGGCTGGAAAAAGGCGAATTTCGTCTCTCACGAACCAGTCGTGTGCCGTATTATATCGAATCCGCTTTTTTTCGGGTCCCAATGATGTCCCGAGAGGGCCCAATGCAGTTTCGAGCCAAAAAATATCATCTTAGGGGGGGAACTACTCCCCGTTTCAGCGTAACTCTGACAAGAAATGTCTAACTGCGGCCGCGAGAGGTCCTGTAAGGTCATTAAATAAACTCGGATGGATCTGAAATTTTCGAGGTTGTCAGTCACAAGCAAGCGCTTTCGACCGGTGCAAACCGAATTGCAATACATCAATTCACTATCGAGATATCGATTTTTCAAAGGCGCACGGTCTTGTCAGATCGAACATTGAAATAAGCTGTGGATACTCTGTATCCGCGAATTTCGTCTCTCATGGACCGTTTAAGCTCCCTTAAAAATCGAATGAGCTTTTTTCAAGTTCATATTACGTTCCTTAAGGGCCTTGATGAGTGTCGGATGACATTTGATCAATATTAACATTCATTTTTTAATCTGAGACAAAAAGAGCTGAAACCATAAAGACGAAGAATTCCCATCGTGATGACTTTGGTTCAAGCGAGGAAAATTCTATAGAAGTCCCAAATAACTAGACTAGACTTTCCGGCTTGCTAGGATTGGTATTAAGAATTTCCTTCCTGATGACTTTGGTTCAGGCGAGAGAAATCTAAAAAAGTCCCAAATAACTAAACTAGACTTTGCGGCTTGCTAGGATTGGTATTGCGTCATCCGATTTTAAAGGAACTATCACTATCGAAATCGATTTTCAAAACCACAGTATTCACCTCGCCTCGTGAACAACTGTTTCAACACGCTATAAGTAAATTTTCATTCCCACTTTGACCTATCAAGTTATTTTTACAGCGATCACTGTTATACAAACACAAATGCAGCGTTGCGATTGACTTTGTCGCAGTTTTGTACTATCAATATGGAACTCCACACTTACAATGATTTACGGCCGACACTCATGCTCTCTTTGCTAACACTGTTCCAGTGTTGCAAGTTCCAACTTGTTTCAAATTGAATTTCAATCAAAATATTATGAGTATTATAGATTACTTTTTGATTGACACATACATCATTTGATCTTTATCTTAATGGCTCTTTCTCGTCAAAAGTACTTGCATTCGTATAAAGTTGCATTGCAGAAAGGCTTATAGCTTGGAGGGATTGGAGCTTAATGAGGCAGGGAAACCAAGTGTAACAAGTGGCAATCACCGCTATTACGATCTCGCGTTTGAAAGAATTTTATGAGTTTGGGAGTGGATTTCGTAATTTTTGCAGGGTTTTACTCGTATATAAAAGTTAGCTATTAATAAGCTTGTATCAAAATTTTGCATTAGCTCCATTCAAAGAAACACGATCTCCGGTTATTCAATGTTTACAGTATGTTTATAATTTGTAATATTTTTTTTTTTTTTTTTTTTTTTTAAACATTTATTTTTATGAAGACTTCCACAGTTGGAATTAATTCATTTTCTTTTAACTATCTGTACATTATACTAATTATAAATATATCGTGTTGTTTTGAGTATATACTATACTCATATCTAATTGTAGTTAAATTCTGGGACAAAATTTAACCTTTTTGCTTATGTATGTACTTACTAGAGTAGATGAATAATATTGACATAGTATACAGGGTGTCAATTAAAAAAGGAGCCAGGCTTAATATCTCGAAAACGGCTCCGAATTTCAAAAAACGCTGAAACACGTGTTCGATTATTTCGAGGGGGACATCTTTTGAGGGGGTCCCCAATTTCGGGCCCCCCTCCTGGGGGGCCCCAGGGGGGTCAAGTCCCATATTTCAAATAGGAACCCCCATTTTTTATTTGATAATCGAAAAGAGGGTAAAATTCTAAGACTTTTGGCGCAAACCGGAAGTCGATGTCGTTTTTCGTGTTCGATATATCGAAGGTCAAAGTTCGATATGGACCCATCTTCAGAAATTCGTAACTTTCCTTTAAATAGTCCAAATTTCAAAAACTTTGTGTCTAAAATGCTCTACAGAGCAAGTACTTTTCCGAAAAAAAATCCATTTTAACAGAAATTTAGTCAAAATTTGGTTTTAAAGCCCCCAAAAATTTTTAACGTTTTTGGCCCCCACGGGGGGCTATCAGAAAAATTCCAAGAGACGACCCCTATCGAGTGATATATCAATCGAAAAGGCGTAACAAACTGAGCATTTTGGCGCAAACCGGAGGTCCATATCGTTTTTCATATTCGAGATATCGCATTCTGTAAATCGACATTTGAAATTCGATATCTCGAATATGAAAAACGATATGGACCTCCGGTTTGCGCCAAAATGCTCAGTTTGTTACGCCTTTTCGATTGATATATCACTCGATAGGGGTCGTCTCTTGGAATTTTTCTGATAGCCCCCCGTGGGGGCCAAAAACGTTAAAAATTTTTGGGGGCTTTAAAACCAAATTTTGACTAAATTTCTGTTAAAATGGATTTTTTTTCGGAAAAGTACTTGCTCTGTAGAGCATTTTAGACACAAAGTTTTTGAAATTTGGACTATTTAAAGGAAAGTTACGAATTTCTGAAGATGGGTCCATATCGAACTTTGACCTTCGATATATCGAACACGAAAAACGACATCGACTTCCGGTTTGCGCCAAAAGTCTTAGAATTTTACCCTCTTTTCGATTATCAAATAAAAAATGGGGGTTCCTATTTGAAATATGGGACTTGACCCCCCTGGGGCCCCCCAGGAGGGGGGCCCGAAATTGGGGACCCCCTCAAAAGATGTCCCCCTCGAAATAATCGAACACGTGTTTCAGCGTTTTTTGAAATTCGGAGCCGTTTTTGAGATATTAAGCCTGGCTTCTTTTTTTAAATTTACACCCTGTATAGTGTATATAGGTAAACACAATTTACGGGTAATTACATGGCTATAGTTTATTTCTACTTGAGATATGTGTAATATGATATGGATATGATCATGATGACACGTGGACGTTTGTTTCAGAAGCCTTTGGTACGAGACGGTCTCTCGATGAAAGACAAGAGGCGTTGCGAGGTGCATATGCCGCAGCAGCAAAGGTCCAATTGCTGTCGATCTTGGCTCTCGAAATTCCCAACGCGCTCCAAGAGGATAGACGTCATATCTCGAATTTGCTTCCCGTTAGTCTTTGCTCTGTTCAACGTCACATATTGGTCCACTTACCTCTTCAGACAGGACCAAGACAATGACTGAATTTCTCAGTCCCAACAAACTGATACCTTTTTTTTTTTCCCTCTGTCTTTTTTACTGTTGTTTATATACAGATCGTTTAGGGTTGATAATTCGTTTTACACTCGTGAATTTTTCTTCGATAATTGGGTCTACGTTTCATTGATCTGTGGTCACTTTAATTTTTGGCCGTTTCATTACTCGAATCTAATATGATAATATGATAATATAATTGATACATCACATGGCTTCGTATGAAATTCCGAAAACATTTATTAACAAGCCCTTCAAATACGCATAATGGGTCTGTTGCAAACTTTTGCTTCCGCGTTATGGAGGGTATAGGTGGATTCTTTCTTCCCATTTGAATGTATGAGAAACAATCGATTAGAAATTGGGCCATGGCCCCCTCAAGAATCGATTGTTTCTCATACATTCAAATGGATAGAATCCACAGTTGCCAAATTGCTTGCTCCGCCCATGAATGTGGGAGTCCCATCAAATTATAGCTTTCTGTAAGATAGATCGCTATTCTCAGCATATAGAAAGTTGCAATTAGTTGAGACTCCTCTGAATTGTGGTCTGCTAATTCCACCACCATATTTGAATTTTGTTAAACGCATTATTTGAGTTTATATGAGTGAATTTTGAGACTTCTTGATGGTTGCAATGTGATTTTCACAAGATTTTACACCAGAATATACTCCCTCTTTACTGCTGCAGCAAACTTTTGCGACAGAGACATTATTTCAGAAAACTTCGCGCTCATTTAATTATCAGTTATAATTCTTACTGTATCAGATGCTGCTCTTGAATTGGGATTTGTATCGATGTCTACTCCGTAAATGTCTATGAAAAAGAATCGATCCCAATGAGGCTTAATCAACACTTTTGCATAGATTCGAATGGGAGATCAGGAGGCTTTCCCTAACGGCACATTTCGAGGTTGAAATCGGATTCAATTCGGTTTGGCAAACCAGTCAACCGATTTCAATCCAGTTTTGCAATCCGGTTTCAAACCCGATTAACACAAGCTGGATTTAAGCCGGATTATAGACAGTTTGAAATGGCTTACATGTCCGCAAAAAAATTTGACTAACTAGATTTGACTAGGATCCTAGCTATCTTCGCCACGCATCATAGACCCCTGTTCAAACTGGTTCAAAAACGTTTTTCAACTTGTTTCAAAAATGGGGTTCAATCAGGGTTATTCCCAATTTTAAACCACCGATTCCGAACTGGATTCAAACGAGATTATCAAAGCAGGGTTGAATGCAAATTATAGATAGTTTGAAATGGCTTACATGTCCGCAAAAAAAATTGACTAACTAGATTTGATTCGGATTTAAGCAATCTTAGCCGTTGATTGTGAATCCCTTTTCAAGCTGATTTAAAGACGCTTTCCAACTTGAATCATTAATGGGGTTCAATTAGGGTTACTCCAGTTTTAAACCCCAAATTCCTAACCGGATTCAAACTAGATTATTCAACCCAGACGAAATGCGAATTATTGACGGCTTGAAATGGCTTACATGTCCGCACTAAAAATAGAACTGCCGGATTTAAACTGATTTTGAGGAGGATTATATACCCTACTTTCAGCTAATTTAAAGATGTTTTCAAACTTGTTTCATCAGTTGGGTTCAACATGGGTATATTTCGGATCAAGAACTAAGCTTCGTCCCCATCCGGTTCTATAACTGCGGTTACTCAAGCCGGATTGAATGCAAATTGCAGCTAAGCGACTTGAATGACTCACAAGACCGTATCTAAACTTGAATAACCAGCTTGAATCCAGATGGCAGCCAAGTTCTTAATGAACTGTACTATACCAACTTCAAACTGATAGAAAGTTATAGATTCGAGCTTGAGTTAATATTTAGGTTAGACTCGCTAAACCAATTTTCAGGCACTCTACGTGGGCCTAGGGTGAATCCATTACTAAAATGTACTGATGGAGATGTCCCAACAGTACCAAGTTTCAATGGAGAGGTCGTTCGCAGCTCGGGGCCAAGTAAACGCGAGTAACGTTTCGCAAAAATATGGTGGAGCACTCTCTCGGCGGAAGCCGCGAACTAAGTTAACTCCGCTTTCCTATCCGGTTTCAAACCAGATTATTCAATCTAGATTGAATGCGAATTGTAGACGATTTGAAATGGCTTACATGTCCGCACCAAAAATTGGATAGCTAGATTTCACCTTGATTCAAACTGATTTCATGGAGGGTTATAAACCCACTTCAAACTAATTTAAAACCATATTCAAACTTGTTTTATCAATTGGGTTAAACACGGGTTTAAACGGATCAAGAACTCTACTTTCAAATCCGGTTTCAAAACAGTTATTTGAACCGGATTGAATGCGAATTGTAGATGGCTTGAAATGGCTTACATGTCCGCAAAAAAAATTGACGAACGTGATCCAACCCAAACTCAAACCGTCTTTACAGCGGGTTGAATCCGACTTGAATTCGGTTTACAAGGCTGGCATGAAGTTGGATCGGATTCCATTTCTATTAGGATGTAGTATGCGGAATGAGTCGATTTTTAACCCGTCCCTAATTTGTCTTTAATAGAGCTTTTGAACCTGACGTCTATCCGATTGATTAGCTAGGTTTGATCCTTGTTGGAAACAGATTCCTATCGGTTGCAAGTACTTCGACTAATTCGGTTTCAATCGAGTTTCAAGACGAAGCACTAAACTGGCCAACCGACTGGACGATTAAGAAATCGGCTGAAAGCTCACTTGAAACTAGGTTTATGAAGCTTCTTGTAGCAAGTTTGAAACCGTTTTGAAGTCCTTTTCTTTATGAGTTTCTAAATCCATCTTGAACCATGTTCAGAGAACTGGTTTGAAACCGGTTCGGATCCAATTTGTGGCAGGGTCCAGTATGCAGTTTGAATCGGATTTAAATTCGTTTCCGATCCGTCTTTCACGAAGCTTGTACACCTGGTGATGATCCGACTGTCAATCTAGGTTTGATACTGATTGAAAACGGGTTCTCATAGGTTTGAGGACTCCGTGTTTATCCATGTTCAAGCCGATTCCAATCCGGATATCGGAGCTGATCATCCCCGTGCCGCTTGTAAACCAGTCTTGAAATCGGATTAAAATCAGATTGGTAATCGTCGGTTTGTCAATCCTTCGAGTAGCTGGATTGAAACTAAACCTGGATTGAGTGTGCCGTTAGGGTTCCTCAAAAAGGAGCTGAAGCGAGGTAATGCATTGTGTAGAGGCGGATTGTTTAAATATCGGAGCCACATCAGAAGCTATCGTTAGAGCTTCTAAAACTTTAAACGCTCATTTTTCCCATTTTTTGTTTATTTCACCTACGAATCTATTCATATCTATACAAGTTTACTTATTTATCATCATGTGTCTTTTACCTGATAATTATAATTTTGAGGTGAAGACATTTTTCAATTAAACATTTTTGATTTCTTTTTCAAGCTTTTCTTAAAACTTCCCAGTTTTCCTCAATACTGCAGTTCCCTTTATGGAACTTATTCAAATTGCGAAGCATTTTTGAGAATATAGTCTCGAATCTTAAAGTTTGATTGACCTTTGATTTTCAGGCTTGAAAAGGCAAGGATTTATTTTCTATTTCTAGCAAGCGAGGTTGTTGCAAAGGATCAAAAATGTGTACTAGTTGTTTTATACAAATAGTAAAAACAGTATACTGATAGTACAAAAATTATTCATTTTTTTTTCATTCTTTCTTTTTTTACATGAAACGAAGAGTGTTGGTGTTGGTAAAAATGCATTTTTCAGTTGTCAAATAAAGGGTAAAACTGTGACATCACAGTGAAATTTATTTTGACCAAAACTTGCACCGTTGGCGAAACTTAGGATATTACATCAAACTTTTTAAATCAAATTTGTCGAAATTTAGATCCTTTAACAACCTCATTGAGACTCTCATGTTGACTAATAACTTACTATGAATTGAATACTTGAAAACTCGGCCCAACTCTCGAAGAAAAAATCACCTCATGTTAATTTTATATCCGTAATTTTTGTCGGGTAATCAGAATTAGCCGAGATAATGTTAGTTCCGGTTGGCTCAAACATGACATCACCGTTCATCAAACTCTGCACTAAAATATGCAGAGTTATGCTATGCGTAAGTTAAACTTAATCAGCGGTGGCGTAGGTCTACAGTTTTAGCACTTTTTTGAAAGGATCTTGCGAAAAAAAAAATTATTTGGGCTTACTTTTCCAAAATTTTGAAAAAAAAAAAAGAAAAAAAAATTATCCGGGATACAGATGTACATGTAGACATTTTTGGGCTTGGATAGTTACATCAACATGCACGGAGATAAAAATTATTTTTGGAATCAAAGAACGTGTTATTAAATATGGATGTTATTAAATATGGACTCGTAAGAAATTCCTTTTAAAATAAACAGAATTCTAATCGATTTAACATTTATTCCTGGTGAATCATCAGAACGCTCTTTTGGATCAATAAGAATTCTGATGATTCCAAAAAGATTTTATTTTTATTCGAGAGAGTTCTTGAGAATTCCAGTAACTCTGCAAGAATTTTCTTATTAGTCCATATTTAAAAACATTTTTTTTTTCTGCGTGTGTTTAGTGTAATATCATGTTGCGTATTTGCATAACCGAAGATTTCCTGCTGTGGCATCTTCATCCCCGATCGTAGGAGCAAATCAATCCTTTCAAACAAGAAAAGGAGTTGCAGTACGGGTATCCGATTGAAATTATTTTGCCGTCAATGAAATCAAACCATAGGTTTTGAATTTAGTCAAATTAGTAAATTAGGTTTCTATGATGTTTTTGGCTGTGTTTTCAACATTTATTTTATCTATTTATTTATTTATTTATTTATTTTCAAATAAAATATCTCAACTACGAATTATACAAATAACTATTAAAGTCTGCAGATACTCTGATTTTTAAAAGGAATCTGTAGGTACTCCGTTGGTAAGATTTTGGGCGTATCTATAGCACGTAAAATTTCATTAATAAAATACTTACGAAAGCTTGATCAGGAGGGCCAAAGCTAAATGTCGAACCAACTCTACGCACTTATTTTAGACGACCTTTGTTTTTTGGACCTGCTCCTTTACGCACAATTAGGGAATCTTAAACGCGCATATCGATCGATAAAAATTAAGTCCAACCTGGTACCTAGAATCATCAATCTCGATTAATTTTACGTGGACCAATTTACGTCCACGAATAAATTTCTATTTCATCTTTGTATTAGATTCATTGTTTTATTATATCCATTTGTTTTTCATTATCTCCCACCTCATTATTTTTCAAGTGAAATACGTCGATCTTCCCTCAGTTAGATTATATTTTAAATTTAATTAACAACTGTAAAGTTTGTACAAAATTTAAATTTCGTGTTAGGTATTTATCTTTATTCGTATAAAATTGTATTTTGCATAAATTAAAATTTGCCTGTAAGAAAACGGAGCAATGTCCAAGCCAGACAAATATTAACGTCTCTTCCTAATGTTTCATAAGTCTCAATGAACTTTTTTCTTAAAAAAAAAATAAAAAAATAAAAATAAAAAAAATCCATAATAATTATTCATCTTGGTTGAAATACAGCACTTTTTTTAACCTACAAATCTTGTGCTTCTTCTAGTCAGGTTTTTATATTTGTTTTTACTTCTAATTTTGAAACAACGTTTTTCCGCATATTTTGAAACTTAACTTTTTGGTTCTTAATTTTTGTAAGAATGAACAAATACTGACACAAGTTATTATTAGTCAAGGAATTACAATTACGGTCGCTCATTTGCTCAAGCCCTTAGCGACTTAGATTATACCCACCTCGATTTTCATCAATTGTTCAGACTTGTTCCAATTTCTTTTTGTAATTGAACTGTGAATACATTTTTTATGTACCTTCTGTAAATAAAATTAAAATAAAACATTAAATTTTATAGATCCTTGCGTTCTTTTTTTTTGTTGAAAATTTTGTTAAACCTTATTCGTGGAAAAATGGATACAAGCATAACCAGTAGCTGGAAACAATTTTATAATCACAAACTCTAACGGGAATGTATTTACAGGGAAAAAACACCGAGAATTACACAAAATGTAAGTACTATTAGGAAGTAAGACGTTTGTTTACATTCTAACCAACATTATAAATTTACGTAATCGGCCATCTTTTGGTGCTCGTGGTGCGTGCATGCAGGGTTGATTCGCCCTTTCAACCGCCATCTTAGTCTTTCCATAAAACGCCTTCTGTGGGTTTATGAGACGTGGATTTGGAAACTATTTGATGCTCTCTATGGGATTTTCTCGCGATTTAACACCTGAATCAACCCTCTATATTGCTATAGCAAAAGTATGCAACAGACCCATTGCGTGACCCTGACAAACAACTCTCATTGTAGCAAGGTGTAAATCACTCGATGAATCGATTAATCATAGTGAATCCTGTGGAGCCACCTCAAAGTGATTCCTGCCAATCAAAAACTATTCAATCAACTTGAAACTGTCAGAGCTGTCCTTGTAATTATAAAGAGAAAACTAAAAGCGGTCAGAGAGAGAGAGAGAGAGAGAGAGAGAGAGAGAGAGAGAGAGAGAGAGAGAGAGAGAGAGAGAGAGAGAGAGAGAGAGAGAGAGAGAGAGAGAGAGAGAGAGAGAGAGAGAGAGAGAGAGAGAGAGAGAGAGAGAGAGAGAGAGAGAGAGAGAATCAATCAACAAAATAAGGTAATAATCAAAAAGGTATATTTTTCATTTATCTTTATAAATGAGGCTACCTTGAAAAAAAATACAATAAATTAATCGTGATTATTGAAGAGCTCAGAATATCAATAAAGGACTCTGGAACTTACTTTTGGGCGATATTTGCTAGCTCGGTTGTATATGGATTATGGATGTCGTTATCTGTATGTACATGTAAAGAGTAAAACTTTTCATTACCTATTATAAGTCGAGCTGACGCCGATTTTCATATCGGTTAGCTTGACTAATGTACTTATCACAAACAGGTATAAGAGCATTGCTACTAAGTTTCAGATCCACAAATTGCACAGAATGATGCTTAAAACCGGACTATTCTTGCCTTTTTCGAAGTACGTACTGAGTGGATTTATTTGGAACATAACTTAAATATGATACCGACGTTTTTTTGTTCAAAACCACAAATTACTTTGACTTATGGTAGATCCTCTCATTCATAATTTAAATACCAGTAATAATCAAAGAAAAATGTATTAGTAATTAATTGAATAAAAATTAAAAAACTGTTTTTTTTTTTTTTTTTATTCATAGCTTCCCAAAAAGGTATACCATCCCCGAACTATGACTGATACCTATGACCATAATGATACCTATGACCATAATGATAGAAGCTTACAGTTTTATGTTGCTTGTGTACTGAGTTAAATCAGAAAGAGAAGTTTCAGTTTTTATTTTAATCAACCAGTGTTTTTAGCAGTGTAGACGTACGAAAAATATTTTTATACACGCATGTTTCAAAGATTTTTGAGCTGAAACAGCCTTAAAAGTGTTTCAGAGCAGTTACATTTTCGAAATTTTCTCTGCTTCCCATGTCTCATAACGTGTCTGCCCAAGTTCCTTTCGTGGGGTTATTGTCTTCTATGTGATGTCGGTGTCCATCCTGACTCAGCGAATATTCTAAGATGTCAAATATCATCACTCATTAATTTATTTTCCATCAAAATTTGCCAACACAGTCAAAGAGAAAGAGGAAAACATACATTAATTGATAGACCCCCTAGTTAGCAGAGTAGTTTATGAAAAAAAAGAATCGAAAATAAATGGACGATGACCTATTAAGTAAAGCAGCATATAATCTATAGAAGTATTTTAGGATTATAGGTTCACGAAAAAGCAGAATTGGCATAGAACTATATGAAGACCCCACACGTGGAAAACTACCAATGCATTATTTAACAGACCGTCTAATGTGAAGTTTGGTGAGATAATAAACTAAAAGGCGCTTACTTTGCGCACCGTCAAAAGTGCTTGCAGGATAACTTTATTACATGATTGTTGCATTTGAAGCAGCTGCCATGCATGGGTTATGACTTTCGAAAAGAAGTCGAGTTTGAAAATGCTGTTTGAAATTTAACTATAATGCGTTACTTCGAGGAAAAGTGAGAGAAAAACCATGATTTAACCCTCTAAATACAAATGGTATTTGATCAATATTAATTACATGGATGGTGAAAGATGAGGGGAGTATGCTTAAACTCCTTGTTAAAGATTTTTTGATGATTGAAATGTTTCTGTCTGATTCGAGTGATTGCGCTTTTAACCAAGTAATGGTTCTGGGACCAAAAATTTAAGACATCAGATATTGTATTTATCTATAAACATGCTTACATTATTGATTCCCCCCCCCTCGATTTTTATAATTTCGACAATATTACTATTATCTTTGAAAAATACACTGAAGGTACACTTGCATAAGTTTTTGTTTGTCTCTTACACAGAAAAAACAGGGAAAAACGCTTTGATATAGCGCTAAAAACACATTTTGGTAGAAAAATTGCCCAGCAAAAGACGTTAGTAGAGCCTACCAAAGGTTTCGTACGCCCAACTGAAGAGATTTTGCTGGTTGGTTGGCTCAGCTATGGTCGTTTTTGGAATAATCATGCATTTGGTCATTTTTTATCAGAACTGCGAGGTCAGCTGAGTGGCGCTGTATACTAGTCTTGAATAGGGCTTTTGCAAACTTTTGCTGTGAGCAAATGAATAGTCCATTCTGATGCAAAAACCAGCCAAAATTAAGAAAAACACACTGAGAACGTTTAAAATTCAGAAATAAACCTACATAACTACATCAATGGCAAAAAAGTAATGGCGGCTTGACGTAGGTATCGTAGGAGATTCCTATATCTAATATGCCACTTTCTATTTGGAAACACAGAGGTATGTCTCAATTTAGATAGGAATCTCCCATGGTACCTGCGTCGAACCGCCATTAAGTTCGATTCTGAGAGTGAATTTCATGATTTTTTAGTGTCCTCATCGTCATTTTTACGGGTTTTTATGCAAGAATCAACTCTTCAATCCCGTGTAGCAAAAGTTCGCAAGAGCCCCATTTTTGGCTCTCAAATCATGAGCCATGTTCATTTACTCATAAAAAAATACCATCCTCAACCCAAGTTTCTCTCAGGAAATACATTTTTACTTGTTCGCAACCACACCTCTTTCTCCCAAAGTTAAAATTACTTGTAGAATAAGGGGAAAACTAATGACCGCATATACTAGCATACATAATTAATGTGTACTTTCTTGTAGAATATGTTCCCGCAGTTTCATGACAATCCTCAGTGCTCTCGAAAATGGATATTTTGATTGTTTTCCTCCACCCCCTTTCCCTTAATTACCATTATGTGAGTTTTCAAGAAGAAATGAATGAAAACATTCAATTTGCCTGTCTTTGGCGTATGTTTTCACAAAATTTCAAGAAAATCCATTGAGTCATTATTTTAAAACTCCAATTTTTGCCCTAAATTAAGGGTGAACCCCCCCCCCCTTCCCCAGCAAATCTCAAATTAGGCATATTCAGTTTATGTAAGAAGCAATAATAGCTCCTCTACAGCTATCAGGAAGAGCCCGTCTTGCCGATTTTGGATGCACACTGCCCAATAGGTTAGGTGTTGTGATGATTGTGTCACAGATAGACAAACGGCGCGGAGGATGGCCTGTCAGACAAATAGACTCTTTTCAGGAATTTGATTTTGGAGCTCAAGAGGACATGAAATACATAGAAATGGAGAGACCCCAACTTCCGCATTTTTCACTAAGACAATACGTTTCCTCTTTTTATTATTTCATGGAGTGGGGGAGGGGGCGAGAGAGTAACTAACCATAACCTGTTGACACAAACCATATAACCTTTTTTTCCACCCGCCGAGATTTTTTTTTTTTTTTTTTTTTTTTGCTTATGTTCACACCTATACTTAGAAACCTACAGCCACCTGTAGACAAGTTGGACTAATTATGTGTAATTTTCAGTTTATTATCAGAAGGCACCGGGAATAGCATTCAGATTTCCACTGTAATCTTTGTCGTGGATCCACTTTTAAGTTTTAAGGAATCTGAGCAACAATACCAGTGAAAAATATCTGATCCCTCTACCGGGGTTCGAACCCGACGACCTATGGATTGGCAGTCTAGTGTCCTGGGACCAAATAATGCTACGTCCTCACGGTCCCGCACGCATGAAAATCGGTGAGCACTTACGGGGGGTATAAACCACACGTAACCATACTTAAAAGTACGCAACATCGAACGTCTTTCGGAGGACCGTCAAGCCGTAACATAATTTGGTCCCTGACCACCAAGCCACCTAGGCCAGCAACCATGTAACCTTCGCAGTACAGAGCAAATACCCGTCGAAAAGAAACGTCCTTTCTGTAATATGATGAACGATGATCTAAACCTCCTAAATAACTATATTATCCACTATATTATCAACTATTTTAATAACTATATTATCAACGGTGACTGGTGCTTGCTGAGAAATTGATAAGGGCCGCCTGGTGACCACCAATCGGGATCGTCTTCGGGAGGGAGTGGGTGGGTTGAACGGACTTAAAAAGATATTATTTTTCATCGAGACAGGGCCGAAGAAAACAATTAAAGAGGAATGATTTATAATGGGGATAAAAAGTAAATTGAAACAATAAAAAGCGCGAAGATAAGTTAGCAGGGCGGGTAGGGGGAGTGGCCGATTTCGTCGGAGAAAAAAAAGGGGGCGGGAACGCGCGTGAAACTTAGGGTTGCCAGATTTTAGGGTTGGATCTATACTGCCATGCGCTAAGGAAGAACACAAAACACCAAGCTTTATTTAACGTTATAAATGACGTTATGACTGTTATGAGCCAAGCCCGATATAGTGGCGTAGCCAAGAGGGATCCAAGGGGTCTAGATCCCCCCCCCCCCCCTTGATACGAAATTGTTTCCCTTAAAAAAAGGTAATTTATTGCGTTTTCAGACAAATTTTACCGAATTAGTATCTTTGGACTCCTCCCCCCTTGACAATTTTCGGACCGCGGATCCCCCGCCCCCCCCCACCTAGAAAAATTCCTGGCTACGCCACTGAACCTGAATATACTCGTTTCCCCCCTCTAATCTATTTCATGTTGCTTAAGTCTTCAATTCGGATGAAAACGCTCCTGGATGAAAACACTTAAAAGGGAAGGACTCGCAGGGGCGCCTTCAATTCGTCGTATAGGCAACACCAACTCCCCCGAGTACGAACAGTTAACGACCTTCCCTGTACAAACGGAAGAGTGACGTTCTTTTGAACTAACCTGGTTCTTAGAGGGTTAAGCTGTTTCTGCACTGTTGCTTTACGTAAATAAGAGCTCTACGGGTGTATGAATAGAGATTCCACCACGTCTCATTGACAAAAACAACGTAAAAAGCTCTAGGTTTCTACAGTATTCCTCTTTAGCCAAGGCAGTATGCTTCTCATTTCGTTTCCTGTAGTAAATTCTCTTTTCGGCGTTTGGCAACAGCGCTGTAAAATCAGGAATGAATAAGAGCCTTTTTTTCACCCCTCGCTTCGTTTTTGTCCAAAGGCGATGAGTTTGGCTCTCCTCCAAAATTCTCTAGGGCGGCCGAGTCTAGCAGTACAACTACCGGCGGACCTAAGAAAGTGTCCTCTCTCTCACACACCCCCTCCTTCCTTCCCTCTCTCTTTCTCTCTGCTCATTTGAGCGCCTGTGTGAGAAAAGGACAGATTAATAAGGGCAGTCGCGCGACTATTTCCCCTTCTTTCTCTCCTTTTCTTACACATGTGTTCAAATGGGTAAAGAGAGAGAAGGTTTCATTCCTGTATCCACCTTTGAGTAGCACTTTCCCTCTGCCTCCTTCAGATGTGCTGTTTAGCGGGGGAAATTCTCGGAAAGCATGGCTATTACGATTGCTGCAAATATATATACAGGGTGTAACAAAACTATTCACAATACACATTAATTTTTAGGACGTGTTTTAGAGGTAAAAATAAGACATTTCTTTCCCTGTCTTTGAACATGGGTCCGATAATGCCTTTCTTTTGAGCTACAGCGCCCCCCCCCCCCTCAAAGTTGAGAAAATTCGTGGTTTTTTGGAATATCGTTCGCTACTGTTTACAAATATCACTTTATAACGTGATGTATCGATAAAAATTCAGACCAAAAATCTTTTAATAAGGGGTTTTCCATTGAGTTTCAATAATCAATTATGCTTCAATTATTCAATCAATTTTTCAAAACTTTGGGGGGCTCATCTCGCTCAAAATGGGGACATTTTGGACCTATATTTGTAGGTAAAAAGTTTTTTTTTTTTTTTTTTTTTTTTTTTTTTTTTTTTTTTTTTTTTCACCTCTAATAGAACACACCCTGAAAATAAAATATGATCATAGTTTTGTGACACCCTGTATTTGTACACACTGAACTGGATGTAAGTTAACACAGTGCTCTAGAAAAGAAAAGCGTTGATATAATTTGAATGCAGCACGAAATTTTCTAGTTTTAAGAATATTTAAGATGAGTTGTGTGCTTGGGAGAGTACCAAACCGAATGATTAGTTTTTTGTTTATTAATTGTTTTGTTTTGTTTTTGTTTTATTTTGTTTTTTCTTTTACAAGTGTTGACTCTAGAACAGCGTATCCCAACCTTTGTGTGGTCCATGGCGACTTTCCAGATGGTTCTCGGAGGTCAAATCGAGAAAAATGCCGAACGTGAATTTTTGGTCAGCGAGGAATTCCTTACCATTCCTCTGCGTTCACGGAAAAAAAAAGACTTGTAGAATATACCATCTGCATATCTGATTGTGGCGTCTGCCAGAAATTATGGTAAATTTCACTAGATTACAGTGAAATATACCAGCATAGGTCAACTTAATTTACTACAAGGTGCGTTGCATTTACCTTATCATGATGAAAGTTACCATACTTTCTAGCAGTCACCAAAATCAGATACGCAGATGGTAAATTCTACGAGTCTTTTTATTTTCGTGTTCGCCTGTATTGACAAAGAACACGTTCATTTAAATCACCCTGTAGGTGCTACATATGAGCAGTATAAACCAATCTGATATGGTGGGAATTAAATGTCTCTCGCGGCTTTAAAAATCCCATCCTGGGGTTTCTTGTTTTCCGCGACTTGAATCCCATCCATGATAGCCATCCGACCACCCCCGGCAACTCCCTCCTACCCTCTCTTTCCCTCACCGTCACATCATGATCTCAGATTGTGTGGTCACACTGGCGCAACCAGGATATCTTCCATCTCTCTCATTTCCCATTTGAATGTATGAGTAGGAAAAGGACAGAAGGAGGGGGGTTTATCCCCTTGTCCATCCTTGTCTAACATACGTTTCTTAATGGAGAAAAGAGAGAGATGAAGAAACTCTCGGTGCGCTACTGTGCGTGGTCATATCGTTCGTTCTCACTCTCACCTTGTCTAGTGCCGCTCTTTCGACTTTTCAGTTTCTATAACGACCTTTGCTCCTATAGTTGTTGATTGCTCTTTACACGTCTCTTCAATGTTCTCGTGTTCTTAAAAGGGTCATCGACTGACCGCCATCGCCAGTTGCTTTTGACAAGAGAGGATTGAATTTTATTCTCTGCTTTACTTTTCACCCATCATTCTATCTTTCTAGATTTATCGACAAATTATAATCAACCAATTAATTAACGGTATTTTATTTATTTGTTTCAAGAAACGAATTTAATCGGTGGACGTCATAATATACAACAAAACAAGTTAGAGGGGTTAAAGGCTGTAAAATAAAACAGTAATGTGAAACATTTCGGCCTTCGGAAACTAACGTATGCCCATTTTAACAGAATAAAAAACCACGTCTCGTTTCTAGTGCTGTTATCACACATACAGCTTTCAATTCGACTAAGTTATTTTAAGTTTTATTATAAATCATACTCTTTGTATAGGATGCTACTTATTTAAAATAAGCTTGAAATTCACTTGATCATTAACTTTTACTTATTCTAATTCACAGCTTGACTGCTTTCTTTGTAAGGGTTGCAATCCTTACAAAGAAAGCATTCAAGCTATAAATCCTAAGGCACGTCACTCGTGAGAAATCAATGAAAGTTTGATGTACCATTGAAACTTACGGAAAAGTATCGATAATACGCATCATTTGATCAATTGATCAGAATCCCGAATGGGACAGTCATTTCGGAAAGATGACCCGTCCATTGTAGTTTTCCAAAACTAATCTCTCTCTCTCTCTCTCTCTCTCTCTCTCTCTCTCCCTCTCTTTCTCGTACACATGACCCTTGTGTACTGTTATCTCGCTCTCATCGCTAAAACCGTATACCAATTAAGACATTATATGCAAGAAGAGGAAATGAGGCACCTAGCTATACTCCTATGAGTGTCTAATCATACACGAACGAATTGCTGTTCTCAGTAAGATTTTTTGTGGTTATAAAGATCAAAAGTCTAACGAAACGGAGGATTTTCGTTGATCATTGCAGATTTGCTTCTCTAAATTTTAATCTTTTATGGAACTTTCCTCCCTTTTGTGAATTCGATCATCGAGTTAATCTAGGATCGAGCCATAAAAGTGCAATCGAATCAAATTGAATCAGAAAGTACTGACTTCAAAGGAGCCGACCGAAATTAATTTTTTCATCACATAGTTTCTTTTTAATTTGGAGCAGTGACGGTTCGTGCTATTTGGCAACAATGTATTCGCTCCACTTGAATCTATACTCAATAATCGAATGCTGGTGAAGCGCTGCTTCACTTTCAAATCGATTGTTTTACATGCAATCAAATGGAGGAATAACATTGTTGTCAAGTTGCACGAGCCGCCACTGATTTGGAGTACTTAGTAAAATGAATCCAAAATTGCAATTCATTGCTTTTTTACTGGCCTTGACCTATCATATTGAACCCATTTGTATGGGTCAACGGTTTGATTAAAAGGTACGCTTAAGTAGATGTATTTCGACCGGCACGCAGCCTTGCCTACGATGCAGTAATTGAGTATACCTATATATCTCTTAATTCGATTCAGTGGCGTCGCATGAAATCTGGCAACGCTGCAATCCGCCTATTTAAATCCATGTAAACTATCAATCCGAATAAATATACAAAGTCCATCCCCGATGATTCGATATTTTTTGCGTGTTTAAATAGACGAAATGCGATGCTGCCAAATCGCAAGCGACGTGCCTGATTCGATTGATACTTTGGCTCAATCGTTCATTTATAAACTCTTTCGCATTTCAAAAGCACCGCAGAGCACTTTCTAGGATATTCAGGGAAAATATATTTTTAGTTTTGTATATTATGAGTGAATGAATATTCTAGGGCAGTATTTGATTTGCCGCTCCCTCCTCTACGTGCAAACATGTTCAAAGCAATAATCAATATTAATTGATTTGCAAATCAGACCAAACATTCATTCTTCTCATTTGATGATTCACATAGCATACATTGATGTTCCTTTATTTACAACGAGGTTTTGTACCAACGCGGAGTTAAAAATACCTGGCCAGAATATGCAATTTTCAACGCACTTATATTACATGTGTTGAATACCGTATATTGTGCATTGCGTATATTGCATATTCTAATCAGTTTTCTTTTCCCTTGCTTTTACGTGCCTCCCCCCCCCCTTCTCTGAGAGTTTCTCACTCCTCTTTTCACCTGAGATAATCCCTCAAAGAACAAATTTATAGTAAATGTATAGGTTGATATGATTCAAGACGGCCCTCCTTTATTAATAAGTACGTCAATTCACTTTCAACCGTCCCAGATACAGATCTACTAATGGGGCAGTTTTAAGGGTCTGAAATGTTGTGTTTTTTTATGAAGAAAGTGAAAGTACTTGATGAGCTGAGAACAAAGATGCCTTTGGTTTCTAATTAAGTCCCATTGTTCCGGAGATATGACCCAAAATACATTGTTTTAAATGGGAAATCGTGTAGTGACTCACGTACACGATGTTTTACAACTTTACACGTGTCCATCTCCAAAAACCGGGACACATTGGAAAAAAACCAAAAGCACCAATGTTCTCAGCTGGCATCAAGTACTACCATTTTCTTTATAAAAAACACAACATTCCAGACCCTTGAAACTGCCTGTTTTTGAAAACTTGGCAGTGGTGACACGTGGAGTCTAGCAAAGCTGAGTTTTGTCCATTTAAGCGCATGAAAAAGGTCGAACTTTAAAGGTACATAGTACACTCCCTCAAATCAATATTTTGTATGGGATTAAATGGACGGAATCACACGCAACGCTACTAACTTGGATCGCGAAAACTGAGAATGCATTCCTAATGTTCGCAAGGTGTACAAAGTAGGAAAGCACTAAACCCTTGGGGGGGGGGGGGGGGGGCGGTAAGGTTTACCAACAAAAACCGTTCCAATTTACGTTTTTCAAAAAAACGTATAGATCAACACCAAAATATATGCTGATGGAGGCAACTAACATATTTTGATGAAGACAATCATATTTTGTTGGATATTTTAACTATTATTAGAAGACTTTGATGACCATTGCGGAGAGAGAATTGAAAAGTATATTACTCTCTTTTTTATCATAGTTTTCATTTTCCTTATTTTTTATTCTTCGCATATGGATGCATTCAATATTTGTTCAATACATCAAACGAACAATAAAACTTCCTGTAACCCCAAATGAATTTTGTTAAAAATAAGCAGAATATGAAGTTAAACATGTATTTGGCTGATCAGGAAAGCACCTGATGACTGCAAGAACGAAATAAAATAAACCAAGTTTTCTTACAAACTAATTTATTTTAACACACACGTAGGAACTAATTTATTTGATTTTCTTGTAATATTTCCCATAACAGCTCCAATTGCAAAGATATCTAGTCTAGAATCTACAATGTAGTTGTCAGCCGCGAATTCTGAAACATCAAAAAACAAACAAAATACATTACTATTATGAATTTATTAAAACTATTAATTTTTTTATTTAGAAGCAACGGCGCATTATGATTGTTTAACCATTAACGGTCTATTAAGTAAACTGTGAACTCGCTCGAATTTGATCTTTGCCAGATTGCACGCAACACAAAAGACACAATTGCAGAAACATACAGAAAATGATAAAGTGAATGGGAAGGTAATCTACGGTAAACTCCAGTGGCGAAGCTTGCAATTTTAGGCAACGTTGCATTTGATTCATTTGAACTCACGGAAAATATCAAACTGTCTAGAAATCGGCAATGACTACCGGATTCGATCTTTTCCATGGGTTCAAATGGACACAATGCTACGTTCCCAAATAGCACGTTTCGCCACTGGTAAACTCAAAGATCAATACGAAAAAGTAATAGTTAATTGTAATGTCAATTCAACAGCTATTTACAAACATAATCTTTGAAATAATGTATGGAGCAATCAAATTCAAACTTGATACGAAGGAGAGTGACTGTATGAGAAATCGTTTTGCGTAGGAACGCGAACTATTCGACCTTTTTCCCGAGCTAAGTGATGTTGCATGCATAGGATAATTTTGAAGCAGTGGCGTCGCGTGCCATCTGGCAACAATGCTACGCCTCCATTTAAACTCATTAAATAAATCGAATTTTCCTTTTGCACTGTGCACCCCCTGAATTCGACCTATTACATGAGTTTAAATGGATGGAATGCAGTGTTGCCAAATTGCACGCGACGCCACTGTTTTGAAGGAGCTTCGAGGAAATTTTTTCCTTTCCACGATACGACGATGCCTTGGCAGAGCCAGCAATAAAGCAACAGTATACTTTCCATTTGATTGCATGAGAAACAGTCGAACAGCCACGGGGCTGGAGTCCGCCTTTAACAATCGATTCATGATCGTGCATTCAAATGGAAAGAATGCGCAGTTGCCAGATTACTGGATCCTCCCATGATACGATCGAACGAGTTTTGTTTGTATTTTATCCCTCCAGTTTCACGCATTTATTTTCTCACAATTCAAAAAAAAACTCCGATTTCCTGATTTGCTGTCACGAATACAAAGTTAGCTTGTGCGAAAAAATGAATGTTGATCTTCCAAAAAACGAAAAATTAAAAAGCACCTACCGGCAAGTCTTTCTTTAATTTCGGTGACTGGAATGATAACAGTTTCTTTAAATGGATCTTCACTTTGTTTAGGACTTCTATTCATTGGATTATCACCGTCCACCTGAAACCATAAGACAAAAAATCGTGACCATATGTTAAGAAAATGGTGAAAGAAAACAAAAAACCAAAACGAAAAACTTCTTTAAAATTCTTTTAAAATGCAAAATATCAGAGATATTACTCTGACGAGTCTTAGGAATGACTTATTTTTACATTTTATTGCAGTCACATCGAAAATGGCTGAATTTCATGTCAGTGGCGTAGCGTACAATATGGCAACGCTGCAATTTGTCCATTTAAACCCATGAGAAAGATCAAACTATTGGGTGTTCGGTGAAAACCTTCGCATTCGATCTTTTACATGGGTAAATAGACCAAATACAAAGTTGCCAAATTGCATGCTAAGTCACTGTTTCATGAGTCAAAAAATGATAGAAAAACTCTATTGAAAAAACGAGAACCTATAATCTGGTCGCTAAGTTGGTGACTCAGGGCCCAATAAATGTTCAAGACGGACAAATGTTACTTGAAGTCTTGACCGATCAGAGGTTATTATTCGCAACTTGGGGTCGAGAAAAAGGACAGCCCGTCCAGAACATTAGTTAGGCCCTCGGACATGATTGGTTGTTTTAGAAATAAGTTTTTCGTCGCCATTACATGGCGAAATTTTAGTAAACAAACAAACAAAAAACAGACAAATTGAATTACAGACAAATTTGAGTAAATAAGTACCTATTTAAAATATATTTCGTATACAATTTTTCTCGAGCATGAAAGAAAGCCTCTTCTAAACGAATTTTATTGTTTGTCTCAATAACGGCCCCCCTTTCTTTTCTTCTTCTTCTTCATTCCAAAGATATACCTATTTAGAATATTTTGGTTCTAAAATATTTTAAATATTTTAGTTATAAAATCCTCCCAATCAGGGTGTGCTGTTAGAAATGTACTATAAGACAAGCATTGATTACAGGTCCATCATGCTAGAGTTATTAAAATTCAAATTTTGCAGTGTTGCCCCAATTAATTTCTCTTCATTTCTCAATGTCGAGCAGTAGCGTCGCGTGCCATCTGGCAACAAGGCAACTGCTCCATTTAAACTCATTAAATACATCCAATTTTTTTTGTGCACTGTGCACCCCCTCAGTTCGATCTTTTACATGAGTTTAAATGGATAAAATACATTGTTGCCAAATTGCTCGCGACGCCACTGATGTCGAGGATCGTTGTTTGCTACATCTATCTATTGGATCCACTGGATCCAACCCCTTTAACCGCGTACGGAGACGTGTTTTTTGACGATTTTCTCTTTTCGTCTCTTTAAAAAAAAAAAAAAAAAAAAAAAAAAAAAAAAAAAAAAACAACGAAAAAAAAAAAAACAAAAACAAAAACAACAAAAAAACAAAAACAAAAAACAAACAAACTGTCGAAAAAATTGAACAGTACTTACATTGATTGTGACGAATCTTGTCATGCAATTGCTAAAGTTAGGATCACTAGCTAGAGGAGTTCCTATCGTTTTAACGGCACCAACCAATCCTGTGTTATCGTATAGTTCTCTAATTGCAGTCTCACCAGCACTTTCATTTTCTTGGACGAGACCTGGAATTTCAAGGACAGATAAGGCAAATTAGAAGTTGTAGGACTTTCAATGTGGTCTCTTGCAAACTTTTGCTACAGGTGATTGAAGATTTGATTTTTGCATTAAAAACCTGTGAGTACACTAAAAATCACAAAACTTACTCTCATCATAATCTAAACTCAATGATAAAGCTACGCAGGCATATAACGGAAGATTCCGATCTAATTTGAGATGTATCTCTGTATGTGTTTCCGTAGAGAAAGTGAAATTAGACAGGAATATCCCATGATACCTATGTAGCTCCGCGTCATTACGATCTTGCCGTTAGAGGTTGTTTCAGAAGTGTAGGCGGACCTAGACCGATAATCTTTGGAATTTGTCAACATTATTTCTGATATTACTCGATGAAAATGAATAAAAATGAAATTGAGTGTTCACTTTTCAATGAGGAAAACTTTAAACACAAAAGAATTAAGTCAGGAGCAAATTCGGTATTGATTTGAAGGAATGAAAGTTGAAAATTCGCCAAAGATTATGGTTTTGGTCCGCCTACACTTCTGAAACTACCTATACCTACTGCTGTTTTCTAATTGTAAGTTTATTCCTGAATTTTAGACTTTTCTAGTGTGATTATCGTGATTTTCGTTGGTTGTTTTTTTCGTGAGATTTAACTATTCATTTTCATACAACAAAAGTTTGCAAGAGCCTCTTTCTGAGCAAACCAATATAAATATAAAAATTGAGAAAATGTCAATGCCTGTGGAAGATTGTTAATTTCTCTGGTATCTAGAGCTCACGCATTTTGAGTATCGGGTTGACGGGTTCTGACAAAGTAGCAGTGTCTGCTTCCGAAATGCGTCAAAACGAATCGGCGAGTGGCTGTTTGGCAAAGAATTATGACTCGTTGCAAATCAACCGCTCACCAATGCATTTTGATGCATTTCGAAAGCAAGCATACCGCTACTTGTTTGAATCCATCAACCCGATACTCAAAATGCGTGAACTCTAGTACGTACTAGCGGGGACAAAGATACCTGGCCAGGCCAGAGTATGCAACCCGCGACACACCTGATACACGTGTTGAATGGGATGCTGTGTATTGCTTATTGCATACCCTTGCTAGGTATATTTGTTTCCGCTAGTACATGATAGATACGTCCATCGGGCGGGCCGAACACCCAGACTAAACATACTACTGAACAGTGGCGGCTCGTGACAACCAAGTATTTTGGCGTTTGAACCAATGAATTAAATGTATTAATCTCTTAGGGTTTCAGTGAATCCCCTGAAAATCGATTATTTTACGTGCAGGTTAGAATGGAGCTAAAACGTTGGCTAAAAACTTATTTCAACTTTTAGAAAAACAATTGTACGATATCTTACCTGAGACCATTTCTATCGTGTATGTTTGGAGAGCGGGTCTGAAAATTTTGACAAGGATGATACAGTCATGGTATAGCAGTCTTTTGTAAAAAGCTAAAGCAGTGACGGAGTCTATCCTATTTCCATCTCTTCTTGCGATTCTAGTGGCTCCTTCCCAACACCTGCGGCAAAGCGAAAAGTTTGTTCATTACTTATAAAAAATTTATACGCTCTTTCGATAGTTAAAGCAAACTTGAATTAAAATTAAAAAAAAAAAAAAAAAAAAAATGAAAATAAACCCCAGAGGTCGGCTCTGGGTGGTCACTCATCACGAGTGATTCAAATCAATTAATTACAAAAACAAACAAAAACAAAAAACAAACTAACAAAAAACAAAACAAAATAAAATAAACAACATAAACAACAAAAACAGAACAAAATAAAATAAACAACAAAAACAAAACAAAAAAATGTAAACAATTAATCAAACAAAAAAATGGAAACTACTTTTATCCATCCATTGAGATTTTAACTCTAGAAACTTCATTTTCATGGTTTGAACTTGGAAAATCGAATTTCAATTCAAGATTGACCTCCAATTTTTTCTTGGAAATTATATTTTTCGATGAAACTATCAAATTAAATGGAGTGTATTGAGACTCTTTCTCTTTAATTTTTCTTTTGGCGCACGTTTAAAATCTTAAAAAAGTAAAGTGATTCTAAATCAAAATAACAAATTAATTAATTGCTGCCAATCTCTAGACCTGTGTCATGACGGATCGTAGTACTTTATTTCAACTTTGTTTTTCTTTTTTTCCGGTTCGGTAGGTAAAGTCTCTAAATATAAATAAATTTTATTGTATGTGAGGACAAGACCCTCTGTTTTTTTTTTTTTTTTTTTTTTTTTTAATAAATTAAGTCAGCTGCATATATTCGCCGTTCATCGATAGAATAACAAAACAAGTACAAAAAAGATAACATAAAAATAACAAGCCAATAGAAACTTAAAAAATCAATTGAAGACATTTTAATTAGTCCCCTCCCCTTTAACAATCTTAAGTAATATGACTTGCCTTGTTTTTTTTTTTTTTCTTCTTTTTTTTTCTTCTTTACTTTTGACTTGCCCTGAATCAAATTACTATATAACAACACACGCACACTAGATAAGTTTTAAACTTTGTACGACTGAAGACCTCTAAAGACCACCCACGGGGTTATGTCGTTGACATTCAGATCAAGCCTAAGTAACATTTTTGGCCCCCGCATTTCTTCGTGAGTTTTCCCTTAAAAACTAGAATTATTTATCGATCGAATTTTTCGAGCCCCTAAAAATTCATCGCATTTTTTCATAATCGTTACTTTTTAAAAATTAACTTGAATCAAATCAATGGCCATTCTCCTTTCAATTTTCTCTCTAACAAAAAAAAAAAAAAACAAAAAAAAAAAAATCAAAGAAAGACTCACTCCAAAACCAAAATGAACGACCCTTAGTTTTAAGGGAAGCAGCCAATCTTTTACAAACTTTCTTTTTTATCCATCCTATCTATATTATACAATTTTCCGAGCCTCTTGAAATTTCACCACATCTCTTTCATTATCGTCATTTATGAAACTATAACCTCATCAACAGCCCGCTCCTCTTTTTAGTTTTTCCTCGTGCAACTTTTCTCCAAAAGAGAGAAAAAAAAATTCAAAGAGATATTCCAAAATCAAAATGAATAGTTCCGATCATTTTTACATATAGAAAGCATGCCATCCCTAAAAAAACCATTTCCTTTCATATCTTTCAAGATATGCATCATGCAGCGAGAGAGAAGAATTGAGAAGATGTCTGTACCTTTTGTAGCCATTTATATCGAAATAAACGACTCTGGATAAAGTTAAACGCTCTCCTTGTCCAATCGGCTCCTGTTGGATCAAACTGGAAACAGTTTGATTATTTCTTCGGATGATGATCTCCGAGTTCAAATCGTTTCTTGGTACATCCATTATGATGTGCGATTGGGTCACCAACACCAGAACGATAAAACTATTACAACAAAACGGTTTTGAAGTAAAAACAGATCGAAGGGGCGCACTACTGATCGTGGAAGACACAGCCACCGGACCGGACCTGACTTGATCGGACCGAGCAGAGAGTTTCAACTGACAAACTTTTGTCGGCGTCGTGAGGATTTATATACGATAATTAGACGTGGCCCGAACTTTCCTAATCAGCGTTTGACATGCTCCGAACACGAACTCCCCATTGAATGGGAGAAAAAGCTCGCTGGCTCGTTAATCACGCTGCTGGTGAGATGTCGAGTTGAAGCCAAGTCAAAAGTTCCGATAAAAGCCACACGTTTTTATTTGTTTAGGATCCTTTAGGTCCGAACGCTCCGCACAGGAGCGGTGCGGAGGGACTGCCATACCGCGCCGAGTCGTGTGCACTCACAAGAATGCTGCTGGTCTCAGCTCTGACGCCGTGCTGCTGTATCAGCAACTCATCACTTCTCAATCATCCGCTGATAAGAGATAAGACTCGACTGACATGACGCGGGTGGCTACTATCATCGTGTCCCTTGTATCATCATAAAGCCGTAGCCAGAAATTTGTATTTTTTCTCTCTTTTTCCATTTGAATGCGAGTGTTAGTAAAGGATGGAAAGAGTGGCTGTCACCTGACTTCAGCCCCTGTTCCTGTTCTTTTCTAACACACGCAGTTAAATGGGCAGAGAGAGAGAGAGAGAGAGAGAGAGAGAGAGAGAGAGAGAGAAACTTTCTGGCTACGGCCATGCCTTGTATGATACATACATGTATCACCTGTATGTTGTATGATGATCGATTCTACACAACACTTACATTTTGATAATATACCTTTACGTTTTTCTGTCTATTTAGTGTTTATGTTTCTTCGTTTTTGACCTCCCGCCCTACCCTCCCGCCCTACCCTCCCCCCTCTCTCTTTCTCCCAATACTATGTTTTGAGTCCGTTCAGTGGCACATCCATGAAAGCACGTGACCTCTGTTATAGATTATGCGGTATTCACGCCAAATATGATCGGATTCACGCTTTTTTTTGCCACCGCGATTGATAGCCTGGGGTTTTCTCAAAGGGAGGCTGTTACGAATAATTGAGACTTAAAATTTTATTTTGTTTTTCCCCTATTACACGTATAGTCGTATATATTGGTAGCAAAGAGAGTGAATAAATTAGCGCGCAAAATGTAAATGTCGTTGTTGGAATGAAAACATGAATGAGAGCGTGAAGAATGCGTGATTCTTTTGTCTTGTGAAACCTCTCGCGGTGAGAGACGCATTTCCTTTCCATCCGAGGTAACTATGTGTATAGATCATGCATTTACGATTCAAGCAAAAACTAAATGTGAAAGAGAATGTTGTTAAAATTGCCGCGATTGTGGAACAGTGAAATATTGTCTGCGCACTATCAATTGGGAAACGCTAGGGAGCCGTTTTAAAGTTGTCAAAATTATATTCATTGAGTGCTCTGAATTAAAGTATATCTATGGTTTGTTAAGAAGCTGTCTACATTTAGAGTTCTGAGAAGGGAAAAAACCAGTTTCTGTGGTTTAAAATGGTTCTGGCTAAACGTGGCTGGTCATGGAAAAAGGCGTTATTGATGCCTGGACCAATGACATTGGCAGTCGCGTCACCCAGCCGCCAGTGGGAGCCCCGAGCCACCCCCCCCCCCCCCAGAAAAATCTTGTGAGACACTTCGTGTTTCCAAAATTATCATATTGAATTTTTACCCACAGTAAGAAAACTCGCACAGAGCAATTAGACCTACCTGTCGACACAGTCACTTCAACAAACGCCTTCAATTTTCGAGGTAGGCTAAAACGCTTACCGCTGAGTAGGAATATTTAACTACCTCTGCTTCGATGGCTTTGAGATATTTTTCGCGATTAACCGAGTTAATAATGTTGGTAGTTACTCGAACCGATTTCGAGGATGACCTTTAAAACTTTTTTTTTTATCTCTTTTGAGACTTGCACTGTATGGTGTTTATAAATTTCGCGGTCTCGGATCATAAGTTTTTCCACTGCAATAAGTAAAATGTCACAAAATAGGTATACATTCATTTATAGGACTTCTCATTTATCAAGTGCACAATTCTCTTTTTTGCATTATGTTTCAAATAGTGGCACAATTGAGGGGGGGGAGTCTAGGATCAGAACCCCCTCCCCCTTCCACAAAGTTTCGATGTTTTGCTCTAAAATTCAATTTTGGTGATTTTCATTCCCCCACCCCTAGATTGAGTTGGAAATATGATGATTGGGACACCACCTCCCCCCCCCCCATCGCTACCCGCCCCTCTGGTTGCGCTATAGTGATTCAAATACTGATTCCAGCAGGGAATAAAAATACGAATCTAGTAAAGACTCACATTTTCTGATAATCCCGGGTACCTACATTAAAAAGACAGTATCTGATTGATTAAGAAAGACCCAGAAAATGCTCACAGGTCACTTGTCAAGGAGTAACTTTAGGCACAGAGCATGAAATTAACTATACGAAAATAATATACCTTTATGATCTGAGAATCTCGGTAATTGTCTGATCTCGATTCAAAATTTAACCGGGCTGCCACGCGACTTGAGCCGAACTTAGATTTTATTAGAAGTACATATAAACAATATTTTAATCTAAATGATTTTGGAGGACCACTGAATAATTTTGAACAGTATAGTTTTCCAGCAAGAAAGAAGACGGGAAAAAATTCTATTGAATAATAACTTAACTAATGTGCGAGAAAAATTGAAATGATATATGAAATTTTTTGATGGAAAGGTCAATTATTAATTAAATTCTTCAATAAAACCAAAAAAGTAATTTAAAAAATGGAGAAGAAAAAACCACACAAATTAAGAGCAAAAAAATGAATATTTTTTTTTTTGTTTACATTGATTAATATTTTCAAAATAAACAGAGTTGATGGCTCGACCGAATGATCTCAACTAAAAATAAACAGAAGAGCATTCGAGAGAATCAAGACATTGCATAACTTAAGTGCTCTTTTAATGATTAGGTAAGTCACTCATAATATCTCACAAATCAGTAAAGTACACAATAAATACGGAAGCATAGTAGTATTATTTAATAATATAATCTCTGCTCTTTTTCAGAAAAAAAAGGCCTTGCAAGGTAACGGTATCAAATATCTTTGCTATTTAATAAATTTCTGAGCGGATGATAGAAAATGCACAAAAGTGTACAAGAATGCCTGTAAATTTACGGTAGATTGCGCAACAGTGTTTAGATTTTCTCACCGCAAGTACATTCTAAGTCAAGAAAGCTGTGACAGATGAAACATAAAACAAAGCAAAGCGCAAGCCAGCGATGAAACTGTTCTTTGAGTTTGGAGAAACTGTGCGTTTATGCTCGTTCAAGTCGATCACTGGCAAGGACGAGGCGTGCAATTCGGCAACGTTCCTTTCCCTTCTTGAAACACAGTAAAAAGGTTGAAGCATCTAGTCTACACCGATGACCGAAACATTCGATTCTTTCAATAAGTTTAAATGGAGAAGTTACATCGTTGCCAAATTCCACGCCTCGCTACGGGCAGTCGATAGACATGAATCTTTTTCAAAGGAATTAGACAGAAAACGAACTTGCGACGACGAAAAATAAAAGAAACAGGTGTGCTAGAGAAGACTCAACAAATTTTGGTAAGGACGTTTTGGCTCAAATTTCAGCCGTTTTCCACTCAAAAATTTAAAAAGAAAAAAAAAATTAAAAAAAAATTCAAATGTGGAGAGAACCACTACTTCTACTCGTTGTAAATACAGGCATTTACTCTCAGGAACAAACACAGGATTCCTATGTGTTTACAGTGGTGGTTCTCTCCACATTTTGAATTTTTGCTTTGTTTTCTGTTAACATTTTTTTATTTTTTTCTAAAATTTTGAGTTGATAATGGCTGCAATTTGAGCTAAAACGTCATTACGCTCAGTTTATTGCGTGTTTTCCAGCATTTGCTCGTACACCTATTTCTTTTCTGAGCATTTTTCTTGACCAAAAAACCTCCGAAAGTGCATAAAAGTAGGAAGTAAATATTTCACACCCTTCTTCGCACCTTTTGCTTGCATTTGTTCATGAAAGGCAACAGCTCGTGAATATTTATCAGAATATGGGGCTCTTGCAAACTTTTGCTATAAGCAAATAAATAGTCCAATCTTATGTAAAGACCAGCAAAAATCACACTAAGGAAGTCTAAAAATTCAGTAATAAACTCACATAACTGATATAACTGCAAGATGGTATTGGCGGTTCTATGCAGGTACCATGGGAGATTCCTGTCTATCATGTCACTTTCTCTACGGAAACACAGAGATATGTCTCAATTTAGATAGGAATCTCCCATGACACCTTCGTCTCTCCGTCATTAAGCCCGATTCTGAGAGTGAATTTCGTGATTTTTTAGTGTACTCATCATCGTCATTTTTACAGGTTTTTATGCAAAAATCAACTCTTTAATCCCCTGTAGCAAAAGTTTGCAAGAGCCCCAATTTCTTGGATATACATATATGCTATCCTCTCGGCCATCTTTGATGCTCTTGGTGCATGTATGCAGGGTTGATTCGCTCTTTCAACCACCATCTTAGGCTTTCCTTAAAACGTCTAATGTAGGTTTATGAGTGGTGCCATCTGATGCTCTCAATGTAATTATCACGCGATTTTACACCCGAATTAACCCTCCGAACGCTGTATCAAAAGTATGCAACAGACGCATTCAGGGTTATACCATGTTTCATTTATACTTTAAAACTTTAAGGTTAAATTTACAAACGCGCTCAGCTGTTCACTCAATGAAGCGCCTTACTCAATACATTGTTGGTAAACAGGTAATGCAAATGAAACTTGGAAGTAGTAGCAGTTCGCGATGAGAAAAGTTATGGGGCGAGGCAAACGCGGAGAAAAGAGATTGGAGATACTCTAAGTTCAAAGTTTATCTGTTCGTGTGTAGCGCGCTTTTTTTTGTCGTCTCAATGTCAAGAATTGGACTAACTTCTACTTCAAGTTAAGTTGCCAGCTTTCATTCAAAACGGTCTCCAGCAAATTTTGAGAGCACTATCGTAAACCCATAGGGCTGGCCATCCATCGGTGATCCACTGACTGGCCAACAATTGCTTAAAAAAATACTCAAATCATTAATATTTCCTTCAACTGCGGTTAGATCACGAATGCACTGAAAAAAAAGGTTTGTTGGAAGAGCATGGGGCATTGCTAAAATAGCAATTGCTAATTGCAAAAAAACGTTACACTCTTCATTTTGCTGGACTGGCAAAACAGTAATTTGCAATTCTATAAAATGACAGTTTTGCTCGAATAACAAAATGTTTTGGAAGAATTGCAAACATTTACTTTGCAAAAATTGCAAATTAAGGATTGCAAAATTAGCAAAGTATGTTTGTCATTTGGACATTTTAAATTACAAAACTTACGAAATGAGTTTGGTAGACCAGCAATTTTCAATTTGCAATATCAACAATTTTCCTTTTGTTCAACCAGCAATTTTCAATTTGCAATATTAACAAAACTTTTTTGTTCAACCAACAATAATTTTACTGTACAAGTTACAATACATAACACGCCATTCGACCATTATCAAATTGCAATTTATGCTAGGTAATATTGTCATGCAATTAGGTTAGGCACACAGCGCGCTGCAACCAAATACCGCGGACTCTGTGGTTATTCCTAATTTTTTAGCTGTCAAGTTCCCGACCGGGATTTGAACCTACAACCTACCTATGCCTACAGATTCCTAATCCAGTATCCTATCCAATACACCAGTTAGAGCCGATGGTGAATGCGGACACAATTTCGGTATATAAGCTTGCGGGCGGCAAAAAAGGACAAATAGCAGTTGTTTAACGTCCGATTTGCATGAAATTTGGTAGCCAGGGGTATTTTTGGTCAAGAAAAACGAATCTAATGTTGGATTTTCAAAATTATAAAAACCATTTGGGATATATAGGGTGATTCAAAAATAATGCACCTTTTAACTTTTTTCCTTATCGATGGAACATTGCGCCATTTCCCTACGTTTATAGCTTTTCAGGGGGTGCTATTTTCGATGGCTCTCACTCAAGAGATATAGTGGGGGGCGGAGGGGCTTAGTATAATAGATTGGGGGGTAACTTTATATACAGGGTGGCTGTAAAGTAACTGAAAGTGGTCATAACTTTTGCACTATTAAAGATATTTGGACGTGGTTTGCGCCGTTCTTTATCTTTTCGAAGGACCAATTCGCTAGGGAAATTTTCGAAATTAAGCCCCCTGGGGAAGTTTCCCTAGGGTGGAGAGGTAAACTCGAAAACAACTATCTTTAAAATATGGGCAAAAATAGTTTCGGTCTATCTTGTACTGATATTTTGGGAGGTGATGGAACTTGATTTTAGGCGTCCAAAACTGGGATTACTTTTGATCCAGCCCATTGAGAACCGGGAAGAGGGAAGGAATGTCTATCAAAACACGAAAATCTTCATAACTTTTAAATAAAACGTTTGATTCAAGGGTGAAATTTGTAAAAAAAAATTTTAAATAATAGTTTTGTCCGGGGGAAAAAAGTTATAAGTGCAGTTGATACGGTTAATTGAATCAGGCGTAACTCAAAGTAAAAAAAACAAGCAGGGAAAATTCCAACACGCAGGTGTTGGAAAAGCTTGCCACTAAAGTCTGGACAGCTTTAATGCTTTTGCTAGCAATGATAATAATTAGACAGCATTCATTAAAAAGGAACCACGTGACATGGAGCTAATCTCGAGAAAATTGAGTCCAAAGTTGAAGAGCTAGCATTTAAACAAAAAACTTGGAATTACTTACGTTTTGATTTCATTCAACTACCGTGTTATATTTTCGCATTTCAACACCGAAAAAGTAGAATTTCCTATACAGGAAAGGTAGGTACTTAATTTTTAGCGTTTAAAGTGACTTGGTTCCTTTCTTCTTTTTGTTTGGCATAATCACGAAAAACGAATCTCTAAGAGAAACCAAACGGCAGAGTTGGTTTACACTGTTGATTAATTTAAAATCCGTTAATCCGGACTTAAGTCCGTTCCCAATTCTATTAAAGGAACCAAGTCGGAGTTGGTTCCTTACGTGACTCGGATTAAGGTTTAACCTAATCAGAAAAATGAACCAAGTTCTCATTTTATTGCATCATATATGGACAATGACTTCAATGAGGCTCACCAGCTCACTTTTACCTGGAATTTTGACAGGAAGTAGTTGTTATTAGAAGAAGCACTTGTCGCGTCGAGATTCAGTATTGCTACGTCTATCAATCAATAACTCAATTTTATCAAAAATGTCACTCGGTTCTTTTGTGACAAGTGCTGTCCAATTGAGCTTATTTGGTGAGAAATTATGAAAAAAATAAATTTAGATCAGATGTATCTATAAGGAGATGATTCAAAGGTGTTGTTTTTTGTGTTTGTTTTTGTTTTTTGTTTTTTGTTTTCAAAACTTTGGAGGGTTCTAGCTCAGAAGAGAAACATTTGCAGCACTTATTCATGTAGGAAAATAAAGTCTTATATATATGTATGTTGACCCCAAAAATACACTCCATAAGTTTGGCACTCAAGTTTTGAAACACCCTGTTCTTGATATTTTGCCCCTCCACCCTTCATAGAACACAACATCTTGACCATGCAAATTTTTAAAATCACAGTTTGACTGTAGAGATATTTTCTTTTCCCCCCTTTCAACGAAAAAGGGGAAAATGGATCGCCTACAGTAGCGTCATTTGCGGGGGGCATCTGCCCCCCCCAAGGGTCGGCCAAAAGTGAAAAAGTGATGACTTTCTTTTTTCTTTTTTTTTAGGAGAAGAAAAAAGTTTTGAACTAAAATTTGGTGGTCATTAACGAGTTTTGTTGGAATTTAGGGCCGTAAATGTGCAGGGCTGGAGAGTGTCTAAAATAATATTGATGAGCAGAAAAAAAAAAAAAAGGTCATCACATTTTTGCCCCCCCCCCCCCCCCCCCAAACCGAACCCGAAATGACGCCACTGATCGCCTATCTTTGATGTTCGACGTGCGCATGCACAGATTGTTCGGCTTTACGACTGCCATTTTGGCTTTCTTTATAATGCGTTTTGTGGGTTATTAATGGATTTTATGACTATTTGATGCCGCCAATGTAATTTTCAGGCGATTTTAATCAGATTCAAAACTCTATAGCGCTGTAGCAAAAGTTTGCAACAAACCCATTGAAAGCTGAAAAGAGAAAATTATTTGATAAGGCTCGCTTTGACCGGACTCCGCACTCCGCAGGAGGCGCGCCCCAGCGAACGACCGAACGGATACCATTATGTTTTGCTTTTGTAATTAAAATAATTTGCTGTTTTATAAAACAAATTGCAATTTTTGCAAACAAATGAATTTGCAATTTTCGCAAAAAAGTTAATTTGCAATTTGAGCAAAATACATTTTGTTACTTTTAAAAAATGTTATTGATGTTTTTCCAAAACAAATTGCAATTTTTGCAAAAATGTCAATTTGCAATTTGAGCAAATTGGAATTTTGCCATTTTTATAAATATTTTTGCAAATTGGCCGATTTATTTTGCTCGTATAGCATTTTTTTAATTTGCAATTTTTACAATTTTTTTATTTGCTATAACTACAATTCAATTTTGCTCTTTTTGCTATTTGTATTGATAAACTAGCAAATTGTTTGTTATGTTTACATAAAAAATGAATGCAAAAACTGCAATATTTTAATTTGCAATATTTACAATTTTCATTTTGTAATTTTTACAAAACTATCGCTCAATTATCCATGAGCATGTATAAACCAGCAAATTGATTAATTTGCTATTTCAGCAAAGCAAATTTTGATATTCCAGCAATCATTTTTTTTTCAGTGTGGATTGTACACAGTCTGAGCAGAGTTTTGCAAATGGGGGTGATAATCGATTACACGATTACCGAGTGATCGTAATCGCCGTTATTTTCAAAGGGTGCTTTTACGGTAATCAGGGCTGATTTTTTACTAGTCATCCATCATACTAATTGCAGAAGAACTTAAAAAGCAAAACTCCTAAAGTTTACTGTTTATCTGTTAAATTCTCGGTGATTTCTTGCAAAATATCGTTGAAAAACTGCAAAATCTCAGAGCTGGGGGGAGGGGGGGGGGCAAACACTCCAGTCCTCTCCATTAGCTCTTTGACCCACCATTGAACTCTCGATCATTATTACTTAGGTAAGTAGGTTTTCCTTGCGCTGAGTGCATGACCCTAGCGAGCCACGTACTTTCTCAGTCTATACGAACATTTCTTTCATATGATACAGATTACTTTTTATTTATTTTTATTCTTATAGGAAGGGGGATTTCTGCGCAATAGATCGTTGTTTGAATTAAATAAAATAACAACTGCTCAGTTTGGCAAACGTTTTTTAAGTTAAAAAACTTCGGATCGCCTCCATTTTAGGTCCCTCCTCTTCAATCATCTTTCTAATTTTATCGCACTTTCAGACAAAAAATCGTACACCATAAATAAACAACCTTTGTGAAAGTTAGAGGAAGAATTTATGTACGACAAAATGAGATGAAATAAATACTTCCAGCAGTTATAAAAAGTATTCATATGATTAAATATAATAGCACCAATGTCTTAACATTTTATTTTCAGATTCGACCTAGTTGCAACAGTGGAAACGAATGATACTTAAAATTGTATTCAAGATTAGTTTTTAAAAACTGATTAAGAATAATGTCAAGAAAAGCCAGAGTTTTACCGGAGGATCATATTAATTGATAATCGACTACAGTAAACAAGTGATTTTCTAAAGTTCTGCAAAAAACTGATGCTTTCAGATGAGGCCATGTAAATTTCTTCGATTTTAGTCGGGTTTCTTAGTTTAATTTGATTAACAAGTCGTTTTCTTATCATCAATTTTTCTATTAGAATTCTCTTTTAGTTTATTAGAATCATGAATAGCATACTTCATGAGAGCTATGTTCGTATAAAAAGAAAATGAGACAAACCTCCAAACGCAAGAATGAGAACATCAAAATTTTAATGAAAATGATATTGATAATTTATCTGGCAAATTAAATAAATTAACTTAAAATTAACAAAACAATTATTAAGAGTGAAAATTTGGTACAGGCAAGCCTGTTTTGGAGGGTGTGTTCCAAAAAGCAAATTAAATAAATAAAAATATAACATGAGAGAGAGAGAGAGAGAGAGTTTAACACGCAATATCTTACTTCCTTTTTTCCCTCCCAAGAAAAGCTTTTCTCAGTGTTGTCAAGCGACGAGTGTTGTGTGAGCGATCCTCTCGCACGGATATATAAAAATACTAGCCGTTCCAGACACCCCACGGGTGCCCTCCACGGCCAGCATTCTAGGGGCACGGGCTAGTTGACGCTTTGACAGTTTGTTTGTTTTTCATGTAAAGAATCATGATTGTTAAACGAATGATTGAAGAAGTACGGTAAAAATTACTGACAAAAAATTACGGATCAAAAGTATTGGAGCGCTCAGGTTTAAGCGATGAGCGTTAGGACCGAGACCGAGGGAGTTGCGACAGTCTTAACCCTTTAATCCCTGGTGTACATTTCAATTTACATCTGAATGACGCATCTTAAAGTTGCACTAAAATAGAATAGGCTTTTAAAGTTCTTTTTACAGGATTCAGAATCCTCCCCCAAAGAAACAGTAAATATGAAAGACTATTCCCCTAAACCCCCTTACCCCGTAAATCTCACCTTCCACCTGTTTTATGGTCAAAATTCGTTCCTCACTATATAGCTGCCATCTTAGATTTGAAAATTTTGAGAAACGGACTTTAAATTCGTGATCAGCGGCCCAAAGAACCCCTTGAACAACACCTTCCACCTGTTTTTTTATCATTCCCGTAGCTTACTATATAGCCGCCATCTTGGATTTGACAATTTTGAAAAATGGGCTCCAAATTCGTGATCAGCGGCCCAAAAAACCCCTGTAACAATACCTTCCGCTACATTTTAGGTCAATCTAGACTTTATGGTAGTTAAATGTGCATACTGACACTTAGTGCGTCGAGCGTCGTGCGAGAATGAGCTCTCCCCCTTTTCTTTTAAAATTCAATTTGCGGCGCTCACAGACGACTTTTTCGAAAACTATTCGGCAGATCTCCTCAAAATACCCTAAAACATCATCGTGCCAAATTTGAGGGAAATCGCTTCGGCCAATTTTCGGGAAATAGAAAAAAACATTTTGGAGGGACGTCAGCTTTATATATATAATTTATTTGTCATTGAACTTGTTTATTTGAATCATGATGCACCTCGAGAATGTCTAAAATGCCCGAAAGAATCTTTAAAAGAGTAAAAATAGATGTCTATCAACTTAGACAGTGCATGAAAGATTGCATAGTTAAAAACTCTGCGGCATCGTAATAAATTGCATCGGGCCAAAACCCTACAACGGCCTTCAGAATGTAAACAAATGTGCAAAAGCGTATCCAATAGCCCATGGTTTCACTCGTTGACTTCACTTGCCTCAACTCTCTGCATATACAGGGACTCACGTCTGGAACATCCCGTTGAAATGGCAACGCTGAATTGAGGTTGCAGTTATGTATTTGAGCGCGCTATGACTACCGTGAAGACACATAATTGCCACACCAAATGGAGCTCTTATGCACAGTTTTGCTGTAGGCAAATGGAGTATCAATTCTAATGTAAAATGCTGCGAAAATAACCATAAGACCATTAAAAAAGTCTAAAAATCACTTGAAAACTTAACTTGAAATTTCGGGTGACCACCCTTGCATGTATGCACCAACCTCGGAATTTGGACCCCAAACAAAAGAACATAACCCACGAATTTGAACGATGAGATTAATGAATTTGCTTTCAAGAAGTAAGTTTGAAGGCATTAAAGGTCCATTTGTACACATTTTGTCACTAGGAGCACGGTGATAACAACAGAAAAGTTCTACGTTGCGTAATGAAGGAGGAAAACTGCACTTAATTTCATGTACTGTTCTTTTGTTTGGGGTCCAAATCCAAGGTTGGTGCATACATGCAAGGGTGGTCACCTGAAATTTCAAGTTAAATTTCCTCTAAGAGGAGTGAGTTTTAGACTTCTTCATTTAGAGTGAGTTTTTTAATGGTTTCATCGTTGTTTTCGCAGCATTTTACATCGAAACAGAGCTCCGCATTTTCCAGACAAAGCAAGAACTAAAATAAAAATTTAAGACACCAAATTTCCTGGAACCATTTCAAAGAAGTTATAGAATTGTTAATCTGACTACAAAAATATCAGATTTTATGGTTCTTCAAGATTCAAATTTGAACTCTGATGCATTACAATAATCAGCAAAACCAGCCCTTTTTTGTCCAAAAATGTCTCTCTTTGACCCATTGTGCGTTTCGACTGCAACTGAGGAAAACCTGTGCCACTACTCGTGCGCAATATACTCTAACATCAGTGCCATCAGTAATATTCTCTCATGCATGGTTGCCGTTTTGAGTGAATTCCATCGAAATCCCAAATGTTAACAGTGATTCCAACGTTGGACAAAACGATTAATCAGTTTATATTTTAGTAGTATAATTATACCACATGAACATGAACATGCTCTAATCTGTAATATATTTGTCCACCTATGGTGTCGACGTTGAGTTTTGAGATTTCACTGAACCGTCTCAAAACGGCAATCAAGCAGTGACGAAGCGTAAAATGTGGCAACAATGTATTTTCTCCATTTAAATTCACCAAAAAAGTCGAACGTTCCAGTCATCGGCGATGACCAGGCATTTCGACCTTTCTGATGTGTTTAAATGGGGAAAAGGAACGTTGCCAAATCGCACGCTTCGCCACTGCAATCCAGAGCTGCCATTTCGTGTATATTTAGTGACATTTTTCAATTAACCGATGATTCCACCGGTAGAGGAAAGATTACAAATTTCAGTTCAGTTTATGACTATTACAGCCCAACCATAATATGCCTAATCTTTTCTTTTCTCAACCGGCGGAGTCGACTGACTATAAAAAAACTTGCAGCGATATTTTAATAATTCAACGGCAATTCCACCGATTGAGAAAATATTATACAAATCAGAATATTTTCGAGCTTCAGTCATTCACTGAACTGAACTCAGTAATATTTTCTTAACCGGTGAAATCATCGATTGATGGGTCTGTTTTGTACTTTTGCTAAAACAATATATGGAACCTTAATTCTTACATAAAATTCGGCAAAAATAACGATGCACACGCAGTAAAATTGTTCCAAAACTATTCAATAACTTAGGATATCATTTTAAGTTCAAACATCCCGCGCTACACTCGACACTATTTGCACCGACATACTCTACTGCATACATGTTTTTATGTAAACAACGCCATAACAACAAAATGATGGAATTTCCTTCTAAATGCATGAAATGTGGACTGCATATGCTGTCTGGGTTTTTTTATTACAAAAAAAAAAAAAAAAGATTACAAAATAGTATACAAGAGTTGTATGCATCTATAAACAAAACATTCAAATGTTTATGAGCTAGGTTGATGTTTGTTTACATAATCGCGGTGGTTCGTTCTATGCATAGTTGTATGTCGGTGATAATAATTTCTTGGGTAGCGCGGGCTGTTTTAAATGAAAGTGATTTTCTGAGTTAATGAGAAGATTTTGAATTTTTGAAAGTTTTTAATGTGCACATAGTTAGAGCTCGTTTTAGTGTATATGCGCACCTAAACAATCATCTTTGGCGAAATTACAACTTTTGTTCGTTTAAATCAAAACAAAACTTGCCCGCGACTTAATTATTTTGCTTTCAAAGATTATCGGTCTAGGTGCACCTACACACTTCTGAAACTATCTCTAGTTCCGCCGAATTTCACGTTAGAATCAAATGTGTCATATTGCTATTATTGCTGTAGCAAACATACGCACTAGATCCATTGGAAATAGATATACAAATATACATAAATATACCATTTATTTTATTATTCTATTAATTTATTACTTTATCCGCTAAATCATAATAATTAAGTTTTTGTAAAGTGACTTGACTTGTATGATAGCCAATCCCACGGCTTTATATACTAAATAAAATTATATTCTATTCTATTCTATTCTATTCTATTCTATTCTATTCATTAAACGGCGCAGCTCTGCGGCAATCTTGCATTCTCTATTCAGGTTTATCATCCTCACTCACTCTGTCTTCTTATCTGTACGAAATTGAATCGCTCTACAATGTTTGCTTACTTCTAAAGTTCAGCTTTCAGCAAAGATCAAAGGGTCGAGCGTCGGTGAGCTGAGAGCTAGGGCGAAATCATTGAAACGCAGTTTCTCTCTTCGCAAAAGTGTTAAAGGTCATATTGGCGTTTAAAGAGCAACGAAAAATGACCGGGCTAGAGTATCAAGCACGGACGCAGACGGACCCATCAGGAATTTGTCAATCTCTCTCCCTCTCTCCTCCCATTTGAAAGAATGTGTTAGAAAAGGATGGAGATATAGGGAGTAAAGTCACGTTGTAGCACCACCTTCTATCCTTTACTGACTCGTGCGTTCAAATGGCCGAAGAGTGAGAAGGACCAACTCTCCTGAATCTGACTGTACAGTATCAACTATCAAGTCCATACAGCATGCACGCATCGTGTTCGGCAAATGTTGTCAAAAGTGTAATAAATGTATACAAGACCAAATTAACCTTCTCCATCTTTACTGTCTCCTGATGCATTTATTTTCTTTATTTCATCGCTATATTATATACGCATCACAACAAAGAAATACACAGTAATATAATTTAACGTGATTCCGATCAGTGGCGTCGCGTGCCATCTGGCAACAATGCAACTGCTCCATTTAAACTCATTAAATATATCGAATTTTCCTTGTGCACTGTGCACCCCCTGAATTCGATATTTTACATGAGTTTAAATGGATAGAATACATTGCTGCCAAATTGCACGCGACGCCACTGATTCCGATTGTCTTTTGTTGATGCATCAATTTACGGTCTTACGTACACCGGTTTGGAACATAGAGTTGGGAAAATGGGGGGGGGGGGCTGTGGTAATCGATTTATTACCGAGTAATCGTAATCGTCGTTTTTTCGGAGGGTGATCAATTCGGAGAAGAATTAGATCTAATCGAAAAGACCCTAAAGTTTACTATTTATCTGTGAAGACCACATTTAATTACCATCAAAAGGTTTGACGATTACCGCGATATTACACAGTAATCGAGAAATCGATTACAATCCTATTTGCCTGTGGTTTGCGGACAGTTGTGGAAAAAAATAGACTCAGGCGGCTGTTTCCGTTTTAACTATGGTAGGCTACCTGTTTGAGTGAAGCAAATAAGACTCGATTACCAATGGTGAACTGTCGATTACTTTTTGTAAAATCGAGCGGACTCACCGATTAAATTTTGTAATATAGGGGTTCGGAAAGTTTTCAAACCGTTATTAAAACGTGATCCGAAAGTGTTTTACAAAAATCGAGGATAATCTCATTTAATCATATTCCAGATTGACCGAAAATAATATTTGATTTTTGAAAATTAGTCTTGATAACTTTTAAATTGAAGTTTAAAAAAAGTCCTAATTCCGATTCGACTACAAAAAGTAATTGGCAGTTCAACCTTGGTAATCGGTTCCCATTTGCCCAACTTTGCTACCTGTAATGCTTAAATTCATTGATATAAATTTTGGGGGTATAGCCTCCCTCTATTATCCTCTAGGAGTCGTGTGATATTCTATTTATCTCTGACTGTACCTTCGATGTCTCTTTCAAGCTTCGTTTCCAACCATCAAGGCATAACCAAACGAAATTCACGTCGACTTTCCTGATAATGTTGAAACTCTCTCAGAACGAGCAGTGGACAATGGATTTATGTGCGGCCACCAATCTGACATACAGTGTCTTCGGAAAGTTTTGACCACTCCTGCCAACTTCAGAGCGAGCGATTGGAGTAAAGAAAAAAAAGATAACAAGAAAAAAAAACCCGAATTTTTGCTGGTAGTCTAGCTTTATCATGATGAACTTCACGGCATGGTTGAAATTTTGAGGGCCGTCAATCGTCATACCAGGAGGCCGCTGGGCTGGGGGACACCTCCCCACACACCCCCCGATAGCTCAAAAAATTAAAATGACAATCACTCTTTTTTTAGATATAGCCATAAACCAATGGAAAATAATCGGATCCTCACGGACTCAAGTATAAACCATCAAGCAATCGATATTTTTGCAAAGGTTCAAATAGGAGAAAAACGACGAACGGTTTTATTCACGTCTTGCCAACAATTTTTACCTTCATTTTGTTTCAGGTAAAAGAATCGATTTGATAGTAAAGCAGTGCTTCCACGAACAATCGATTGTTGTTATTTGTTGGTTCAAATAGAGGAAAAAGAATGTATGAAAACTTTACGAGAGCTGTCACTGCAAGACGATGTTTCAGTTTTAGTGAAACTAACTAAACCACTTTAGCCACTGACTAACTAACCATAGTAACAAAATTTGATCAGCTGAACTGTGATTAAACCAGCCCCTGATGGGGGGCGGTGGGGGCTCAAAGGCTCCATCATTGAAACAATCTGCACCGAAAAAGGGTGGCCAAAAGTAATGTCCAAGGAAGTAAAGGTCAATAAGAAATAAACTGTAGAGAATGCCCCAACACTTTCTTTCATCAAACTTAATCTTGGGGGGATAAGACCCCTTATATTTTTTGGGGGGAACCCTCTGACCCCCTTTAAATAATCTGGGGGAGACCGCCAGACCCCCTCTAAAGGGGTTAGTTTTACAGTAGGCTGGTTGCAGAAAGGTTTTGCAAATAGTCAAAACATCTAGATTTGAAATATTCCATTTTTTCCCTATGTTTACCGATTTTATCCATTTTCCCATTGATTTTAATCGAAACCTTTTATCCACCATAACTTCCTTAGAATTTAAAATTTCGAATAAAAAGAAACAAAAGAAAAAAAAGTAGCTCTGATGAAAGTTAAAAGCAACTCCTCAGCATTTGGATGTATATATAGACCATCGGCTCAAAAGTTATACGTACAGACAGACAGACGTCTATGCACCATCGCAATACTTTCTCAATTTCTAACTTCGTTACAGTGACTAGACTGGTTTTTATTAAATGCGATTGATTTTGTAAATGTACTAAATTTTAAGGCTTTGGATGAATTTATTTGGATAGTTTTTAGTGCATGTTTTTCTGAGAACCCAAAAAAGGTATCAAAAATTAAAATCAAACATACATTAAAATTATTAAGATAAAGGCGACCTTTGAAATCTGAAAACGGATCTTTAGAGTTTTTAATACAGTCAAGATGAACTTGGGAGCGTGAAGCAGCTCAAGGAAAAAGTCTCATATTGTTGCTGACTCTGCAGTATCCTCACACGAGCTTACAATTTGATGTAGTAATCAGAAAATAATTAATCGATTGTGTACAATGGTCGAAAGAAGTTGTGCACGTTTGCCCTCTTATTGCATATATGATTCGTCGATGATTTCTCTCGTTTCGTTTGGAACCTTTGCTTTGTTTATTTTGCTAAGAATCATCAATGATCAGTTCGTTAAACTTGCGTTCGTTAAACAAATCAAGATCTAGAATATGCCTTGATTATTCCTATACATTTGCCACAAAGCTATAGCTAAGCATTTTTCAGAGCCGTGACGCACTTGGGTAATACCGACCGTTATTCTTTCCTTTTACTATATATATCGATTTTGTAATCAAAGCAATATGTTCAGGTCAGCCGCGGTCATACTGGTCATGCAGCAATCCCTAGTTGAAAGCCGCTCTAAGATCCACCTTTACCCGCAGTAGTCGCTGATGTACTTTTATTACACTGTAGTTGTTGTATATACTTTTATCGAGTGGCTTTTAATAACTCCTTGCTGATGAGTGATGAGTATCAGGATAGAGTTCATAGGTAGAAATTCACAAAGGGCTCGTAAGAGAGGAGATATGTTCGTGCGTGTGTCCCGCTTTATTGTTTAGTCTGGTGAAGACCGGAAGTGCGAGGGTCATAAAAAAAAAGTGAGTTATTTCCATACTTTTTATCTCAGACCTTATGTTTTTAGTGATTGAAACATTTTATTTATATGCTTAAATTTGTCATTTTCTAGCTTTCTATCGATGAATTCATTTTTTTTTTTAATTTTGAGAATTTTTTCGAGGAAAAAAATGTGTTTTTCTCCATTATTATCGAAAAACTTCCCGCCATTTTTTGAACTGCATAGTAGAAATTTGGAGAGAAGAAAGCAAAAATTCAAGATATAACAAAGCTTTGGTTCCTGAGACATTCCTTATTTTATAAGATCTTTCGACGTAATTACCATCTAGGATAATGCATTTTTGACTTCCTTTTTTACGAGTTTTTTCAATACCTCGGGCAAAAAATTGATGGTTTATAATATAAGCTCTTGAAAAAAATAAAAAGCACAAAGTTTTGATACACCGCTAGAAAATGGAACTCACGCACCCGACACAGTTGATGCATAGATACTGGTTTGTGCGACACTTAATCTGGCAATAATATGTGGTGAAAATGCAGCTCACGATTATTAATTTTGATCAAATTTGATATTAACACGTATTACGGGTAGCAGCAGGTATAGTGGAGTGACCAACGGTTCATTTTTGTCGGTGATATCAGGCAAATAGTTTTGTTAAAAAAAAAAAAAAGTGGTAAATCTTTTGGAACGGGTGTAAAACAGCTTTTTCTTCTTAAAATATTTCATACAATTTGAAAATTATACTCTCGCAAAAAACTGAGTAAATGACAAATTTAATAATTTAAATAAGATTTTTCTAACATGAATAAGGGTTGAGATAAAAAATATGGGGAAATTTACTTTTTGATTGACCTTCGCATAATTTGGAGTGGACTAAAAGCAGACGATTCCTGAAGCCATTCTGTTGTGATACTGCGGGGCGTCGAATCAATTTGTTTATGTTCGTTTCTTTTCAATGTGTTCATTTTCGGTTTTTGGAGCTGGGTTGATCAACAATCGGGCTCTCGCAAACTTTTGCTCTAAGCAAATGAATAGGAAACTCTGAAACAAAAACCAACGAAAATCACAAAAATACAGGGCTGCCGTTTTGCGTATAATCAATGCTATTTTTCTATTCACCGATGATTCCACCGGTTGAGAAAAGATTACACAGTTCAGTTCAGTGTATGACTGTAATGCACGAAAATACTCTGATCTGTAATCTTTCCTTAATCGGTGGAAACTCCGTTGATTAATTAAAATATCCGCAAGTTTTTTTAAAGTCATCGACGACTCCGGCCACCGGTTGAGAAAAGATTACAGATGCGAGTATTTTAGTTTGTTATAGTCATGCACTGAATTGAACTGTGTAATATTTTCTCAATCGGTGGAATCATCGGTGAATTGAAAAATAGCATTGATTATACGCAAAACGGCAGCCCTGCGAAAATATCACACACTAAAAAAAGTCTGAAATTCAGTAAGTAATGAGCTCAGAGAAAACAGCTGCGCAACGCCAAGGTCTTTATGGTGGAGCTACGCAGGTATCATGGGAGATTCCGGTCTAATTTGTCACTTCCTCTTTACGGAAACACTGAGATACTTCTTAATTTAGATGTATGAATCTCCCTCGATACCTGCGTAAATCCGCCATTAAGTCCGATTCTGAGAGTAAATGTGATTTTTTAGTGTAATCATCGCAATTTTTACTGGTTATTGTGTATGAATCAACTTTTCAATCACCTATAGCAAAAGTTTGCAAGAACCCCATTAGTTCGTTGTCACCGACAGTCGCAATGTTATATGACTGAAGGGGCGGGGTAATGTACAGCTGTCCTCTATCCGCTCGTGAGGCCATAAAAGTAGTGCGTTCATCTCTATCTTTTAAAGTACAATCTAAATTAATACAGTAGAGTCTCGATTATCTGCGATAATTGGGACCGGAGGTACCGCGGATAATCCGAATCTACGCAACACGGCTGGAAAAAGTCATCGAAAATACTGTATTTTAAAGGAATCAGTAAAGACACTTGTCATGCATTAATTAGAAAAGAATATAATGGGTCTGTTGCGTACTTTTGCTACATCAACATAACTCATTGTTTCTAACGTAAAATTCTGCGGAAATAACGATGCGCACATTAAAAACTTTCCAAATCCACTCATTAATTCAGAAAATACCTTCCATTTCAAACAACCCGCGCTACACTAGACACTATATCACCGACTTATAACTACGTAGATGGAACCATCTCGTTTATGTAAACATCAACAGAACTTACAAACATTGGAATGTTTCGCATAGATGCGTACCGTACATTTCTTATATTATTTTGTAATCTTTGATAAACCGAAAAGACCAGACAGCAAATGCAGCTTATATTCCACGTATTAAAAAAGAAATTCCATCATTTTGTAGTTACGATGTTGTTTACTTATGCACGGTGGTTCCGTCTATGAGTAGTATACCGGTGCGAATAGTGTCTAGTGTAGCGCAGGCTGTTTGAAATTGAAGTGATTTTCTGGATTAATGAGTGGATTTTGAACGTTTTTAATGTGCGCATCGTTATTTTCGCCGAATTTCACATACGAATCAAGGTTCTATATTGTTGTAGCAAAAGTATGCAACAGACCCATTATTAACTAAGAATCAATAAAAGTTACCTGTTAAACAAATTAAACTTTATTTTTCGAAGAATTTCTTAATGGAAGTTTGAGTCATAGATTTGAACCTTTTTTCGGCTGCCGTTTATCCATAAGTTCTAGAAGTAGCAATAAAAAAAATTAAAAAAAAAAAAAAAAAAAAAAAAAAAAAAAAAAATGTCTGCTCCACAGATCGCGGATAACCTAGGCGCGGATAATCGAGACTCTAAGCTGTTGTTCTGTAAACAGAGCGAAGGTTGATCCTTAAAAAAAAAAAAAAAAAAAAAAAAAAAAACACATCTGTGTTTAAAAGATTAAATAACCAGGCATTGGCATTAATTCATTTCAACTTGGAACGTGTGTCTGAAAATTAAAACAAATGAAATTTTTAAAACAATGAAAACGCAGGAAAGATTTTTGTTATTTTTTTGTTTCTGTTGTTGCTGTTTTGTTTTGTTTTGGTTTTTTTTTTTTTTTTTTTTTTTTGAGTAGAAATAGAGAGTACAAAGAGAGATAGAGATAGAGATAGAGAGAGATGAGAGAGAGAGAGAGAGAGAGAGAGAGAGAGAGAGAGAGAGAGAGAGAGAGAGAGAGAGAGAGAGAGATTATCAAATAAATAAATAAATCAATAAACTAGAAACTAAGTATAGCCACCCTAGCTAGCTTCTTATCATAGCTAGTTATGCTTTTGTTTAAAAACAATAAAGGACTCGACTACGAAGAGCGGAAAGAGAAATGAAATGGAATGGATGGCAAGAAGATTACGATTTGTGACGAATCCCTGCAAAAGGACCAGATGAGAGAATAAGAAAGAAGCACCGGGATGGATGTGACACTTCGCCATCTATCCCTGCGTGTGTGGAGGAAGGGATGGTATGCAATAAGGAACAAAATGGAGAGAAAGCTTCCGAGAGGAAAAAGAGCGCCAGCACCAACCTTCGATTCGTAGTAACTTAGCAAAGGAGGGGTCACCAGACGAGCAGGTGTTGTTACGGTCTTAGAAGAATAAAGCTAAAGTGCACAAGCCATAAAAAGCAAAGCAAATGCATTCAAGTATGTGGGGCATTGTGGGGCATTGTAAGGCGTTGTAAAGACGCATGATCGGACATTTCTACTGGTGGAGCATGCTCCTTGGGTTCAAAAATCTTTTTTTTAAGAGATTATGTCCAAGAAATTTACTCTTTCCCTCCTCTCCAAGGGAGATGGAGAACCAGAGCTGCCGATTTGCGTAGACTTAATGACATTTTTAAATTCATCGATGATTCCACCGGTTGAGAAAAGATTACATGTGACACTTCGCCAACTATCCCTGCGTGTATGAAGGAAGGGATGGTATGCAATAAGGAACAGAATGGAACAGAACAGTGTATATGACTGTAATGCACGAAAATACGCTGATCTGATGTAATATTTTCTCAATCGGTGGAAAAGCCGTTAATTAATTAAAATATCCGCAAGTTTTCAAAGTTATCGGTGACTCTACCGGTTGAGAAAATATAAAAGACGCTAGTGTTTTCGTGCATTACAGCCATACACTGAACTGAACTCTGTAATCTTTTCTCAACCGATGGAATCTTCGGTGAATTTCAAAATGTCATGAAATCGACGCAAAACGGCAGCTCTGTGAAGAACAGGTATTGGACAGCACTCAGCTCATAGGATGTATATGGCCACCTCTGAAAAGCGACTTCGCCGCCATCTTGATTCTCCTCAATATGAAACAAATCCGTAAATAAAGTCCATTTGCTGCCGTCTATGTCTTGTCGTAAAAACCTGGACTGGAATCTGTGCACCACCGCACCGCCTCTCTTCGGTAATCAAAGGGTTAAACAAAAAATAACCAAAAAAAACAACCAAGACCTCTTCAAATTTTTCCCGATTTCCATGTGCTATGACCTTCAAAAGAAAGTCCTCTTATCGAAGCAGTTATTGATTATGTTGTCCATTATCTTTCAAAGAATTTTAGATTTTTTAAGGCATACTTTCCAGTGGCAAATCTGTTAGACCCTGAAATACCTGAAAACTGCAAAAGTGTTTAAAACTGGTCGAGGAATGCAAGAGTGAAAATTTCTACGAGAATACTTTCTTTTGAAAATCATAGTACCTTATTAGAGTTTTCTATATGGTTATGAGAGCTGGAGCAATAATCATAAATATACGCCGTAAGGCGCAAAAATAATAACAAAGAATAGATGGTAAGTTATTACTCTGGAAAAAATCGCCTTCAATACGCTACGAAGCAATTTTCATATCCGGCGTGTAGTAATAGCTACCTTGTAGGAGCCGCCTTCCGTTTTAGCTGAGAAGGTCAAGTTTCTTGCGCGACTCGTACTTGCTCTTTTTTTGAAGATCTCCCTTTCAAAATGTAAACACGTTTAAACAGTTCAAAAGGAAGGTGTCACTCTTTGAAATTGAGGCTATTGTAGCAACAGCGACACTTCTACATAATGTACTGCACAGTGGAGCCCCGCTAATTTGAATCTGTTAAGGGGACACGAAAATATTTCAATTTAACCGAGTTTCTTAGCGAGGGTTTCAAATTACAGAGGTGGAAAAATGTGGGTTTTCAAATTAAAGAGGTTCAATTTATGCAAGGCTGATGCCTGAGTGTAAAGATGTGAAAATGCAACTGTTTGATCAGTACTAAATTAATTTATTTTAATGTGAATTTAGAAAAAAAAATAAGGGCTGAGCTTTCAAATTATAGATGTTTACCTCAAATTACAGAGGTATCTGACTACGCGATTCAAATTAAAGAGGTGAATTTCAGAGATTTTACGTCTTCAATTGTCACTCGTATTTTCTTCAAAATATAGAGGTTTTAGGGCTCGAAAGATAGGGAAATGACTATTTCTTCATTTTATCAAGGTTTAAAACGGGTTCAAATTGAGGGGGGGGGGATATTTGGAACTGGAATTCGAATGGGGCAGTTGCAAGGGTCTGAAATGTTGTGATTTTTATAAAGAAAATGAAAGTACTTGATGAGCATGAGGACAAAGATGCTTTTGGTTTCTAATTAAGTCCCATTGTTCCGGAGTTGAGATTTTTGCCCAAAATACATTGTTGTAAACAAAGAGTAAACAAGAGTTCCAACGAAACGGTAGGAGAGCGTGGCATAGTCGAATTACTATCGAATGTCACTATCGATTGTACGGCCTCTGATTGACTGGCGAAAGCCTGGGCCCTGTGAGATCGGTCTTACGGAAATTTAACCTGGGGTTTTCGACTTTGCCTCATTTAAAGTTAAATAATTCCAAGAAAATCATTGCTCCTTTCCTTCGGGAAATTCAAACTATATTTTTTTGAGGATATAACGAAGATATTGATGGGTCATACATATCACTTCATCGAAAAATTAACAGGACAATATGAATTTGAAAGTAATTTTAAGGGCAATTTTTTGCCGTGTTTTCCACTCTTTTCGCCCAGGTCAGGCCGAGTGTGTGGTGTTGCAGTTGTTTTTTCCAATTTTCTTGTTTTAGTTTAGTGCAGATAGTTTGACATGAATGTAAAATTCATTCTTAGAAGAAAATACGCCAATTTCATGAAGATAACCAAAGATTTAACCACAAATTTACAAGACAACACGAAGTTTAGTGGCTCACTATAGGACGTGACGGCGGGAAAAATTGCCCGTAATTTTACTTTCAAATTCATATTGTTCTGTTAATTTTTCGATGAAGTGATATGTATGACCCATCAATATCTTCGTTATATCCTCAAAAAAATATAATATGAATTTCCCGAAGGTAAGGAGCAACAGTTTTTTTGGAATTTGACTTTAAATGAGGCAAAGTCGAAAACCCCATGTTAAATCTCCATAAGTGCGATCTCACAGGGCCCAGGCTTTCGCCAGCCAATTATCAGAGGCCGACTTTTCGATATCACTAACCTAACCTCACCTGCCACGCTTTCTTACCGTTTTGTTGGGACTCTTGTTTACTCTTTGGTTGTGAATGGGAATTCCGTGTAGTGACGTCACTACACACACGATTTTTTACAACTTAACACGTGTGTATCTCCAAAACCGGGACACTTCGGAAAAAACCGAAGGCACCATGGTTCTCAGCTTATCGAGTACTACCATTTTCTTTACAGAAAACGCAACATTTCAGACCCTTGCAACTGCCCCATTGTATGGTCAATCCTTGCTCCGTGCGCATTATTGACTATCAAAACTGCTAATGTCGCATTATCAGTACACCAGTGGGGACAAAGAGACCCGGTCAGTATACTATACAAGGTGTACCAGACCACCCGGATCAGGCATTTTTCTCGAAAACTAGTGAACCAAATGATTTGAAACATGAAATTCAGGTAGGGAATCAACCCCAAACTTTTCATTTTTGATAGCCTCAAAAGCCCCCGACAGCCCCTAGGGGCCCATTTGGGGGGGGAGGGGGTTCAAACACATTTTTCAAGTTTTCTCGAAGAAGTCTACAATAATGATACAAAAATTAGTTTATATTCTTCAAGTAGAGGCAATAGCGCGACATTTTTTCCCTATAAACTTTTTCCAAAAACCCCCAATTTTTGAGCTATGGGGGCTTTTTGGAATTTTTTTGAATCGGCCTTTGTGACCACCCTGTTATGAAATTCTCAAAAATATTGACAGATTCTGAAAGATTAGATCAAGACCTTTCAATTGATGTGCCAAATGTTACCTTTGAGTGAAAAAATAAGGTGATTTTTTGCCAAATCGAAATTTTGGGGCTTAAAAGGCAAAAACCATGGAATTGAGCCAATTTTCTGCTATTTAAGTCCCAAAATTTTGATTTGGCGAAAAATCACCTTATTTTTTCACTCAATGGTAACATTTGGCACATCAATTAAAAGGTCTTGATCTGATCTTTCAGAATCTGTCAATATTTTTTAGAACAACAGGGTGTTCACAAAGGCCGATTCAAAAAATTTCCAAAAAGCCCCCATAGCTCAACAATTGGGGGTTTTTGGAAAAAGTTTATAGGGAAAAAATGTTGGCAATTGCCTCTACTTGAAGAATATGAACTAATTTTTATATCATTATTGGAGACTTTTTCAAGAAAACTTGAAAAATGTGTTTAACCCCCCCCCCCCCCCCAATGGGCCCCAAGGGGCTGTCGGGGGCTTTCGAAGATATCAAAAATGAAAAATTTGGGGTTGGTTCCCTACTTGACTCTTTTGTTTCAAATCATTTGGTCCAGTAGTTTTCGAGAAAAATGCCTGATCCGGGTGGTCTGGTACACCCTGTATAAAAGTACACCACGCGACGCACCCAATACGTGTTTGTTTTGAATGAGAGCTTGAGCATTGCGTTTCGCACATCCTGGCCGGAGGACCGGAGGTATCTCTATCCCCGCTCGTGCGTCTGATAGCACTGTGAAACATCGATGGCTGAAAGTTATTTACATTATAACACGAATATCGATTTTTGCCGATGGATTTATTACGATGGGGATACAGTAAAAGCTAATCCTCTCAAGATGCAGAACGATCGTAATTTCATGGTTTATCACAAAGGATAGCAATGGAAACCAAGCAAGCGTTATTCTTATCACAATTTTGATCCAAAGTTAAATCAAATTGTTATTTTCGCATCACTTGAAAAGTTGGTGTTTTCGAGGTACGTGTTATTAACTTGTGGCCATATAAGCACGACGGTTTTGGAGCGGCGAATTCAAGACTCGCTAAGCAACTTTGGAGGATCAGAGATTACACACAATTGTATCATGATCGATGATAATTATTGCACCAGCTTCTCTGTATAGATGTTCTACCGTTCAGACTCACTATTTAAACAGTAAAGAGCTCAATTGCGGTTGAACGTAATTTGCAAGTCGTATCTACACATCATGAATAAGCATCAGCCAATGTTCGTGATCGAATTAGACGATTCGTGATTTTAGAATGGATTCAAGCGATTGTTTATCTGTTTGGAAGAATTAAAGTGTGTACGTCACGAGACTCCATTAAGTATAGGAGCACATTATAAGGGTGGCCATGCTATCCCCTGTGCATTTCATTTGTATGTTCTACGAATTTCCGATTAATGGTGATAGCGCACGCTAATAAATATAGGATTCCTTGGCCTAGCCCATCTGCTGAAAATGAAGTGTTCCGGATGATCTGACGGCGAGCAGCGTTTCAACATTTATTTCAAAGGACATCCCAGCTTTGGGCCGTTTCATTATTTTTGCGACAGTATACCAACTCAAAAAAGTTAAAAATCAAAACAAAGAGTCATGCTCATTTTAACCCCCCCTCCCGCAATCTCAAACAATATCGAAAAAGTAAAAAAGAAAAAGTAAAAAGACAAAAAAATGTTGGTAGAAGTACTGTGAGGAAGAGTGAGACGTTTGTTTAAATTTTAACCAACAATAAAAATTGTCATCGTCAGACATCTCTTGGTGCTCGTAGTGCATGCATGCAGGGTTGATTCACCCATTCGACCGCCATCTTATGCTTTCCTTGAATGCCTTTCGTGGGTTTATGAGTGGGTTTTGAGACTTTTTGATACTTTCAATGTGATTTTTACTCGATTTCACGTAGGTACGTATCGACCCTCCATAATGCTGCAGCAAAATGTTGCAACTGACCCATTTTCGGCCACATTTTGTTTCGATCTCAAAGCGTAGCGCGCAGTCTGGACGGATGAAGGTCAACCACAAAAATACGTTGAACCTGGACGAAAATCAAACTGAATAAGAGGTAAAGCGCAAAAAGATGTGTCACGGCATCCCGGAGAGTAAAAACGTTTGGACATACTTATTGCTGAGCGTTGACAGATCTACAGCTTCAAACAGATTTTTTCCTATTTGAATCAAAGCAAAATATACGGGTTCCAGAAAATAAATACGAACCTGAAAATCTTGCAACGCTGGCATTGTCGATCACATAGTTGAGGCGAAACACGTTCCCGACGCTCTGAATCGGAGGATTATCGAAAAGATGATTCGACGAGGCTCGCAAATAAAAGAGTTTTCATCACCAAACACGTAGTTTTAGAAGACGCAACCTCTATAACAACCGTCCAAAGATGCCGATTGACTTTTATACAACAGCATTCTACAATTCATCAGTGAGTTATGTGGATGGTTGAAGCAAAGATTACTAATTTCTAAACGTAGATAAGTTGTTATTCTTCTCAAGGGGTGAAAAAGAAATGAATTTATCCTTCAATCAAATCACCTTCATCACCACCAAATCATATAGTCTTTTCGGATTATACATTAAGAAAAAAAGGCTGATAAAACTATAAAAAAAAATCATTCAACTGGTATTTGTAAAATTTGATTCAATTCGTAGAATCACCGATGGATTGTAGAATTTCATTAAATACAATTCAAAACGGTAGCACTGATCCCCCTGTGCCGAAGTTGGGCAAATGAATCGATTACATGATTGCTAAGTAGTAATCATCGTTTTTTCAAATAGTGATTTTGCGGTATAATCAGGACTGATTTAATACAAGACATCTATCACATTTGTTGCAGAAGAATTAGATCTGATTGAAATGACCCTAAAGTTTATTTTAAATCTGTGAAGACGAATTTCAATTACTATCCAAAGGTTTGACGATTACCAATTACCTAGTAATCTTGTAATCGATTATTCTCTTATTTGCCCAACTTTGCCCTGTGCCCCCTTCGTTTGCCAGAAGTACTATCGCTCCTCAAAGCAATAAAAAAGGAGGGCAAAATCAGTGGGTTGTAGTACCTACAGAAGATATGCGATCGATCGATATACGTCCGTTTTATTTTAATATTTGGAAAATTATCGATCTTAAATGAGGGGGGTAGTCCGAGATCATTAGAAAAGGGCCGCAAATCAAAAAGTAAATTTATCATAAATTTATTATTTATAAAAACTTTCAAGGTGAATTTTAAATTTTAAAGATTTCAATTTGTTCTCGAGAAGAGACCCCCGAAGGTGAAAGCTAGAATCTCGGCCAATCGTGAGACTTGCATGTTATTCTTATAATTAGGAGGTAAATCAGCATTGCGACATAAAGGAACTAGAAAGCTAGGAGTAAGGCTTTGAAAATTGATCTCTCAAAGTTTATTTTCTGCTTCAGAGAGGAATGCACCACATATCCTCGTCTTGTTTTGTCCAAAATAACTGGTAAAAAAGTCAGCAAACAGTCAAACATGAACCGGAAAGTACGTTCGTTGGACCTTCTACGCTCCAAATAATGCTAGGTACCAAGGTTAAAAGGTAGGCCAACCTCTTCTATTGATATTGGTCATCGTTGCAGATTGATGCGAAAATATGGAAAATACAGCTTTCTTGAACGCTTGTGACCGTGTATTGTTGAAAGATTTTGTTTTATGTTTTTGTTTTTTGTTTTGTTTTGTTTTGTTTTTTTTTTGGGAGGGCGCCCTCTGAACATAATGTAAACGTAGCAAATATTGTGGATATTTGATGAAACGCCAGAAAATGGACGCATAATATGTCAATTTTCAAAGAAAGAAAGCGTTTAACATTGATTCGAAAAACAGCGCGGTTTTATAATAATGCAATTCATAGTGCGCCTTCATTCTAGTGAGTATGCAAAAACATTTCCGGCGTGTTAGAATAGTTATCTCCGCTGCTAAAAACTCCGTGTCAACAATTTAATTACTTAATTCACGGCCTATATACACCAGGCTAGAATGTTCGTAAAAACGGCAACACTGTACGAGGCTGGCCTTCTATCAAAATACGTGCAGGTGTGTGTAAAATTCGCAATTTTTAAACAGCAATTTGAAGTAGAAATATTCCTTCAAATTCTCAAGTTGACGTATGAGAAGAACCGGAATATCCTCATCGATTTTCTACTTATGGCAAGAAAATATTTGGATTTTTTTTCCTCGCAGGAAAAGTCGGTGAAGTTACGCACTTTTTGATCATCAGGAACCCTAACCTAGGCTAACGACCGTTTATTTTGGTTTGAAAGTTTTTGAATAAGAAGCACATGTTTTTCTGAAGTTCAACGTTTAAACTTTCGGTAAAGTTTGAGTGACCAAACATGCATGACAGTGATTAGTATGTACTTGAAATTTCTGTGAAGTTTTTAAGGTCCCAACAGTATTTCTCTCGAATCAGTGTTCAAATGTGGAATTGAATTATGTGCTGACATTAGGGCCGGTTGTGTCTCTTTACATGGTATTTTGTTCCTTAATAACTTGTATGTGATCATAGTTTATTAAAATATCTTATATTTCAAGAATAAAATGTATGTGCTGATCTTGCGGAATAAATATAATATTAATTTCGAAGTATGAAGTGCTGTGCGCGTAAGTTTATGCGATGACAAACTACAGTTACGTACGTTAAGTGGATTACCTATGCTGAACAATTACAGGAATCTCTGTCAAGGTAAGATCTTATTTATATACAGTGACTTTGCTGTGCCATTCTTTGCTTTGCTTACTTACAACTTAGGCAGTGTTGGGTAGCTTTAGGGGTCTCCCCTTGAGTGCCACTTTAGAGATAGTTTCGGAGGAGTTCGTCAGTGACATTAAGACAGGAGACATTATTGATTTGGATCGGCAAAGTTTGCAAACCCATGCATTGCGCGTGTACATTGCCAACTGACCTTTGCCGATTATTCTGAAACTGCCTCCAGTAGTAGAGTTTTTGTGATCATTGGCAATCTGAAAGTATCTGTAGGTACATAGTTGTCTCTCTTTTAAAATAATTTTTGGGTTCAAATTATTTGTTGCGGTATTAGGTGTTCGTTGTGCTTTCTTTTGTATAAGTAATGGATACTATGTTCTCTTCATTTACTGCAGTACAAGGTGTTAGTTATTGTTTACCTTCTCCAATAACTACTTATTGGGATCTCTGCACTCACTGCGGTATAAGGTGTTGGATGTTGTTTCTCTTTCAGAATAAATGTGAGTATCTCTGCATCTATAGCAGCACTAATGTTTCAAATGAAGCACTGGACAAAAATTGTCATTTTTTCTATTCTCGTTACAGATGCCTTTGAAATGTTGTGTTACTGGGTGTAACAGTAATTTTGAAAGCACCAAGAAACGTCAAGACCCGTCAACCCCCACCTCCAATTACATTTCTGTATTTAAATTCCCGAAAGATCCGCACTTGTTTAATGAATGGTTTAAGGCAATCCCTCGAGATAGCTGGACCCCAACTTCCAATTCAGCTGTGTGCATAAAGCATTTTCATCCAGAAGATGTTGAGACTACAACTGTGAAGCTAAATGAACATGGAATCAGAGTTACCGTACCAAAATCCAAAGCCACTTACAAAGCGGGGGCCGTTCCTAAAATATTTGACGGCTGCCCTGCATACCTCAGTCAAAAACCAGGAATTGCAAGAGCAGATCCAGAGGCCAGGAAGGCAACTTTCATAGAGAAAGAAAATGCTGCTCAAGAGGAATGGATGAAAGGCGATGTTATTCTAGGCATAGCTCAGTTCTTAGAAGGAGTCGATAAGTTTCACAAAGAATTTAAGCAGAAGTGGGCACTCATCAGATGTGAGAAAAAGGTAGTTTTCTACATTCTGAATCATAAATGTGAGATTCCTTCCATTGCTGCAAGTGTCACTGTGCATGATACCCTGTTCACTCAAGTGTGTGTGGAAAACTATCTGCTAACTTCTAAAGAAACATCATGGATTTTAAATGGATGTTCTATCTTAGAACGTTGGTCTCAGCTAGAAAACATCTTAAACCGTTACGCTTTACCTACAGTTAATATTTTCGAAGATTCCCCTGATTTAATCAAGGAGCTAGTTGAGAGAATTCAGAAGTTGGTCCAAGATGATACATTTGACTCTTTTCTTCAGAGCAAGATCATGTTTCTTCTCGAACAAATTAATTTGGCTTTTGCTGTTAAAAAAAAGTTACTCCAGGGACATGATTTTATCATCTTTCATGCTGTATGAACACTCATCGTCAGCTTACAATGTTATGCGGCAAAATATCTTGACGCTTCCCCACCCAAAATTTTTGGGAGCAATTGACCAGAAAATTTGAAATTTCTCCAAACAGCAAAGTGGAAAATGATCATTTTTTAAAAACTATCGCTGACCGCCTGACCGACAAGGAAAAGTTCATTATTCTACAACTGGATGAGATATATGTAAAACCTCAATTACAGTACATCACAGGCACAATCCGAGGCGCTGCGACAAACAATTCATCGGTAGCTAGAACAGTGCAAACTTTTATGATCTCTTCCGCCTTTGGCCGCATGAAAGAGGTTATGGCCCTGCACCCGGTCAAAGATTTGACCGGACAGGAATTGGCTGAATTAACTCGCTCGGCCATCCTGCTCCTCCAACAACTTTCTCTAACAGTCATGGTTGTTATTTCGGATAACAACCGACTGAACCAAAACATGTTCAGTGAAATTGATAACTTTTTGAAGAGCCATAACATTCAATTTATGTATGATCCTGTCCACATCTTCAAGAATATCCGCAACAATCTGCTAAATAAAAAAATTTTTTAAATTTTTGAATTTGAAGACTATCTTGAACCTTTAGCTATAGAAGAAGGAAAATTTTATTAGAAGTGCAATACAGTGATATTATTAGTCTATACAGGAAAGAAGCTGGGCAACTTTTAAAAACCCCCCAAGCTCTCCTACAAATTTTTGCTTTCCAAGCAACCTAGACCGGCAGAAAGTTTCACTAGCTGTAAGAATGTTCCATGAAACAACAATAACAGGGCTCAAGATGAACAACGCTTCGAATGGAACGCTGCTCTTTTAAGTATATTTAGAGAATGGTGGACCATCATGAATGTGAAAAATCCGGTGCAAGGAATAAGAAGCAGGAATGACTTATCTTTTCCTTTCTCCAGTGTTGAGGATGCACGTCTAAACTTTTTAGATGTTTTTATCAGGTGGCTCCAACGGTGGCACCAAATCTCTATCTTCGGAAATTTTAATTTTTTAACAGCCGATACATACCATGCCATCATTAAAAGTACAAGGACGGTTATTGATTTAATTAAATCCTCTTTAGTCAATATCCAAGTGAGTTATGTACTGCCAGGAAAATTTCAAACTGACAATCTGGAAGGGAGGTTCAGTAGTTATCGACAGCTCTCCGGAGGTAATTATAATGTTTCTGTGCAGCAAGTCCTCGAGGCAGAAAAGAAGATCCGCATGAAGAGTCTGCTGGGCACAAAGTCTGCCAAATATAGAAGAATAGATTTTCGTATCGATAGCATTGATGAACTCTTCCCTTCTGTAAGCGGAAAGAAAGACCACCTATCTGAATTGGACTATTTTATTGGGATTTTGGATAGTTATGAAGAAAATGATGTCCAAGTGGATGAATCGGCCCTTTTAGTTGTGTCTGGTTATGCAGCATTTAAAGTTGCAAACCGACTGGACTGTCAGCTGTGTATCGAGTACGTTTCTGCACCGGACACTAACGACAAGTACTTTAACGATCTGTCCCGAGGTGGCCTCACTGTTCCATCCAAAGAGACTCTAATTATTGGACAACATGCTCACACTATTTTGTTCCTTCTGCAAAGTGAACCGTACAAGACAGCGTTCTTGCAGACATCTCATCAGGACAAAGTACACTTGAGCTTGTTAAAAAAAGTAATTATGTGTGATGAAAATTTCTGCGGTGGAAACGTCTGCATTTGCAAGAAAACACATTTAAACCTCATTGAAATGCTTCTTCCACATTTTTCCAATACTCTGCTCAGTAATTATGTGAAAGAATGCAACGATACAGTCACTTCTGGGCATGGAAATAAGCGCAAGCTCTCCACTCTCCAAAAATAATTTTCTTGTCTCCTTTTTACTTTAATTATCCTGAAAGTATAGTCAATTTAAATCCGAAACTGGTCCTCAACATGGTTCTTGTACATATTTTGTTATACACTTATGTGGGCATGGAAATAAGCACAAGCTCTCCACTCTCCAAAATTATTTTTCTTTTCTCCTTTTTGCTTTAAATATCTAAAATTCCAGTCAATTTAAATTCTAACGTTGTCCTTAATATGGTCCTTGTACATATTTTGTTTATTCAGTTAATTTGTTTTAAGCCCATTCTTTTTTAAATCAAGTTCTTTTCATGTCGTCTTCGCTCATCAGCTACCTCTCTAGTCATTTCAAACTACACCATGAACGTAATATTAATTCAGAGTACCTAGCTAGCTGACAAATAACTTTATTTTCTTCAGTTTAACTCTCTTCAAGTACCTTTAAATTTCTTCCCCTTAAGGTGTCAAACTTTTGCAAAGTAAATACCCGTTTAAATAAAATAATTAATAGAGCGCGCCAAGTGAAGAAACTGGGATTGTCTAAAAAAACCATTCATTGAAAGCAGAGAAAACCAAAGCACACCATCTTACGGAAGAAATAGAAAATTTCAGTGGACGGGACATAAAAATTCACAAAGAGAAGACTCTAACTTCAACGCAGCACCTCACTGACAATTTGAGCTTAAAGCCCTGCACATCTCTTTCCGTTTATTCCTTTAAAGTATCAATGAACTGATCGTTAGACACATGTAACCTTTACATGTAATCATTAACTAAATTCTCATATGTTGTAATACCAGTAACCAGACTCATTATTTAAATATTTCTTTGTTCCAAAACATTAGTCACATTTTTGTCGGTTCTGGTTCGAAGCTTCAGCTTTTTAAACAAGCGCCCTTTTGCGGCTTACCTAACTATGTACCTTGTTCAGTTTTCTTGAATTAATGTTTTTCAATTTTTTTCCTCTCGGTTTTTACGCACTTTTTGGCTTAGGTACCTTCAGCTAGAAGATTACCATGTTGTGCTTTTGATTTTCTGATTTTCTCATAGAGGTTTTGGGTTTAATGCATGTTGTATATAGTGTATCATTGTAAATACTCCGGCTTTCCTTTAGCCGCACTGTGGTTTCTTATCCGCCAATTTCTTAGTTCCCCGGAATTCACAACTTTCCAATTACCTTTTAAAAGTAGCTTTGATGTAGTGTTTTATGCAGTCCTGCTTTTGGCCAGAGTACGATTCCAGCCTCGGTAGGTTTCACTGATATTCTTATAGTTCCTGCAATTTTAAATGTGTTAGTACCTTGCACCTGGTATAAATAGATATGTTTTCTTCACTGACTTTCCCAATCACTCTCAGGATTCTAGTCAAACTACATGTTCTTAGTAGGTACCTTCATGGTTTCTCCTTACAGTTCTATTCTGATATAGAATAAGTTACAATAAGTAGAATAAGTAATTATAGTTATGGATGCCACCTTCGTTCTCCATAACATATTCCATAAACAATTCCTTACTTAATTCTAGAATTTATCTCTGTACTTAGTAATTTCACGATTTCACCTGAGTACAAAATGATAAGGAAACAACAGACAAGGTTGAAATAAAATAACCCATTTGCTGCTTCATGAAAAATTTACCCAGCATGATTAATAATAAAATTGAAACAAATCAAAATCACTTGTTAATTGATTATTGCATTTTCTTTATTTCAGATTTGAGCTTTCAGCTTTATCACGCGAACAACACACGCAGATATAGGTTAGAACTTTTACGAGCAGCTCACGGATGACGGTGAAAATAAGTCACCATCTCATCAACAAAAACCGGCCTCTTCGGTCTCCGAGAATACAGTGTTGCCATTCGAACATTCTAGCCTGGTGTAAATAGGCCGTGCCTGGTGTCAAGCGGTGATGGTGTGGACTTGTTTTAGGTTTCGGTCTGTGGCAACACTGAAGGGTGGTCTGATTGGCCCATGCTTATTTTCGAGTTTATTTCCTTACAAGTGAATGAAATAAGTTAAACTCTTCGGAAGTATCATCTCCCAGTCATTCTGAATCTATCAATATATGGTTATCTAGGGTTTTGTGTAGGCGTTTACTCTGTGGAGTGACTTATTGAATAATTGGTTTTGGCGGTCGATTCAAAATTGAACCGTAAAAAAGACGGTTTTCTAAAGATTTATTTTTGCTTGAACTATGAATCAAAAATCAATTCATACCATCTGATAGATCTTTTTGGGCCCGTTCTGGCCATATAGGGGGTTATGGGGTTTTGAGCGACGGTATAAGCGGTATTTAACCGAACATGCGAGAAATCCTGCTCAGAGCCTTTTTCGCGATGTTCGTAAAAAATATAAGTGGTCCCGCTAGCCAACTGCTTCTGGGGTTTTAAACTTGACCGGGGTGGCTATCGCCACTTATAATGTCGATGAAGCACATAGAGTACGTCGAATTCGTGGATGCTGGGGTGAGTATGAGTTTTGGAGATAGAAAGTATGTCGTTCAAAAACATCAGTATGTCGTTCAAGCACATAAAGTATGATGTTAGAACCCATACTCGCCCCAGCATCCACGAATTCGACATACTCTATGTGTTTCATTGACATACCTTTTTCTCCGTGCACCAGTGGCGAGGCGTGCGATTTGGCAACGTTCTTTTATCTCCGCTCAAACTCATTAGAACGGTCGAAATTCCTGGTCATCGCCGATGACTGAAGCATTCGACCTTTTTGGTGAATTTAAATGGAGAAAATACATGGTTGCCAAAATTCACGCCTCGCCACTGATTACCACCATAAATGGCGGCATGCTATGAGCTATGTGGCAACCATGATTTCTACCATTTAAACAAATGCAAAAGAATCGATTTCTCAGGAATTCGGTGAATCCCCTGAAGATCGATTATTTTATGTAGGTGTAAATTGAAAGAATTCGTTGTTGCCACATTGCACGAGCCGCCACTCCTTTTTACTCTTTAAGGGTGATTTCACAATGACGGGAATTGGAAGTCACCAGGCCGCCGCACTGTGTGGTATTTGACCGAAAAAGTTGGCATAAACTGTTTCTACTGTCCAAATAACTTGAAATTTGATATTCGGGGGTACTTTTTAACGCTGAATTCAAATTTCACATCAGTTTTTCAAAATTTGAAAATCCAAGATGGCCGCCGACAAATTTTTGGCTAATCGGTCGGCAGCCATCTTGGATTTTCGAATTTTGAAAAACTGATGCGAAATATGAATTCAGCGTTAAAATGTACCTTTGAATACTGAGTTTCAAGTCATGTGGACGGTGTTGCCAAATTTCACTCTTGTAACGATGTAGCCCTTACAACACGTAAAAACGAGAATTTCGTGAAAAAACGCAAAATTCGAACTAATTTTCCCGGAAAAGCCGCATTTTTCCGCAACTTCTGACTTCAAGGCCTATTAGTACGCACTAAGGACTACCATTTCTCATATATATATACCCGCGGGATGTGGCAGGATCATTGAACTTAAGTTCTCTTGAAAATCGGAAAATTTACGTTTTTAGCTAAAAACTTTGAAATAGCAAAAAAATATCAAGTTCAAATTAAAATTGGATAAAATAGGCAAAAACTGATCGTAAATACCTTCAGGAAGACGATCCATGTACAAAAATTTTGTTCTGACTTCATTTGAAACACTTTTTTTTTACTTTGATTATAGTCTCGTGCTGAGGCTAAATTTAATGGTGGTAAGACTGATTTTTCCCCTGGTGGATTCTAGTTAAATTAATCTAGTTTAGACCCGCTAAATACAAGTTTCTAATGCAAAAATTTATGTAGATTCCGAATATCACAACAGTTTTTCCCAATAGCGACTTTTTTTTTTTTTTTTTTAGTTTATGCCAGATTTTTTGGTCAAATACCTGCACATGGTGCGCCGCGCTGGCCGGTCAGGGGATTCGGACCATTAGGTATGTAAAGAATAAAAAGTTAAACAGCTGTGGTTTTTCATCGAAACTTACTGTCTGAGGGAGGAAAAAAAATCATCATGGCCGTGGAATATACAGGGTGTCCCAAAATTCATAGCAAACCTTTTTACGTCACGTATTTTTGGGGTCGAAATAAGACTTTTTTTTCCTATAGACATGGGTCCGAAATTGTAGTCTTTTCGATTTTGTCAATTCTTGGCCGACTTCTCCAACTTCAGGGACGATTTTCTCGGAAATAGTTCGCGAAATAGAAAAACTTGTAGGACCAAAAATGCATATTTTTAAACGAACTTTTGAATAATGCTAATCGTTTTCGGGTTTGATGAAACCAAAAGCATGTTTTCACATAATTAGGCCAAAAACAGTGAGAAAAATCAAGAAAAACCCCCAAAAACCCCCCTCAAATAAAGGCATACAGCATTTTCACAGCCAAAATCGGCAAGAGCGCCTATAATTACATCAGAGCATCGCTCCTTACTAGCATTTAGAACAATTCACGAGGGAGTTGACAAATTTTCAATCTGTTTTCGGAAACTTTGCAACGGTGTAACTCGAAAAGACTACAATTTCGGACCCATTTTTAAAGGGAAAAAATTCTTATTTTAATATTTTGACCCCAAAAATACGTGGTAGAGAAGTTTGCTATGAATTTTAGGACACCCTGTATTACAATTTTTCAGGCAGAATTCGTATACTTACCTACTTTGTTGCTGTTTGGCGATAGTAGACCAATTGCGACCGAGAAATTTTATGTTCCGATTCTCTGTGAGGAGTGTCAAAAAATCAGTTATTCCGATTATTTACTCCGACAGTATGTAAAATACTTTTTTTTTTTTTTTTTTTTTTTTTTTTTTTTTTTTTACGCCGCACTCTCAGCGAATCATTCTCAATTTGTGCCAATTAAAACAAACATACGCACAGCTCTTTCTGATTCTTCTTTCCTCAAAAATAAAAGCGTTATCAGCTCAAGAGAACAATTAGATAGGACAAAGAGTAAAGATTATTAAAGGGGCATTTAATTGAAAAGCCATAGGCAGCGTGATAAAGACGAAGACCTAGCTGATAATTTAATGTTTCTCGATTTTGATAGCAATAATAAGCAATTAAAAGATTTCATACAAACAGATTCGTTTGAAGACACCTGAGCAGTAGCATCGTGTGCAATCTGGCAACACTGCATTTTTGCAATTTGAACGCATATAAAATCTCGATTTGAGGGAGTGAACTGTGAACCTCCAATAGTTAGACCTTTTATACGGGTTTGAATGGACGAAATACGGTGTTGTCAATTTGCACGCGACGCGACGCCTACGCAGTATGCACCTGACGCTTTATTTCCACACCTCCACGAAAAACTCCCGACGTACTATGACTTTCAAAAGAAAGTTCCCTGATCGAAATGTTTACTCCTTTAAATCTCGGCAACCATTAAACAATTTTGCGGCTTTCAAGTTTTTAAAGACTAATACTAATAGGGGTCATTTCGCGAAAGATGGCAGATGACAGCTCGGGTTTCCTGCTGCACTGTTGGTACTCTCGCGCATCGAAATTAGAGCTTAAAAACATAAAGACTTCTATTAATACTATAGCTACTCATGAAAAGATAATATTAGAAGTATTCACAAAAACAAAAAACTCGCATACGCAGTAAACAAGGCAGTCTGTCATTTGCCAACTCTTGTGAAATGACCCATCTAAGAATGCCCCTTTCAGAGTGCAAAATCGAAACTTCTATTGGAAACAACGGGGAAAATAACAATAAAAATTTTGACCAAGGTAGGTACTTTCTTTTGAAACCTATAAATTAAAAACTGCCCATTGTCCCAATGGGCAGTTCCATCATTTTATGGTACCCTTTGTACCAATCCATTTTAATCCTTTTCGCACCTTAAACAAATTATAAAAATATGAATTAATTCAAATTTGAAGATGCCATGTAATGAAAACTTTTTCTTCGGGCTGGGGAGCTGTCGTGCCCCAGTTCTAACTTGTACTTAGTTTCAAATAACACTTGTTCCGAACAAACTTCAAAGACTAGAAAATCATTTTAGACGTTGACGCTCGATGTGGATCCAAGCAGAGAGACGCAGGACGGGAGTGGAAAGCTCAACCCTTTCAATACCACGCCCGAATAGCAATATATGTAGATTATAGGTACTTCGACCTTCAAAAGAAATTCCTCTCATAAAAACCGTTCTTGATAGAGTCGTCTATTATTTTTTAAAGAGTTTCAGATTTTTTAAGGCATGCTTCCGAGCGGTAATTCTGTGAAACCGCGAGTACCTAAAAATTGCTAAATTCTTTAAAATTGACTTGAGTTTTGAAAGAATAAAAAATTCTACCAGGATCCTTTCTTTTGATAAGCATAGTGCAAACATTGATCTCAATTTACTGCAGAAAACAAGCGTCCAAGCGAGAAAAAAGAAGGGAAGGGGGTTGCTTCGTATGGGGGGGGGGGGTCATGTTATACTCCCTACATTTTCGGAATCATTTTCAATTGTGATCGCAAAAATACAACTGTCTACGGGACGGTCTTGATTTTTGAAGCGTTGAAATTGCGGGTGTATTGTTCTGATGAATTCATTAAAATATTTGACAAAAGACGAACTCGGTGAAAACTTAGCTCTGATGTGCAGTGGTGTGTGGAAGTAAATAAAAAAAGAAACTAACTAACAAAACCACTACTTAATATAACGAGAGTACTTTCTTCCGACTCTCTTCCGTTAGAAGGTATGTCTCTTTCCTTCCGCGCGGAGTCTCGGCGCAGAGTCAGTATGCGAAGATGATGAAAAGTATCGAAACTCCGAGAAAGTCCTGAAAATGGCTCTCTGAATTCCTGAGACCAAATAATGTAGTGGCTGGCTTGGTGGTCCCGAAAAGACGTTGAATGTTGCGCACTGTAGTATGGTTTTAAGGTGATTCCAGGTGAAACTTTTCCAGATTTCAATCCGATGGATAGCGCCACTTGTCGCTTTACGGAAAAGTCATGTTTTTGGCGTTTTGAACTGAAACCATAGATTACTTAAACGCAACATCCAACAACGTCAGCACCTGCGAAATTTATTTATTAATTTTTTGAGCCCAAAACGAGCAAACTTGGTTTAGAATTAAAGCCGTAAATTATGAAATTCATTTCGCCATAAGCATTGTGAGTGAAAGTGAGAGCGAGTGATAATATACGTCTATCTGCCCCTCTCGCACTCATTGAGGCTTATGGGAATTTTCGTATTTCATAATTTTCCAGCATAACATTTGAGTGTTTCAGCTTGAAACTTTCAGGATACCTTCCTGAAGTATGCTCGCAGGTGCTGACGTTCCTCAAATTCGTATTTGTAGCGTTTTGAGGCTCTGTAGAATGTTTATGATTGAAAAATCAGTAAATAAAAACCGGCTCAAACCGAAATCTACATACTAAGAGCTTTCAAATGGTACCAAGTTTTATAAAAAAAAATATTTTTTTTTAGAATTTTTAATTTATTTAAAAAAAAAAAAAAAAAAAAAAAAAAAAAAAAAAAAAAAAAAAGTCATTTTCCCATTTATTCTAATGTATTTCCGAAAATCTTAGCACATACAGTCAATCAGGCTGCGGCGTAGCCAGTAGCAACATGCGAGTTTAGTCCCACTCTTCCCCTTCAAATTCCCCGCCCTAAAATCGGCCTTATGTCCAGTCTAGATAGTATTAGAAGTCTTAACGGAGAGCAAGGGGTCAATATCACTGCGCTGCTTTTAGGTTGTGTGTGAGTGTGCATATATGGAGGCGTTCGGCAAACAGTTCACTGTATTCATTCTAGCGCAATATTTACCTCATTCGCACAGGCGACGCACTATGGTCAGAGATCGAAAAATAAGTGGCAAAAAAGAAATCACAGAAAAACAGCCATCAAAAATCATCGTTTTCGACCTTTTAAGGTTAATTCAAAACTTTTCAATGACATTTCTTTACTCTGTTCACGATAAGAAGGTGGATGAGACTTCAGGTAATAATGCACTATTTAGCAACAGTGCGTCTATGATGGCTACTCCAACCCTTTGCAGTGGCCGTTGTTCTCCCGAACTCTCTCTTGACACGGAGGATTTCCAAGAACCGACACACGCAAAAATTTACACACGTCCAGTATAGATTGCGAACGATCAAAAATACGAAAAAACGGACGAAATTTTCGCTCTAAAGGGCCAAAACTCGGCAAAAATAGTCGACTTTGAATATTGATGACTCCCAGAAATTCGTATTTTTCAGTACTAATTAAATTCAGGATATTTCGTCAAATATCGAATTTCTGAGAGTCATCAATATTCAAAGTCGACTATTTAAGCCGAGTTGTGGCCCCTTAGGACGAAGACTTCACCCGTTTTTTCGTATTTTTGACCGTTCGCAATTTATACTGTGGACGTGTGTAAATTTTACAGTCTGTCGGTTCTTGCAAATCCTCCGTGCCGAGAGAGAGGTCGGGAGAACAAGGGCCACTGTGAAGGGTTGGAGAAGCCGGCATAGCCGCAATGTTGCTAAATAGTGCACTACCTGAATTCTCACCCGCCTTCTTATCGTGAACAGAGTATGGGTTTAAATTACTTGATAAGTGTACTAAGATTAATTTAAGAGCTTAAAATGAGTCAAATGACAAGGTTGGGGGGGAGGGGGGAACATCACCACTAAAATGTTTTAAACGCCAAAAAAACAACAATTTTTTGTGTCCAGAAAGATCTATTTTTCAACCCAGTGAGCGACGTTGCAGTGTTTTAGAAAATGTAGACACATTTCAAGGACATGAAAACCAACAGTTGTGGCTCCTCTCATCACCCCACCTCTGGCGTAAAAGTCTGTTGAATTATTGTTCAGTGTTTTTCTTAAAACCCTTCTTTGCACAAATCATGGAAAGAGACAAGTCAAAAGTAAAATCAAGAAAATCTCATTTCTAGTGAGATTTGATAATAAATATTTTGCAAAAATTCAAATGGATAAATGATAATGTTAATTTCATGATCAAGACCAGCTTCCATCAGGGGATAGAACTAAAATTTACTTGCTATGAACTCAAAGGTCCAAGACCCACGGTCAGTCCCCAGAAAAGGCGAGGCAATTCAGACTCTTTTGGAGTCCAGGTCCAGACTCCTTCATCAAGACCCACGTTTTTCAAGAGCCAGATTCACCCCTCCTATCCCACTGTTCCGACGGTGACGGACCACTGTAAAGGGAAGAGGCCGGTAAAAGAGATTTTGGAAACAGTGATAATAAAGCATGTAGTCTGGCAACGTTGCTTTCGGCTCATTCAAAACCCACAAAAAATATCAAACTAATTGTAAGTATCTAGGGATAGGCGATGACCACCAGATTTATCCTTTTCTATGGGTTATATGGATGAACTGCAGTGGCGTGCAATTTGGCAACAATATATTTAAACTCATGTAAAATATCGAATTCAGGGGGTGCACAGTGCACAAGGAAAATTCATATATTTAATGAGTTTAAATTGAGCAGTTGCATTGTTGCCAGATGGCACGCGACGCCACTGATGAACTGCCACGTTGCCAGATGGCACACTTTGCCACTGGGTACATGATAACCTACAGTCATTACAATGCCCATTCAGCTAGAGGTTATTTCACAGAGATGAAAGGTCCCCCAGTTTCCTACGCCTTAGGATCATTAGCGTCTCTGTGCATTAAAGTCAGTGCGCAGTACTCAAGTAGATCTGTCATCTGCCAACACTTGTGAAACGATCTCTAGTCAACTCCAGAGAGTATGAGGGTAATCTGAAGTAAAAAGAATAGACAAGTAAGTCCCATTACAACTCTATTCACCTAAGCTACTATATATATTATAGTTCAATTTTAATCACAGTCAATGAGTACAGAGGTGTTAATCCTACGGCAGGGTCAGATCATGACCCTCAGCGATAGGGCTGTTTCATTGAGTGTTGCTCTTTGGGAATGTAAGAAAAATTAAAGATATTGGTTGCCCATCGCACGGGGTTGGGGTTTTAGCCCTTTCGATGCAGAATGTATGCAACTTTCGGTTCCACTGCCTCAGGGAGGAAACCCTTAAAAACCAAAAACCGATTCCCCATACAGTATAGCAGGCCTGCAGAATCTTCCACAACCTCTGTATTCTTTTGCAATCCCAATTTTTTTTTTCCCCGCACAAACTCAGTTTTGCCACACTTTTTGCAAAAAGGTTGCCACAAAACTTTTAATTTTTGCCACAGTTTCCACAAATTTTTTAATTTTTGCCACAATTTGCCACAAAATTTCCTACTTTGCCACTCTGATCACGCGATCCGAGATTGTCGGATAGGGAATATTCTGCAGGCCTGCAGTATAGACACGTGAGGATCCATATGGATAATGTACGCTTGTACGGATCTGTACCTACAGAATCAACACATTTATACACACCAATCCATTCGATAACAAGACCATACTGTTTAAAGAATTGGTCATTGACCTGTACGGACTATTTTTACCAGAGTAATGATAAAAAAAAAATTAAAAGAAGAAACTCAATAAAAGCTCCATGATCAGCTGCTATCATAGCAGTTGTTTCAGGGTGGAAAAGGAAAAGAAAATCAGAAATAGCGGAAACCTACCCTTATACATTCATTTATATCTCCTTACAAATCATTAGCATTAATGGTAAAATTTGGATAATTAACGTTATAACTAGTCTTCATTAGCGCAGTGGCGTTGACTGGAAGAATTCACCAAAAATAAATGAAACTGCCAAATGAGGATGACATGTTTCTTTAGAGTTGGCCAAACTGTAAAGATTATGTAAAAAGCTGGGTTCATATGTGATATGTTTTCTTTTCAATTGTTGCGGCTTGTTCTTCACCAAACTTTGGAGTTTGCAACTCTAAAAAATTGTGTTGGGCTAGTCCAAAGTTGAGTTGACCGCATAAGTAAAAATTTTGGTTATTCCTTAACTCAGGTTTCACTCAACTCAGGATCAAACCTGCGAAGGAGTCAGCAAACTCTGAGTTTATGGCAATGGTGCCTTAGGTCAGGTAATGCAAGAAAGGCAACAGAAGTTGTCACATCACATTTTTAGAGGGAGAAGACAGGAAAAGTATAATAAAAGAAAATGAGTTTAACGGGTAATTTTTTCATCTATTTTTGACTTGAAAGTTGAAAAATGGAGAATAAAACATTAATCCTCAGGAAATTTAAGGACAGCATGTTTCAAAAAAAATCAAGAGCACCTCTCATTTCCGTTGCCTCACCTCCACGAGCCGCCACTGGCTGCATGTGCGCAGCATAGCCGTCACCACACTAAGTGAGAAGTGGCTGTCATTTCTTCCGACACATCAGAGAATAAGAAGAAAATAAATCTTCACCAGGAGGAGCTAGCTCTCGCGACAAGAGGGTCACCCATACGTATAACATGTACTCAAGTCATTGTTTCTACCCAATGGTTCGTAATCACCCTATAGTGTTGTAAGTACTCACAAAACAGACTGTTTAAGCGAAGTAGGCAAATGCAGGTTGGCATGACCCAGAAAGTAAGGAGTCTCCCATGAACATAGGGGTGATTTCACGATAAAGGGAATAGTTGAGCCTTCAACTCTTGAAAAATAAAAGATGATCAAATTCCAATATTTACAAACAGAGTGTTAATTATTGGTGTCAGTTGATCTTTTCTAGAATGTACTGACCTTTAAAGCCGAAAGGGATGCCGTGGATGACAACCAGCGCTGTCCACTGCCTGAATCATAGCACATTTTTAATACGTAACAAAGTGCACACTAGAGGTCGCCACCCATTCTGATTGTGACTTCCTCCCCTCCGCAACTCATTCAAAGTCCAGTTTTGCCATTTGAGTAACTATTCAACTCAACTAAAGATGAAAATTGGCACAGCAAAGGTATTTTATTGCTTGGTGTACAGAAATTGCCCCTTAAATCTAAGATTCACTCTTAACGATAGTAACAAAGTGTACAAATTCCGCCAGAAAAAGTGTGATGTATTCCACGACAATGATAATTTTTTCCTCCCTCATACGCGGTTACAATGAAAAATCACTGCTGCTTAACTTGTTGTCCTTCATATTTGGTCCAAAGCCCCTAGTCTAGAGGTCGTTTCACGAAAGTTGGTCGATGACAGATGGGTTTGTCTACTGCGCAGAGACGAGTTTGCGATTTCGAGCATGTGCAAGAACGCAAACACATCTTTGCCCAGCGAGCCACATGATCTGTCATCAGCCTTCTTTTGTGAAACTAGCTCTGCCTGGTGATATACAATTCCCTTAATCGTGAAATCGCCCACAGACATAAAGTAGAAAAACGCTCGTTGACATGACTCCGGATGTGAGAAGACTTGCGTATATAATCACGGTTAAAACTAAAGACTTTGTGACCAAAAAAATTTACTTGAAGCAGAGAAAATCGACATCAGAAGGTGGAATGGAAAAGAAAACATTTCAGAAGTAGAATTTAAGACTGCAAAGTGAAAGAAATACTGGATTTGTGCTTTCAACCAAGCCACAGCTAAATGCCTCGACATACACAAGAAAACAGGACGGATCTAGAGCACACTTAAGGAAGAGGCTAGTAGTATTCAAAGGGGGGGGATAATATTGGTTTCACCAGTATCCGATAGATATTTAGTGCCAATTTGATGTATTTCTTCGGATTTTTGGGGGGCCATGGCCCCACAGTCCCTCCCCAGTATCCGCCCCACGCAAGAAACCAGAATAGGATTTACAGAACTATTGTGAAGCAAAGTTTCCAAGAAACTGGTTCGCTTGAAATAAAGTCCAAATAAATTTTCTATCAAGAGGAAAGTTAAGATTAAAATTCTACGGGACAATGCAGGACAAATAACAAGTGGACACTGATGAGAGAAGCTTGCTGTTGATAAAGTCATATAGGGAGCACGTATACATCGGAACAAAGAGAGGAGTTTTGAAACAGGATGCACGATATGCTTTTAAGACTTGGTATTAGTGACGGCACAATCACAACACTCAAGTGGCGCTTGTATTGCAAATTCCATAGGCGTGTTGATGACCTTACAACGCACGTGAAGGGAACCAGACTTTCGCCGAATAAAGGCGAAACAAGTTAAACTATAATAATACTTGGTAACAATTAATTATAAAAGGGATCGGAAAATGAACGGTCAACACTGACGAGACATTCAAAAGTTGAATCCTTGAAGCGTCCAAATGTTGCGTATTATGATGATCGCGCCGGGAGGTAGGTCAGCCATTTTCTTGAATAACATTCAAACCAAAACACACTAGAAAAAGAAACTTTACCTCGAATTGCCATTGAGCAGCCTGCAATAATTGTTTCGCTTGCTCCCTTGCACAGCCAGCGGCTGATACAAATTGATTTATCATCACTTGTTCACGTAGCGAGTCCATTTTTCAAAGTAAAAGCAAAATTATTTCACACCGGGATCACGAGGAGTAGACACAACAATCACAATAACACACTGATAAACTAATCAAAACAAAAGTTGTTTTCATTCTGCTCCATTCAATGACGTCAATCCTGGCTTCTGATTGGTCTGCGCGAGTATGGTTTTTTTCCTTTATTTATGATGAGTCGCCGATAAATGGAGACTTGCTGAGTTGACAAGTTGAACAATTACTTTTTAATATTTATTTATGCCTCTGTGAATTTTCTTTATCCATTTTTAATAGCATTTACGTTCACGTCTTCCATTAAATTTGAAATCAATGAAAAAAATTGTTATTCTTATTCAATTGCAAGCAGTGTAATTCGAAAAGTTTGGATCAAGCAGGCAACATTGTGTCTGCTCCCTATTTCCCCCTCTCCAAGTACCCCTCAGCCCCACCCCAAAAAAATTCAATGCCTCCCATCAAAACTTCCCCCACCATGGCCATGGTTGCCCCTTCGCCCCCTACACCCTAGAATCCCCTACAACCGCACCGCACCGGCTTTCCCGATCCGAAAGGAAACGTAAATATTGTTTTTCCCTCCTCCAAGTTTTGTGTCACGAAGTTGTGACTTACTTATTTGAAAATAAAATTTTCATTAGTTTTATTTTATGATTACCGTGTAAGTTACTTTTTATATCCTCTATCAAGCAATTAAAGGATGATAAACTTCTTTTTCATCCCAATTATTCCATTTGTTTACACATTTTACAGGTTATGTTTTTCTTTGTGCATTTGTGCTCCTAAATTTTTATAGATATCTGTATATTCCAATTTTATCGCAAGTTTCAATAATAGCATTTTACTGCTAATGCATTATTTTTGGAAGTATGACTTCCTCTTTTAGTCTAGTCTCAAGTTTTCATGTCTGTTTTTAAGATATTAAGTCTGCAACCTCAGCATTTAGCGCTTATTGTGATAAGTGTGATGATCAGTAATGTTTTTTGTTCATTACTATACATTTTTATGTATAATTTGTCTTTGGATCTCAGTTAATGGTTTACCTTATCCACACTGGTTTCGCCCACTCTTAGGTAATAATTTGATTGTATTACGTTACTGTCACAAGAAGCGATCTACTTTTGAAACCAGCGCTCTAATACTTTTTCCTAATCTTTTGATGTGTATTCTAACCTTTCAGCTTGGAGTTATGGGGCCTGATTTTGATGTCGTCGACTACTGTCGCAAATTGAAAAGCAATAAGAATCCACCATACACCTGTCCTATTGTAGAGTGCGGGAAATCATATAAAAGCATGTGCGGCTTCCAGTATCACCTTGTTCACTTTGATCATTCTGCGCCTCCTCCCACACCGCCAGTTGGACCATCATTATCAAAATTAAGTAAGCATGCTAGTTTTCTCTGCCAAATCTCAAGTAGTGGAACTGAGAGAATCGTTTGAATTTTGGAATTCAATTAGTAGTTTGAATCAAGAACAAAAACCTGTAATTAGCTCCAAGTTGCCACATAGTTTAACTGGCAATGCTTCTTTCATTTGGTATTTCATCTACAAGGAGGGTCAAATTCTGAAGCTCTGAATGCTATCTGTCCGAAAAATTTAAGAAAAAAGAATAGAGCAAGAGAGGCTTTAATTACTTACTCCTAAACTTGAGGCAAAAGGAAAAATCAGCTGCTTACCTTTGTAATGGGTCTGCTACAAACTTTTGCCACAGCAGTATGAAACGCTGTTTCCTATGATGAATCACTTAAAAGCGTCACTTTGCAAGCATTGAAAAGTCTCAAAATCCTTGTCTTAAACTCAATACATGCTTTCATAAAAATTCAAAGATAGCAGTTGTGTGAGTGAGTAGCAATGAGGGAGTCCCATCTAATCACAACTTTCTATGCTGAGGTAAGTGATTCACTTCAGAGGAAGCTGCGCAATTACATGGGACTCCCCCGTTGTGACCCGCTCATACAACTGCCATATTTGAATTTTGTTGAACGAATTCTTTGAGTTTCGTCTCAGGATACAACTTGCATTGCGCTGACTATAGGTCAACCCCTAATCAGATAATCTAATCCACAGAAGAAGGGTTGGATATCCATCAATCTCAAGAGATGAATCAATTGCCTCTGTGCAGGCAAGGGTGAAAAATTCAATCAAAATCTGTCATGTAACTTTTGTTTCTTTCCATAATGTGAGGATCATTTTTCAATCAATAACCTACCTGTAATAAAAATTGTCCTATCCCCCTCAAATATTGATAGAGGGGAGTTCATTGTGTGTGTGTGTGTGTGTATCTATGAAACACCAATTTCTATTAGTCTTATTATTCATTTATTCAGGCAAGAAGAAACGTAGAAACTCCAAAATTCTTCCATCTCCTGTAGAGCCGGTAAGTCCTCCGCCCAGAGAAACATTAACTTATGCAGAATCGCAGATGATGGTTGAATTTGAAGTCAATGGAAAATTGAAACGAGTAAATATCAAGAAAGCCTTGCCTATCATGTCCAAGCAAGATTATGAAGAAAAGTATGGAGTGACAACAGAGGTAATCATCTGGACAATACTCATTTTTACCCCTCGAAATTGTCAGTCTAGATTTGTAGTGTTAACTCTTTGTCTTACAGGCTTATGGACTGCAAAATAACTTCAAAGTTTCAAGTAAAGCTTTTTTTGTACCTGTTAATGAAAAGCCTTGAAAAGTTTCATCTCTGATTGGCTGCTGAAAAGTAAAGCAAAATTATAATACTTTATAAATAATAATTATAAAAAATGTTAAGAAATTTTCGGCCAAAACTTTTTGGGAAAATATTGATGAAATATTGATTAAAAAAAATATCGGGTCTTTCTAAAACTGTTTGTGCAATCAAAGGGTGCAAAATGCGCCTGATTATGCAAAATTTTGGGTCAGGAGGAAATTAAAATTTAAGTGTAAAGAAAAAAAAATCATCTTCAAATTTTTTAAGTTCATGGAGAAAATCCAGGATCGCATGAGACTTCCGGGCGGTTTGGAATATTTTGCACCTCTGAATTTTCGATTCCAGCATTTAATTTCCTATCGCTTACAATTTTTATAGATATCATCAGTAGCATCTGCTATTGCTCTTTCAAAAAGTCAAGAAGCTATCGCCAAATTACCTCAGCCTTGTTTCCAGGAGATATCAGAATATAACATCTCTGATGCTCCACCTCAACCCATCGCATATGTAAGGTAAGCTGAGACCACTAAGCAACCCTTTATTTTATTTGTTCTTGAAGTAGGAAATCAAAATCTCAGTTCTCAAGAACTGCCACTAAATCCGTTCTATCAAACAAGCTATTTTTTTTACCTAGAGTGGTAGTCATATTGGTAACCAGCAAAACTGACTTTAAGGATTTTGAAATAATGGTTAAAATGTAAATTTGTCTATTGCTATGCTAGTATTTTGGTGCATGATACCATTTTGTTTGCATCGTTGCAGTTCCATCAAAATACTAGAGAAATGGTGGGAAAAATTTCCTTTAAACCGGAACCTAAAAATCCTCCGAAGTTGGTAAACGCCATGCCAGAGACAAATAGAGATGGAGCACTAACTGGTTGCAGCAGAGGTACGCCTGTTTCTCGCGGATTCATCGAAATCGTCGTTAAACACAAAGGTAAACACAGAGGGGATAGGCTGGCTGAAGTGAAGCAGAGGTTGCTCAACAGCGCTCACCGTTCAACACCATGTGACGATTTTGATGAATCCGCGAGAATTCAGCCTGCCTCAAATCTTCCCTATGTATTTTAGTGTAGGGGGTCCGTCTCTATTTGTCTCTGGTAAATGAAGGTTACTCATAGACTGTTGCAGTAAGAGGCGGGTATTCAAAACTGACCAACCTAATACTGACTTAAATATCATCCAAGCCGATCAGATTTCTGGATTTTAAATTTTCTGCTTGTCACTGAAACAGTACATGAGACTGCTACTAGTGCTACTACTGTAGATGAATTTATAGCTTGTTGATTTTATCTAAATTCTCCCTCATGGTTGTTGGAGTCTTCAGTTTTTTTTTGTTTTTTTTTTTTTTTTCAATAGGAAAACAACAGTAACCCCTAATCTGATTCTAAAGAGAACAAAATGTACTAAAAAATTTTGTTTGGAATGTCTTCCATACAGTTGACTCTGTTGGAAGTCATTTCAGAAGTACAGGCGCACCTAGACAGAAAATCTTTGGAATTTTCTAGTTAATTTTATTTTTCTTATTACGTAAACTATTGAATGAAAATGAATTTAAGTGCTGGCTGCATGTCGTTGCATGTCAATATTTCAACTGATTGAAGGGACAGACTATTATATGTGAGGTTACCACTTTGGCTGCAAACGTTAAATCAAAAATTTAAACACATTTTTCTCAAAACTGCATTATTCTGTATATGCAGTTCGATCGGAAAGGCTCTCACATATTGGCCTGTGTACATCAGACATTTTGGTGTGGAACAGAGAGTGCCTAATGGATGCAGGTTTTATTGTATGTCTCATTTTTTTCCAATGTTTTACTGGAACCTCCATTTCCATTGTTTGTAAACAGGTTCATTGAGCGTTCAGTTGAGGAATTGGACGGAGAAGTAGAGTATGATCTAGATGAAGAAGATGCGGCATGGCTAGCCATAATCAATGAGCAACGAGCTGTCAACAGTTTGCCTGAACTATCCGTAGATTCCTTTGAGCTCTTGATGGATCGTCTGGAAAAAGAATCTTACTTTCAAGTAAGGCAACGTCTTAATCTCTCCTCATTTTTTGTCTCTTATTCATTAATGTCCTTCCATTCTTTTTTCTTGCATAAAACTTTTTGAAGGTTAATTTCTTTACTTGTAAAGCAAAGCCTCTTGAGGATATTGATGCAGTTAACAGCATTTTATCGTATCATGAATACTTAAAATGAATTAGCCAACATGCTGCGCATTTTGAGAAGAATTTTTTATCAAAATAACATAACTAATAAGGATATCGCTGGTTTGTTTTTTTTTTTTTTATTTTATTTTATTTTAACCTCTGTTTTTTACTTTTCTTGAGGTATCGGTGATTTTCCCAGGTAAACTTTGGTTTTCCCACAATCCTAGTTATTCTAGCTCTGTTACAGATTCTACAAGAACAAAGCTTTCGATTGATTAGCAACCATTCGCAATCAATTTCCCTGGTCTTTAGGAGTCAATGTTTAACTCACAACCTTTTTTCCAGATTAACTCTTTAAATCTGGCACTATTACAAACCCTTCTCACAAATTCTTCATCAATCTCAATAAATTGAATAAACTTTTCTCGTTTAGTTTGATGTGCATACAGATTTTTGTTAAAAATATGTCTAAAACCATGTTAATTTTATGTGATACAAATTTGTACTGTCAGGATACAAAGGGTTAAAATCATTAAATAAAGTAGGGGTATTTCGTCGATTTTTTGGGCTGAAAAATCGAAAAGTCGCAAAACAGCTTGATTACAGGCTTTGCACACGTGGAACGTCTGAAAAATCTTTTGCAATGGTCGCAGAATCAATCCGAGTACCTCTTCTTGAGATTTTGGTGCTTTGCCCACTATTCTGGTTCCGTTGCTGATTCCTCAAGAATGCAGCCTCTGATCATTTTGAGCCCACTCACAAATGATTCTTCAGGTCCGAATACATAAGAATCTGTGAACATTTTTGCTCTCAAAAAATTTAATTTACCTGCTCTATTTGTAAATTTAAAAAATTCTTTTTGAAAGTTTGTGCTTTTTTCCATCTCATCCAATTTATTCTTAACTCCTACCAGATGCAGTCAAGTCAAGCGGACAAACCGGTTATTGATGATGATGCTGTCTGTTGTATTTGTAATGACGGTGAATGTCAGAACTCCAATGTGATCTTGTTTTGTGACATGTGCAATCTTGCTGTTCATCAAGATTGCTATGGTGTCCCATACATTCCAGAAGGGCAGTGGTTATGCAGGTAATTTTACATTTTCTGACAATTTTTCTTGTTTTAAAAGATCTCAACTCTCAAGTTGAAAAATGGGAAGACTTACTTTAAAAACGCTTGTAAAACTCCAGAAATGGTTAAAAATTGGCACATACTGGTTATTTAAAGCTTCATTTTTGAGACATCCATTTCTCCCACTCAGCCTTTCTTCAGATAGGTACATTGGTTTCTTTGGTCGTATAATCTGGTCAAATGCAGGAATTTACTGTAGACAATTTTCTGAAAATTTATCGAATACAGAAGAAGATGGTTTCTTTTGAACCATCAATTTTTTTTTGTAAGTATAGGTGAAATTTCGATGACATATTGTAAAAAGAAAGATTGTTAAGGACGTAACTTGTCAGCGTCCTATCCGTAATGCTCTATTTTTTTCTGTATCTTAATAATAATAATAATAATCTTTATTCATACTTAAATTGAGCCGTATTCCAGGCTATTGTACAAGTCAAAATTAAATCTTAATGAGTTTCTTGTGTAACCCATGAGCTAATGGGTTGTTCTAAAGAGGTGATCTTTTTCTTCTCCGTAAGTTTTTGAGATTCCTCTGACCATAAACGTTTCAGTTTTGTCAGTTTTTCAGTCACTGTGTCCCATCTGTTATTAAAAGAATGGCTGCATTTTAACGCCCAAAGAAGGGCCAAAGTGAGCGTCTATGATTGGTTTAATGCTTTAGGTGTGGAACTTTTCTTGCTACTATGGATCTCAACTCAAGAAAACAAGTAGGAAGTTTTACTCTCTGAAAAATCTTGGTGCTGGTTCAGTTACCATTAACTGTCTATTGGAATCGTATTTTTTTACTCTTGATAAATATTTACTTCGTTTTGTGTTCTTTCAGGCGTTGCCTTCAATCACCCTCCAGAGCTGTTGACTGTGTTCTATGCCCAAACACTGGTGGAGCTTTCAAACAGACGGATAAAGGCCAGTGGGCTCATATTGTGTGTAGTTTGTGGATACCCGAAGTCAGATTTGCCAACACAGTATGTCATCTATTTTTATTAAATTATAACCTCGCTTACTCATTATTATATTTTTTTATTTTATTTTTTCTCATAATTCTTGTGTGAGAATACCTTGTTTGTCTTACTCCCTCTTTCGTTTTCTTCTTTTTACTCTGAAATGAATACATGAATGCATTTTCCTACAAAGGAAGGCACATATTACTCTCAACCAGCTAAAAGGAAGTCAACATTTTGAGAGCTCTTGTCTTTGAACTTAGATTTTTCTTCTTATTTATGTTATTAATTTTTTTTTAATGGAATTCTTTTCAAATTTTTCCTGATTAGGTTTTTCTGGAACCTATTGACAGTATTGAGAACATACCAACTGCTCGATGGAAGTTGACATGTTACATTTGTAAGCAGCGAGGCGTCGGAGCCTGCATCCAGTGCCATAAAAGTAACTGTTATAGCGCATTTCACGTAACTTGTGCCCAGCAGGCAGGCTTGTACATGAATATGGACACTGTCAAAGATACTTTAAATGGTTAGTACTTGTGAAAAATAACTTTTTTATAGTTTCAAAACTTCTCTTTTAATAGAAATGTATTTTGCTTTGTCATCGGTGTTTGCCCGTTAGTTTTCCGTCATCCAATCACCGTACAGCGCTAAAAATTTAGAAACTTTATGGTAATGACTACTTGGTGCACGACGAATGATCCGTCATTATCTGTCATCGGTGATGGCCAATTGATAGACAACAAACCAGACATCGTCAACGTTGATGGCCATCGGCTGATGGTTCTGCGTTGCGGTATTGAAAAATTAAATTAATAATCAAGGCTCTGCTCACTTTTGATGGCTATTAGAGAAGCTAAAATATGGGCGATGGCCAATCTACCGCTTTTGATGACTTTGTAAAGTATGTCTTACAATCAGATGAAGATTGAAAAAATTTTCAGGGACAAGTAGTTTTAATCAAATTTGAAAATTTTCTCAATCTCTGGATTCTAAGTTAGAAGTATATTTTTCAGTTAGTTGTACAATTAAACAGTTTTGGCAGTCCAAAATTCGAAATAGGTGGCTAATCCTTGTGTAATCAAAGCAACCTTTTGCGTTCGGCTTGCATACTTGACTGTCGAAACTTCTTGGAACATTACTGCTACTACTTCAACTACTTAATATAAATTTGTCAAAATTGGCCTCTTCCTGCTTGTTTAAGCTTCTCTTGCTCAAGAAGGAAGTAGAAGTAATTTTTAAAGCTGAAAAAAAAAAAATTAAATTATTAAATTATTTTTAAAGTAAATGATTAAATGATTTTTTTTTTAAATTAAATTATTAAATTAAATTATTTTTCTCCATTAAATTATTAAATTAAATAATTTTTCTCTATTAAACTTTTTATTTGTCTTGTTGTTTATTATATAGAAGCGGGGCCTGTACTAGTTCAAAAAACTGCATTTTGTGATGCGCACACTCCTGCGGATGCTGAAACTCGGCCTATTCTTCCACTTCAACAAGCAACTTCTGAAGAAAAAATGAAAAATGCTCGCAAACTACTAGCTAAGAAACGTATTTCTCTTCCAGTCATTTCCATTCCAACAATTCCACCTGACAGGTTTGTCATTTAGCTTCTTCCTATCACCTGCTTTAAGTTTTAACCCTTTGCCTGCTGGGTTAGGAATTCAGGTGCAGCCACCCCCCAGCTGAGTTAGGAATCGAAAATTATGCAAATCATTTTCAGATGGCCAAAAATCATTAGAAAAAAAACAAAAAAAATCATCCAAAATCATATTTGTTGATATACTCATTGCCTGCTACAAACGAGTATACTCGCTGCAAAAAATCCGTACCCCTGAGGCAAGCGCGATACCGACAAACTTAGGTTAACTTGGTTTTGTCAGCTGAGCAGAAGCAAAACATGCAGAGAAGAAACATATTTTAAAATCAAGGGGCAACGCATTCTATCGGAAACACTTGTAACTTGTAGTTCGTATCTTCCCCGACAGAATGCGTACCTATAGTCTGATGTTTAGTTCAATCGCAACAGCGCTACGGTCAGAAATTCAATGGAAGTCACGAATGCGAGTATACTCGGGCGTAGCTCTGAGGAACGGTTTTTTTTCCGCGAGTATACTCGTTCGTAGCAGGCAAAGGGTTAATATCAATTGAGAAATAGGAATGCAGGCTCAATTTTCCTCTGAAGTTTTGGCCATTTTTCAAATTTCTATGACTGGTTATCCTTTCAAGATTTAGTATGGATTAAACTATGATGATAGCTGTTTTGAAGTCCAGATTGTATTGATCCTCCTCTTCAAACTGCTAATTAATACAAACCCTTTCACTTTAGTTCTTGACCCTTATTGTGAATTAGGGTGATTCTTCAGTGTTTAGTGCGGATTTCCTCCACTAGAGCGCTACCATTCAATTAATTTAAAATTACAGATTTAAGAAAACAGAGTGTCTAGATAATCAACTAAAGAACGTCTCTGCAACAGAAATATGAATAAATGAATGTCTAACTAAGTAGATAGGCACTTCAGTGAAATTAACCCATTGACTTGCCTTGACGCGCCGGCACATCACAGACTCAAACGGCTAGAATTGCACAGACGGGCCAGTGCGTTACGGATTATTTTACCCATTGCGCTATCTGTCGGAATCTTGCGGAACTACCATGAAATAATTCATGACGAGCCGGCGTGTCAGTACCATTCTGACAGTTGAGTCTGTGAAGCGCCGGGGCGGTAGTGCAAGTCAATAGCCGGAAAAAAATGGTATGTCAATGGGTTAACAACATCAAAAACTCAAAAACTTAAAAATTAATTTGTTTAAGGAACAATAAAAGGTGGTCAAATTAATACAATTAAGTTCGACTAAAAGTGGTCAACGTTTACTTGCTGTAACTCTTTCATGCTCACGTATGCTTTTGAGACAGTATGATATTTAATCCAAAGCTTGTATCCCACCCATAGGATTCAAGAAATTGGATCATTAGTGAGCTTGCCGAAGAAATCTCAATTGATTCAAAGGCTGATCGCTTATTGGACTTTAAAACGACAGTTCCGCAATGGTGTGCCTCTATTAAGAAGACTTCAAAGCTCTCACTTGTCCAGGCGAGATCAGTCTCGTCCATCGGCCAAGGTATTCAGTGATCTTGTAAGTATTTCCACGCTTTCGGCTTGGCTGTCTCCTTCTTTTTTATTCATTATTTATTCAACTGCTCAGCTAATAAAATAAAAAGCTTTTGCTGTGACTTAAACTAGAAATTTCCTTCAATGCAAATAGCAAAAGTTGAAAAAACTGTGGTTGAATTAAAAGTCATCGCAGATTCATCGCTACTCTCAATCCGTGATAAATTTTACTCACCCAATTTTTTTTTTATGTTTGAGTTTTTCTGGATGAAAATTCTCACAAGGCTTCTTTAAAATTGTATTATAATACCACTGGCAGCGCATTCAATCTGGCAACATTGAATCTTGTCCATTTCAAGTCATGAAAAAGGTCGAAGTTTTGAGGGTACACAGTGCACTCCCTCAAATAGATATTTTACCTGAGTTTAAATGGATGAAGTGCAATGCTGCCAGATTGCACGCACCACCACTGATAATACTAATGGTTACGATTCCCCACATCCTCCAAAAATTTCCAGAAGTTTTTTCGCAAACTTTTTACAAGCTCTTAATCAAGTATATTGAATGCACCTTTTAAAGATATTGTAATCAATTTTGTCTGTATCCTAAATGCAAAACTCACAGCATTTTTTATCTGATTATCGCTCACAGCAGCTCTCATTATCTCAACAAATTTTTTCTTGACAGATGTAAAGTTTAAGTTTGAGGTTCTCACTGAAGTACAGTTGTATGCTAGATTTTTATTTATCAACAGTTTTACAGAGGTTATTCCAATGCCTTGTGAACGTGAAGGCTGCTGTGTATTGAGCTCTGATATTTTGAATATTTGCACCTGAATATTTAATTATTCCGAAGAGAACAATTCTAGTTTTTCCCGTTCTTTGATTTTTCATCCTATTTTCAGAAACAATAGGCAGAAATAGAAGATGTATTTAGGTGATTTGGCACCTTTGTGTAGCTCTATTTTAATCCTCTGGATAGGGTCACCTAGAGTATACTATAAGGCCGGAGTATTCTCGACGACGCCATTTTCGGTTAGCGAAATCAACTGCGTGGTTTGAATTCACGTGCATCATGATACGGAGTTCTAACCACGCGGTCGATTTCCCTAACCAAAAATGGTGTCGTTGAGAATACTCGGGTCTTATAGTATACTTTAGGTTCACCAATCTCTTTGCAGATTTTGACATTGGTGGGTTTTCATTGTTCTCTGGCCCAGAAAATCAACGAAATTGAGCTCATGGGACTTGCAGAGGTTTTCGTTCAATTTTTTTAACTTAATCCTAACAAACTTTGTTTGGTCTGATTTATCAGTGGTTAAGCAAAGATTCAGACAAACTCCAGGCAACAGTCAGTGCGCATTCTGAAGCCTAAAATTTAGCAAAATTCTTGTTTAATCACAACTGTTTAGAATTGCAACTAGTTTTGTTGTGATTAAAGCTAAAAAAAACTGAGCTTATAATGATGATTATTCCATGTGCTTGATTATTTCGATCACAGAATAAAATTATGAGCCATCAAAGTCAAACACTGTAAAAGAGACCGGTGGATTAAAATCTCTCTACAGAGTGGTGAAGACCCGCCTTATTTTAACTTAATTTATGCCCTTAGTAAACTTGATTTTAACAATGCACTTCCTCCCTTGATTTTTCAACCTATTGCACCCAGTTGCGGCTCGTGCTATTTGGTAACAATGGATTCTCCCCATTTGAACCCGTGTAAAATAATTGATGCTTTTGTGAGGCACTGTACCTCTAATATTGTTAGAATCAATCTTTTTGCATCATAGGTTTGAATGGCCAAAGAGCTCGGTTGCCAGATTACACACGTTACTAATTGCACCCTTGGTTCAGTACGTAATCTTTTTTTAATCTCTATCTGAGATGGAAGAGTTAAATAACTTGAAACTAAAACAAACGCAATGATTCACTTTGTGTTCTCACATTCTATCTCTTTTATACTGTCTCCAAAATTGCCTTGCTTCTCAAGTTTCTGATAAAGTGATCTTTTCTTTTTATTCCGTAACCAAATCAAACCTCCAAAGGACTTCAAAAATTTAAGTATTTTAAAGTCTATCTTTTTCTGTTTTGCATGCAATTTTGTATGGTGGTGATATGCTTATTTTCAACGGCTTGATCCACTGAAAAGTTTAAAGTGTTTATCTGGAAATACAAAAGCTATGAATTTGATATGAGTGTGTCGTGTGTTTTGTGTTGTTTAAAATTGATGGATGAGAATTAAAGCCTCTCCGGAGGACTTTTACTTGCTTTGTTCTGTTGAAATAATCGTCTTCGGTTCTGGGAAAGAAAAATATGATGAAGCCAGTTTTCTCTCTGCATTAGACTGGCTAATGGCATCTGATTATTTGGAAACAATATTCTAAATATAACAACCTTTGTGAAGAATCGGCAAATTTTGCACTTTTCAAAATTTGAAAAAAATTTGATAAGGGGGTAGGAATTGGTTTTTATTAGGTTGACGGAGAGATTGAGTATACCAAATTTTATCGAAATCGGAGGGGGTTGGTTTGAAACCTTGGCTCCACTTGATGTGGAATGACGAAACACACGTGTGTGTTTTGTCTTATTGCTCTAGCCAAGTTTTGATGCTTGGACCTTGTACAGTCAGCGAATCAAATAGTGTCAGTCGACTCCTTAAAGTAAGACAAGATAGGCCACCTGCAATGCCTCAATTTACTGTTTTAAGTACTGCAGGATGCCTACTTAAATCAAAAGCTAAGGAGTCAACTGGCATTATTTAATTCGTTGACTGTACTACTACTTACTAAAGAAAGTTCTTCGATGGAAATTCTTATTGATAAATTTTTCTATTGTTTTCAATAGAATATCCGATTTTTATTTTCTTTTTTTTTGACAGTACTTTAATGTATCATTCTGCTTAGTCCTTAAACACTGGAGAGCAGCAAAATTGTTTAAAGGTTGCCGAGATTTAAAATAGTAACAATTCTGATCAGAGTATACTTTCTTTTGAAGGTCATAGTACATGCTAGCTTTAGATTTGTAGGCAACAGTAAATCAACATTTCAACCAAAAAGTTTCTCACCTACAGTTTGCTCCAATGTTTGTATTCTGTTGTTCTTTGTACTCTCAATTTTAATTTTTCTTCTTCTTCATTATTGTAATCTTGTATTGTTTTCTTCTGTTTTGCTTGTTTTTGTGTTCTTACTTTTATTCTAAAAAGAAAATTGAAACTTGACATTGTTTAATGTCGATAGCAGTGGTGTAGTGTGCAATGTGGCAACTTTGTACTTTCTCCGTTTAAACCTGTTAAAAATATGGAACTATCGGAAGTTTGGTGAACAACCTCGAATTCAACCTTTTACATGGGTTTAAATAGAAAAATGCAACGTTGCCAAATTGCACGCTACGCCACTGGTCGATTGGATTATGTAGTTGCAATAAAAATGAGTGAAGAAATAGTGAGCTTCAATGTAACAGTAAATTAAGGATCCAGAAAAATTGAGAATTTAAACTATTTTTAAATTTATTTAAATGCCATGAGGTTTTAATTGCGTTAATGACTTCGGGTGCAATTCGTAAACTTTCCTCGAGATCTCCTTGACTGGGCTTGGCTTAAGAATTACTCAAGTTTTGTCAAGCGGATTGAGTAAAATTAAAATTCAGAGATGCTCTCTGCAAACTAGCAATTCTTGAGAAATCTTGAGTTGAAGCTTCCTTGAAATTTCTCAATCCCTTGAAATTTCCTTGAAAAATCTCGGAACGCTTTGGCTCAAGGTATGTTTCTGAGTTGCAAATTGAAACTGGCAAACAGTTCAAGTCAAAGCCAAGCAAAGGAATTCTCAAGTAAAGTTTCTTTATTGCATCCTAGTGAAGTGAGTAGTGTTTTCTCTCGCTTCTCTCTTTTATCAATAGTATAATAGTTATTCAATTTCCAAAATAAATTTAATGGTGCCATTTCTTGCATCAAATTATTAAGAATGACTAATAAATATTGATTGGTTGTCTTCAAATTTTTCTCTAAGGGTGAATTGAACAAGCAGCTAAAGTATTGGCAACATTTGCGGCAAGATCTGGAGCGAGCAAGACTTCTTTGCGAGTTGGTTCGTAAAAGAGAAAAAGTCAAGAAAGAATTAGTGAAAGCGTAAGTGTTTTTAGATTGACTTTCTTTCTGCAATTTATTATTCCTCTACCTTGCACTTTCCTTCAACAATTTTTTTCTTTTTTTGTGTGTAGCAGTTTATAAAAAAAAAAAAAAAAAAAAAAAAAAAAAAAAAAAAAAAAAAAAATACACAAGAATTGAAGCAAAATAGAGAAAAATAGAGAGTTGAGAAATATTTCGTTTGAGGAAAAAAAAAAAAACTAACTAAATATATTTAGAGCACTTTACCTCCTTGAGTGCTCTAGGTATTTCCTTCCCAAACTTGAGAGTCCCTGGCAGGTCGCCGTTACTCTCCTCTTTCCTATCCTTTGTTTTGAGAATACTTTGATTGTCTTTCCTACCCCTTCTTTTTTTATGCAGTCCAGTCGTTCGCTGTGAAATATCAGCATAACGAGCCACGTGTTTGGGCGGCTGGACTTTACTACTACTACTACTTTTTTCCAACCAATATCTTGACATGACAAGCTGTAACAATAATAATATACGTGTAAAGAGAACATAACAGTTACAGAACAGAGTCGGGCAAATGCAACTGATAATCAATTATGAGAATGATGTGCACCTTACAGCTGGATATTTACAGTTGTCACTTTATTTAATAACAATAAACGATAGCTATTTTGGCTTTCGCCATCATCAGGTTAACCCATTGCCATAAAGTGACAAGTATGTTAGTCTAGATTTTGAATACCAATCTGCCCGTAACTCAGCAACAAAACAACTGCTACACGACGATGCTCAAGAGCTTGCAGTGTTTTCCGATAGATTTTTCCGATAGATAGCGTCATTCGCTTCACTCAACTGCCGCAGTATTGCCGCTAGAAGCGCTACTCGCGTAGAATGAGCGCATAAACGCTGTTGCCTAGCAACTTTTTTGAAATTAAATAATAAGTCAATGGGTTCATAAAAGTAAAAAATAATAAATAAAAAATGAATTATTCAATTAAATAAAAAATGAATGTATGGAATCACTAAAACATTTGAACTCAAGGCTCAGGAATTTCACCAGTGCTTGCTATGTGATGCAATGATAATGTGATTCTCATGATATGTTACGCGATCAAGAAAAACCAAATAATGTAATCAATTACTAATTTTTCGATTGCTTTTTGAAAGTAATTTAGTTAAATTTCAGCGATAATGAGACATATTGATTTGAACAAGACCAACATGTTAGGATGAAACAGATTGTTGTTTATCTAATCACATTAAGTTTGTTGAAATCGGCATACCTGATTAATCTCTAAAATTCAACTCAATTACTTTTAAAAAATAACCAGCTGTTAAGTTTTTTTTCTGTAGAAACAATATAAGTGTTTAATGGCAAGTTATGAGTTGAAACTTACTAGGATACTTTCTTTTGCGGACCTAAACACTTTGAAACACAAAATTTTATTTTGAGCATTTATCGCACACATCTTTGAAAACCGGACTATTTTTCTTCCTGTAAACAAAAATCATTAACAGTCAACTCTTCTGCTCAACAGGAAAGAAGCAAGTCTTCTAGGATCATTATGCCCCTTCAATTTGTACTTGCACCGACTGCTTGACATGATCGTCGCATTGGACGTCACTGAGATATTCACGGAGCCAGTCGATGTGAACGAAGTTCCAGACTACGGAGAAATTGTTAAACATCCGATGGACTTGCAGACAATGGGAGAAAAAATTGACGACTTGAAATATTTGACTATGGAAGACTTTGAAGCTGATTTCAAACTTATGATTTCAAATTGCCTAGCTTACAATTCAAAGGATACAATGTTCTATCGTGCCGCCATCAAGTTGAGGGAACAGGTAATCTTGACACAATTTATTTTTTAAAGATGAAACCAAAAATTCCTTTTCAGTTATAAAAGAAAGATTGAAAAACGCTTTTTTTTCGATCTATGCCATTTCCAGAAAAAGAGCCTGTAAACAAATGGTGTGCTCTTCACGCAAAATTCTACGTTCAATCACAATGCTGATTTTTCAGGAAGAGTACACTTGTTGTTTTATGAGCCTCAATGGGGCAGTTGCAAGGGTCTGAAATTTTTTGTTTTTTTTACAGAGAAAATGATAGTACTTGATGAGCTGATGACAATGGTGCATTTGGTTTTTTCTTAAGTGTCCTGGTTTTGGAGATACACATGTATAAAGTTGCAAAAACTGTGTGCGTAGTGACGTTACTACGCGGAATCCCCAATTAAAACAATATAATTTGGGCCAAAATTTCATCTCCAGAACAACGGTAGTTAATCAGAAACCAAAGGCATCTTTGTTCTCAGCTCATCAAATACTTCCATTTTCTTTCTAAAAAACACAACATTTCAGACCCTTGCAACTGTCCCATTGAAGAGTCTAGAGGAAAAAGGGGTAATGGTCTGTGCCATGTTGCTCCAGTTTCGCAAATTTTCCTTGAGTACGAAAGAAAGGAACCGTTTCTATCCTGATTGCTCCAAAAAATTCATACTTTATACAGCTATTTCTTGAAATTAAGGAATGCGATCTTGTGAATCAAAGACTAAGTATGCAAAGTTGCAAAGTTAGTGCAACGTATGACATCCTAATGTATTTATGGGTAGTTCTACGGTAACAGGACTTTCTGCTTACTCTGAAAAATGCCGTAGAAATTTCATCATAAAAACGTCTACAGCTACCAAGTGAATGAATATTTCTACTGAAAGCGTTTTTCTCAGCAAGTTACCGTATCAAACTGTAAATTTAATGAATTGTTGAACTTATATAGCTTTTTAAAAGTAAAAACTGGCAGAATGATAGTAGTCACTCTGTCATGGCAGAATGACCTTTTGACTTCTCAGAAGCAGTGTGATTTCAATGTATCTTTGACTCCAAGATTTTTTCGTTGAACTTGCTAAAAAAAACACTTTTGACAGAATTATCCATTTTTTCGGTAACAATGTTTTAATGATCCAAGTCCTGTTACCGCAGAACTAGCCTTATCATCTAAAGGAACCCTCACTCGATATCTATTTGTGTGGGTGCCTGATGAATGATGATTGGTTTAAAAACCAAGTACTAGGTAGATTTGCTGTTTACATTCCCTATAAAGGCTTTAAAGTTTGATTTTTTTTCAATTTCGAAGCCTGAGAATGACTTTTAATGTGCTTTAATAATGAATTATTGATTCACTGCCTCAGAATGGCTTCCAAATAGATTGAAGAATCCCCCGCTTTCAGAGAATTCTTTGAACTCTCCTAGACCCTCAATATCAAATTTCTTCAAGTGTAGAGATTGTTTCAAAAGTGTAGACGCAGCTTATCGATAATCTTTGGTGAAGTTTCAATATTTATTCGTTCAAACAAAAGACAAAACTTGCCTGCAACTTTGACTTTTTAATTTTAAATTTTTCCACTATGAAAAGCCATGCTTCCATTCATTTCACCTCATTTCTTGGCAAGACTATCGATCTAGGTACGCTTACATCTCTGAAACGACCTCTAATACTTGCTTACAGTTAAAATTTGAAGGGCTTTTTTCTCAATCTTTGTGTTTTTAAATGGAGAAATCATCAGAATTTAGATTTTTTTCTTTCCTCACTTTTTTTAGGGAGAACCAGTGATCCGGCAGGCAAAAATTGATGTACAAAACTTGGGACTGGATTTGAAAACAGGCACTTTCTCAAATGCAAAGGATCTGCACAAAATGGTTCCAACTCCAGGACCTGCAAAACAGCCTCCAGGCACACCTGCAGTCGATGAGAATCTAGCAAACGAAATCGATAAACAACTCGCTTCCATTGCTGAATCATACAATACAATGGTAATGGCAGATGGATTTCCTTTCTACTTTCTCTAGGATATTAAAAAATGTCTTATAAAATAGAGGCCGTTTCAGATAACTTCGGTTCTGACAGCTCTTTGTTTACATGAGTAAAAATGCTGATGCCGCTCACTGCGTGAATCATTAGAACTTTTTGCAACAAAGTAGACTAGGTTAACTAACGTATTTTGTGAATATTAACATTAAAGCGTAATTGAAGACTTGATATCGTCCTTCCGTGCATGTAAAGAAAGAACTGTCAAAACCGAAGCTATCTGAAACAGCCTCTAGTAGGAATTTCATTACGTGTTGGAAAGGCTCTTATGGGGGTGGCAAAATAAGTGCTAACCAGAAAAGAAAGATCATCACCTTTAAAATTGTCAATAACACTGCCACGTGCCTTGAAGACTGGAAATCTGGCCTTTGATTGTGGTCTCAGGAATACTAAAGTCCTTCCTTGTAGCAACAGGCCTTCATACACGCTCAAAGTAGGATCATTGAATTGGCATCGGTGAGCTGAAATCCACCTCAAACTGTAGAATTGTCAACCTGACATTTCTAAAATTCAAACGTAACCTTGACCAAAACACCTCCTAAACGGGTTTATTGGTCTTGGTGGCAGTAGATTGGTGAACAGATGACACATCATCCATAGTCAAATAACTCTGCAGTTTGGCCGGCTGTCAAATTGCACAGTTGTTTGATGAACGGAACATCAACCAAACATGCAACGGTTGGCTTACCTGCGGTTTTGTGGTGGATCTCGGCTCATCGATGCCAATTTGACAATCCTAATTTGAGCGTGTGCAAAGGCTTAATGTCATTGTTGTCTTTACCTACAATATTTTTACTGTTGTATCTGAGATTTTGTCTAAACTTAACAACCAGAGAGAAATTTAGCTGCTAAGATTTTCCACCCCATTGAGTTATCATGTTCAGCTACAAAAGTTTTGTTTGCCATGAGTAGTTCAACTAACTTTTGTATTTGCTCCTGAGAATTGGTTAATTAATGTTATTTCTAGCACTATTTAATTCCATGTTGTGATGGAATTAAAAAATGTGCATTAATATCCTTACATTGCGTCGTATCTACTTTTCTAACGTAAGACTTTTGCTGCTGGTTGTACTTTTGAACTTTGTTTTTTAAAGTGTCTAGGCTAATGAGATGTGTATGATTTGAAAAGACCTATTCAAGTGTCTAAATAACTTTTGAGCGAAGGATCTTCTTAGCGAACCATGCATTTGTTGCACTCTACCTTATTTTCCAGTCATGCTAGCAAGCTTGCTGGCCTCTTGTATCTAAGAGATGGTGATTTACAGTTGCATTACATTTTAAGATTGATTCCATTTTATTTTGAAATCCTAATCTTTTTTTTTTTTTTACACTAGAATCACGACGATCTCATGTGCAAACTTCTACAACTTCAAGATCGTAGTCAAAGTTTGAAGCATGGTTTAGCGCGAGCAAAACGACTGAAATTAGTGAAGGTTGAAATGCTACGGCTACGCCGCTTGATGAAAGCATCAGCTTCTCCCAAGAGACCAACTACACCAACAATAGATCTTCCTGAAGGTATTCATCCAAACCTCTCTTTATTGCTGAAAAATTACCTTGTTGCATGAGTCGGAATTGATTATTAAGTTTTTTGGTGGAAATGAGTGTCTCTGATTGTTACACTCTAATGTAAGGTGAATCCATGGCTGGTTCATTTGCAGGTTTATGATGAAAAGAAGTACTGATCCATTTTTTTGAAAACATTTTAAGCTAGGCTTTCAATTCAAAATGGTTTTCACTGATAAAAGAGCTTTGTGTAGCTCTTTTTTGGCACGTAGGCATAACAGAAAAATGAGTTGGTTGGCCCAACTTAACTGCTACCCCTTCAAATTTTTAAAACATAAATTATTATTATCCAAGCAGTTTGAAAGTTGTATTTTCTACTGCATACTTCAATGAGTTTTAATGGTTTCAACATGCCGTCATGACACCAAGGCGGTTGGCTTTGATTAGTTTTAAAGCTCTTTCATATTTTTTGGCCAAATTTATATTTGGAAATACTGCTGTGGTGACTCGCCCTAGATTGATTTTTATTTTGTGATAAAATATTTTGTGATCAAAATATCATTGTTTGTTTGTAATATTGTGGTAAATTTTTTTCGAACTCTCAAAACGTTAGTGAATAATCTTGTTTCAGTGTCAAATTTGACTTAATTCCACTGATCCGTTGTTCAAACAGCATTTGCCTTTACAATGAAACCTACAGATTGTTAGAAAAAAAAGTTTCCACTGCAATGCTCCCAGTAAAGGGGGTGTGCCCCCCTGCGCCCGGGGGCTGGATAAAAATTGACCCCCACAGAATGAGTCCCGTTCAATAATATTCGATGCGTGTCCAGCGGTTCTTCGATAGCTGCAGCTGTCGGTGAAAAAATCTCAAAGGAAACTTTTTTTTTTGATCATCCTGTATAATTGTCAAGCCTTCTTTTTCTGCTCTCTCTCATTTGTTACCTCAAATTGTTGAGGCGATAATCCTTCACTGGCTCTAACATCAGATCACAAATTTTTTCTGTTAAATTTAGCGGGGAAAAAGAAAAGATCGAAGAAATTCAAAGATGAATCTTTCGCCAGCGCTGCTGAGAACAACACCAGCTTTGTGTCTGCAGCAACACCTCCTTCCACCCCAGATCGATGTAAGTTTTCATTTATAATATGGTTTGGCGGTGCATATTCTACTCTTGGTCTTTTCAAATTTGAAGAACCGGGTGCTAGAAGGGAATATTTTTCATTTAAAATACATCGGAGAAGCGCCCTTCTTGCACCAACTCCTCAATTAATGTGGTATTCCCAAAAGGGTTATTGTCAGTGGCGGCTCATGCAATTTGACAACCGTGCTCTGTTGGCATTTAAACCTGTACAAAAGTATCATTATCTTGGGGGCGCAATTGCACCTCCTGAAGCTCGATTGTTTTACATATGTAGGTTAAAAATGAGACAGTACGTTGTTGCCACATTGCACAAGCCACCACTGGTTATTGCATTTAAAGAAATAGCTCCATGTTTTTTTGTCTGATTCTAGCCACCAGAGCACTCTGCCGGTTAAATAATTGCAAATTAATGACAATAAGTTCATCATTTTAAGAAAGTGGAAAAGTTAGGTACTAGCTTATCCTCTGAAGAAGGCTCCTGCCAACAAACAAACAAACAAAAAACCAAAAAAAACAAAACAAAAAAAATGGGGCTGAAATGTGAAAAAAATATTGAATGAACTGTCATCGATTTTCAAAGTTTCCTTTTTATGGCACTCTCATCCTTACTTTTCTAGTTTTGATAAAATGTCATGTAAGAGCTTTCTTGAAAAAATAATTGCCCACTGTGCCGAACGATGTTGTCGAGTAAGACTCGACACACAAGCAATGAAGGTAAAAATATGGAGAGGCAGGTTTGACTGCAAAAACAAGTAAAAAGTTACCATAAGTCTGAATGTATTTCTTCACAGCCGAAGCCAACGCATGTGTATCTCCATCAGGCATAAATCGAAGAACGGCCGTTCTCTTTACCAGAAAAGCAGCTGCCGCCTCTCAACTTTTCAAGAAACCAGATGCTCCTACTCCTTCATCCAATTTGCCGTGAGTGAAATGAAAGCTGCTCTTAGCATGTCAAAGAAGTAGATCCATTGTAAAATTGATGAGACCAAATTCCCCATCAAACAATAACAAAATTGCTGACCATATCTTAGTGGTTTTTGAAAAATAAAAATTACAATGCTCTAAAAAATTTGAAGGGGATTGGGATTCTTGTTATATCCTGCATAGTGACATTAGTCATGGCAGTTTGCACAGGAAAATATCAAAAATTTGGAGGGATTAGGATTTTTGTTAAGTACATCCTGCACGGGGACTTCAATCATGGCAGTTTACACAGGAACCTATCAATGAAGTGTGAAATCCAACAGTGCCACCCCAGCAGGTGCTGACTATTATACAGCTAGATGCCAGGTATCAAACTCTGGCTGGCTTTGACCCTCTTTAGTTTTGATAGCCTTCATAATGCTCCAACTGTGTCAATAATATCAATCAAAACAAACATAAAAGAAACACCAGTCCAAAAAGGTCTCTTTTGACTGAATCTAACTTTTGTGTTTTTTTTTAATTGCCATGCATAATATGCCTTGACACACCAAGTTTATCTTTAAGTGAAAGGGTCAGAGGAGTTTGACTCATCCAAGATACTAATAAATCGGTGCTGCCAGGTGAGTAGGTGTGTAAAAACCCTTGGGTTTTAAATGAGGTAAAAACCATCTCAATGTTTTTTGGGGAATCCCCTAGAGGCAGGAAACAGCAAAAATGAAGAATAAAGGCATTTAAGGAAGTGAAAATGTACTGGGCTTTTTTGTTTGTGACTTCTACCTGGAACTTTAATGAAACCCGAAATCACCTACTTCCCTTCAACAGAGTTTTAGAGTTGGAAGTGGACTCCACTGTAGTCAATTTCTTGCCACCACTTTTCAGTTGCTAACCGTAGGTAGGTGTCTGTCTCTGATTTTTGTTAAGTCAGAAATTTAACTTCTTTAATCATCAAGTTGCTTTGGCATTTTGGTAGAAGAAAGTTTTAATGTTTTCTTTGGAACTATCTCTTGTTTCAAGGTTTTTTTTGTTTATTCCTCTGACTTTTCAGGTCAACCACTGGTCGGAAGAGAGGAAGGAAAAGTACAAAGAATCAAACTATAACAACACCTGAGCCTGTTCCTGATAGTTTTACAACTTATAGATCAAGTGCTGGTAAGTCTAGTTTTCTGTGTAAGTAGTCAAAATTTTCCGTTAATTGTTGTTTTTTTTTTTTCGCTGTACAGAATTAAATTTCAGCGTAACGAAGTAAACTAAATAATTAAGTGACTAAATGACACGTGAGTTTTCTTCAGCAACCCCTCTTTTTTGTTTTTTTTTTTGTTTGGGCGGCTGGATTTTACTACTACTACTGCTACTTTTTTTTTTAAAGGGGGTCTGCTGGAAAAAAAGTTTGAGAACCGCTGACCTATCTGAATATTCTCAGAGAATAAATTCCTGGGAATTTAAAGTCACTAGGTGGAACTAAGCTGGACAGATAAAAATGCAACTTTAGTTTAGCTCAAGTACAATTATGTTTTTCGTTCTTCCTTTACCTGATGATTGCAGAATCTCTCTCTAAAACCTTGTATGTTTCATTTGTCTAATAACAGAAATGCCAGCTGAAACCGATGATGATTCTCATTCAGATGAAAATGAATCGAGTTGTTCGGACTGTTCATCACATGACAGCGATGTGTCCTCCAGCAGTTGCTCCTCAAGTGATAGTGTCGAGTGTAGTAGTACTAGCGGAGAATTATCTCAGTTACAGTTAGTGTGGGCAAAGTGTAGAGGATATCCTTGGTATCCTGCTTTGGTAAGTAACCTTCATCTCTTCTTTATTGTGAATTTTCATTGTTTGATTCGAATTTCCATCACCAGAGTGCTGCCGATCAAGAGGCTAATTTTTTCAATTGGAACACAAAGGAAATCTCCATTTTTTTGAACAGCCAGCGCAGTTCGAGTGTTCCGTCCAAACGGAACGGAACACTGTAATCCGTTCTGATGAGTCAGTCCTACAGTCGCAGATTCTATTGTTCCACTGAGATGTTAACTCAAATCCGTCAATTTCGGCTCAAATCCTGAGTTTCGTGACCTGTTTACTTATTTTATGACACAAGTTCCATTCCGGAAAACAAATTAAAGAAGCCTCACCTCAAAAAAAAAAAATAAATAGCTCAGTTCATAAAGGGGGAAAAAACAGATTTGCGATAATTTGGATAAAGCCTGTTTTTTAATATCGGAATGTTAGCCAAACTACGATCCACAAAGAGTGACCTGCTCTGTTCTGTTCCACTGTGTTCTATGCTTAAAAAACTAGCCTGATTGTAATGTGATTCTAAAAAAAAAAAAATGTTGCTTCTCAACGCTTCAAGTTAGAGAGTAAAGATGTATCAGGTTCCAATTACTCAAAAATCAATTATCGTTTTATTTAGAGAAAATGACTCTCTTGTGTATTGGTCTAAATAAAATAAAACCTGCAAAAATGAATTATTAAAAAATTGAGACTTGAAACAAGCAACGCATCAGTTTCAACTATAGGGATCTAAATTATAGCATTGGTCCCAGATCCATGGCGTCAAACCAATCGATCGGGGGGGGGGGGGGGGGTTGGATTCAGCACTAGTGGTGTAGCCAGGAGGGAGGGGGTCTTGGGGGTTATCAACATTTTCTGTAAGAAAGGGTAATGTCCCGCTTTTCCTTCTAAATTATTTATATGCCTACCCCCCCCCCCCCAAGTTCACATTTTTTAAGGTTCCGTAGAGATTGAAAATGGACTAAATAATACATTTTAATTATTTAATTAGAAAAAATCTCTTTCCTTAAGATTTCTCAAAATCGATTCTTTAATGATATCTTCACAAGAAATGTTTTTGGCATTGTAGAGCAATTTTTACTGCTGCATTCAATTTTTCTGCCAGTTTTTCAAAAATTGTTATTCTAAAATTGCTCGACCCCTTTTTTCGGGTGCATTGGTTAAAGTATTAGCCCCAATGCTGAGAGGGGTTAAAATTATGGTATGTATCTTAAGATTGTTTTTTAAAATGTCAATGAGTGTCCCTGAGCCTTAAAAAATAGGATTTCCTCTTTTTCTGCTGGAAAAATGTGAAGATTCTTTGATGTAGGTACAAGTTACTCCTTCTCTTTTCCTCTCCTCTCTGTGTCGTTATTGTTTAGTTGTTTGATTAATTACCGTTTACTTGATTCAGACAATCGATCCTAACATGCCGCCTGACTATGTCATCATGGTGTTCCAATCCCTTCGCCACCACAGGATGTTCTTGTGTTAGAAAGACCCATGCCGAACCTGTCTTCCTAATATTATTTTTTGATGCCAAACGGACATGGTGAGTAAAATTTCTCAAGTCTCAGATTTCAACTCCTATTCTTAACATGGGTGAATCCTAGTTTCTCAAACATATTGGACCTCGGTGAAAGATATTATATTGTCTTTTGAGAAAAGGCATAGCAGCTTGGTGCTGGGGTAGGGTCATTCCAAGTAAATTTAGCATATGTTACCTTTTAAAATTATAATTTTGACTGTAAAACTTGGGATTTTCAACTTGACTTTAACAAAACTGGCAAGCAAGTAGTGACCTCTGACCTTGGTCATTGCTAAAAATTAAAAATCTAAAGTTTTAAAGTAAAATCGTAGTTTCAAAATGCTATGATTGTCTTTTGAGAAAAGGCTTAGCAGCAGGGGGCTGGAGTAGGTCATTCCGGGTAAAATTTAGCATCTGTTACCTTTTAAAATTATAATTTTGACAGTAAAACACGGATTTTCAACTTGACTTTAACAAAACTGGCAAGCAAGTAGTGACCTCTGACCTTGGTCATAGCTAAAAATTAAAAATCTAAAGTTTTAAAGTTAAAATCATAGTTTTAAAATGCTTTGGATCCTACATTTTACCCACAATGACTTGGTGGAAACAAGTTTTGAAGCAAAACTTTGAGGATGTGTTAAGAACCATGAGAAACTAATTTCTGAATATTTTCAAACCTCAAAGAATGACGGCTCAGATTGAGCACAAATTTTAAGAGGGTTATTCAAGTAACCAAGAAGTATCCAAGAAGTTGTCTGACAAGGGAAGACAAAGGTGGGCCCGCTCCAAATGGAACGGACTTGCGCGAAAACATAGTCCTTGGAGTCCTAATGAAGGGACTCATAGGACTTTTTGTGAATGGACTCCTGAATTTGCAACATTTTTATTCAAAATGAACAAAATGAAATTTGGATTGTTATGTAGCCGAGAATCAATCCAGTATCTACATCCAATGTTGTAGGCTGTAGCGCAATGGTAGTGTTTGACTATGGATCGTAATGTCCCGAGTTCCATTCCCGCTGGCGCGCTTATATTCCCACTTTTGCTCATCTTTCTTTACTGTGTTTTTTGTTTCATTTTTGTTTCTTGTTTTCCTTTTTCTTTTTTTTTTGAACATCGTTCGAATCGAATTGTTCCTCGTCTTTTTTTTTTTCCTGTATCTGATAAAAAGTTCTTGCTCTGTACTTTTGTATAGAAGTTGGGAACAGCTGGAAACAGCTGGAAAAAATCAAAAGACAAAATATAAATTGATCAACATCAACTTTTATTCGCGCGTATTGAATCTGTCAGTGCGAAACACCCCAACTTGAGTGTTTGCAATTGTCACTTTTTTGCAGATAAATAATCATGACAGATAGTGCATCTCTGGCCAATGTTGAAAAAAATTGATTTCTTTTCATTTTTAGTCCAAATGACTACTCCTTAACAGTCACCGTTTTCAAAGTCCTAGACCAATAAATGTTCGGTACAGATGGTCCCCTGAAAGACGTCGAATGGTGAGCGTTTATGTGTGCTTTTAAATGGCCTTAGTGCACACCAACCATCTAGGTGCAGGACCGTCTGTACCGTACATTTATTGGTCCCTTGACTTCAAACAGTTTTTTTCCTACCTTGACTTTTTTGGCTGTTACAAAGTTCTTATCGTTTCCTGTAAAATTTAGTTTTGCAGAGTCGGGTTGGGTTGAGTTTCGAACTGATGGAGTTAATTTTTAACATTAGTCATATCTTGAATTCAGTACGTACATAAAATGAGAAAGTAACAAATTGTTTTTGTTTTCAGGCAGTGGTTTGCCGCGGAATAAACTTGAGCTACTTGGTATCGATAAAGAAATTGATATCAAGACTCACCGAGTGCCGTAAGCAAACCGATCGCAAAGCAGTGAGGAAGCCTATGAGATGCATTGGAATTCCGCTCAGCTACCACTGCTGTTCTGGCTGGTGAGTCTCCCCTCGTATAAGTCAACATCCCATCTCAATAGAAGTAGGTTTATTAAATCAAAAAGTTTTAATAAATTTTAAACATTCCTGTAAATTTGTACCTAATTATTTTTTTTCGTTTTCATGTGTAATTGTTTTTATTGTAATTTGTAATAATGGGTCTGTCGGAAACTTTTGCATGTTATGAAGGATCAATCTGTTAGTATAATATGATATCATGAAAATCATGTTTGAAGCATCAGAGAGTCTCAAATCCCCTCATGAATCCTTTACAAGGTGTTTCAAAAGAAATCCAGATGGCGGTCAAATGAGCTGGTTAGCTTGGGATATTCCTATCTAATGCAGCTTTCTTTACAATGAATTACTTTTGTCTGTATAGAAAGTTACTAGATGGATTCCCCCTTGTAACCTGCTCAATTGACCGCCGTCTTCGAATTTTTATTAAACCATCTATAGAGCTTGTGAGTTAATTTTGAACTTTCTGATGCTCCAACTTTATTTTCAAGTGATTTTATTCTAAGTAGATCCAACCCTTTCTTTAGCTGTAGCAAAAGTTTTGCTGCAGAACCATTTTTGCTTGTTTGCACTTTATGGGATGGAAATGATCTCATAAGATTTGTCTTGTCAAACACATCGGTTATCCAAGAATTCTTTGCATGTGATGCAACAAACTGCGATATTTTCAGTTTGTTATCAATTATTTTGGCTTTCCTTTCGTATTTTAGTATGTACGTGTAAATTTAATTATAATTCTCAGGGTGTATCATTTAAATGTTTTCATGTTATCTTGTGTCGATTGTTCCCTTAATTTTTATTGATTATCCTTTGGAAAGCCTATAACTTACAAATGTTACTCTCTTGATGATAGATGGTCTATCGCAGTCTAAAAATCTAGAGGGGCATCCTTAAAATCTTAACCTCCCTTGAATCGCTTTGTAATATTAACGAGCTCTTGATTATAATAGTCATGTACCTTGCTTTTGATTCTAAGAGTTATATTCTGTAAATATGTAATTTGTATTCTTTAATTATTAATGTAGTATCAGTAAATTATTACAAAGAAACTTAATTGTAAGTTCATAAGTTGCCATCCCTGTGTTTGATTAGTTCCTTAAATAAGTTTAAGTTACATTGCTCTGGAGAGGATGGCTTAAGCTATGTTTGTAGCTTTACTATTTTAATAAATCTAATCGAAACAGAAATGAAGCTTATCAGAACAATCTTTGTCCAAAAATCTAGTTTAAAAGGTTTATATTTTTTGAAAAGTATTTTTTTTTTTGTTTAAGCAATTAAACCATGACACTTGCCTTAATTATTTTTATTTTGTAATTAATTTCTATCGCATTCCTCCTTTCAAGTTATTAATAATTGAGGAGTTCTCTGGAAAACCACGTATAAAGCAGGAGGTGTTTCCCGCAAATGAGGGTGAACGATTTGAAAGGATAAGACATCAATACGGCAATACAGTGATACACGTATATTAATGTCGATATAAAAAGGGTGATTACAACGACAAAAGTCCACCAACTTGTTATTAAAACGGCATAAATAGAGTACTCGTGCTGGCGAGGTAGGTAAAAGACTATATGAAGACTTGGACAGCGCAGTTCCCCAGTTCCGAAAGCATAGACCATTGAAAATAGGAAAGAGCTTCTCATACGAGTATCAGTTCTACATGTGGGCCCTCCCTTTCTTCCTGAACAGATGGTATGCTTGTCCTCAATCATGCATGTTTCAATTGATATTGAGAGCGTTTCTGATTAGTTGAACGGGTAGTCTTTTTCACTGACGAATGGAGTGAGTTCAACCGTCACATGCAAAAAAGAACAGTCCGTTCAACTTATTAGACACACACAATAAAGCTTTAAATGTTCATGATTTGAGGACAAGCATACCTTCTGTTTATACATAGTTTTTATCAGAGAACTCCTCAATTGAAATCTCTTAAAAAAATTCGCAACCATAAATTTAACCCTATGTTGTCCAAGAGTGATACAAGTATTGTCGGGTTTTTTGACCCCTATGAATATTAAAGTTGCAAACTTCTAACATAAATTTATGTATATTCTTATTTGAATTTCGATTTAATTCTCTGTGAAATTGGTGTACTTGTAAGTACTGTCGGTCAACAAAGGTTAAAATAATTGAGAATTTGCAACGCACTTATTCATGGCACAAAAATATTTTCAATTTAATTGATGGGTTAATGCAGGAGTATCATTTTACAACTTTCAAACTGTGATTTTCAAATTAAACTATGTCGAACAACAGTATCAGGCATTCCTAAATAATAATTTTTGTGAAATCAAAATAAAGTAAAAAAATATTATAAAAATCAAAAAGTTGTTTTAATTTATTTTTTTCTTAATATGCTGATTGCTTGAAGATTTTCCATGAAATGATATGAAATAAAGTGATAGATACTTGTGGTTGATCTCAAACCAGTGAAGTCTTAATGCATTTTTACATTAGGTAGGGTCTCAATTGGAGGTTTGACGACAGTTACGTACGATGCCCAGTTGTCTTCCGAATTCACCATTTTGTTACTTGAAAATCCCCCTCCTCGCGAAAAAGGTTTCAAAAAGAGTTCCCAACGTGAGACTGAAAACTCCCAATGAATTCTGATCGGTCAGAAAATGTTTAGTGTTATTTGATGTCTGTGTGGCCCTGAAAAGTACATTAACATTTCCTGAAAGAAAAGAAATAAATGAATAAATAAAGTGCCGAATCTCGGACTGCACCTGGACCTGATAATAAATATACTTCTGCTCAGAATTCTGTCATCAGAAGTCCTACCTGCTCAACTGTAGACACTGCACTGAACTTAACCGCACTTACCTCAATACTTGAAATCACCCATATGTCACCCTTCTTATCATTCTTTTGACTATTGAGCTAAAGTTCTCGTGATGCGAAGAATCCTTTAAAGCATTTCGAGTTACTAAGTTTAAAGTTGACTAAAAGCAACATGGTTAGCCATACAGGTTGAGAGAAGGTCTGTGACCGCAGGATTTGACCCCAAGACATTAAATGATCAAAAGTGATGAAGCATAGTGTATGTGCAACCTCTCTATCTCACTTAGCAGAAAAAAACTAGGGGGGGGGGGGATTAATAAAACACCCTGTATAATTGTCCCATGCTAGGTGCACTAAAAACGAATACATAGAAACTGATTATTGATGTAGAGCCGAACTCCCCATCCAAGTTTCACGTAAAAAAACCACAAATTGATAGCATTGTTGCACAGCACTAGATCATTCCTCATAGGCGTCTTTAAGGTGATTCTATGGCAACTCCCGAAAATTTAATCCGATAGATGGCGTCACTTGTCGCTGGCTCCGAAAAGAGCCGTTTTTTGCGGTTTTCGGCTGTTTTCCTCTGAACACACGAATAAGAGACGAAAAATCGGAATGTCAGCACCTGCTTAATTTTTTGCTTGATTTTTGAGCCATAAATGGGCCAAATTGGTTCTAAAATAAAGGTGAAAGTATGCAAAGAAAAAGCCTGTGTAATTTGGATTTGTATCAGTAAAGATCAGGTGAAACAGAACCTGTAATCTTTACTGATACAACTCCAAGTACACGTGATTTTTTCTTTGCATACTTTCGCCTTTATTTTAGAACCAATTTGGCGGCCGTTTATGGCTCAAAAAATCAAGCAAAAAATTAAGCAGGTGCTGACATTCCGATTTTCGCTCTTATTCGTCTGTGCAGAGAAATCAGCCGAAAACGTCAAAAAACGGCTATTTTCGGAGCCAGCGACAAGTAACGCCATCTATCGGATTAAAATTTTCGGAGTTTGCCATAGAATCACCTTAATGGGGCTCAAACCCCTCCCCCACTTTTTTGGAAAAGGTGTTTAAAAAAAGGAGAAAATGAAGGTCACTCCTCAAACCCTCCAATTTATTTCGACAATAGGGCTGAAATAGTGAGAAGCAGAAAATAAGTAAATAATTTAAAAAAAAGAAGGTCGTAACATTTCGAGCCTCCCCCCCCCCCCACCTTTAACTCCCAGACCGCCCATTGTCCATGCTGTACTTACCTACGCGTCTAAACTCACGGAGCAATTAATTATGCATTTTTTTTTTTTTTTACTTACTTTAAGAAAAATTAATTTAACTAGGGTAGATCATCTGCGGCCACTTTGTGCGGGAAATGGCACGCAACAATATGACTTTCTCGGGAACGCAAAATTTTGGCTGTCAGAATGTGCGTGTAGCGCCTTTTAAGATCGGTTTGATTACTCGAGGATTCGTCACTTATCTCGCATTCTTCATTCTTGATTGCCAAACTTTTGGGTTTGATAGCTACGCACTTTTTTATCTCTACCTGAAGTTAGAGAAGCCAGATTTACTTTGCTCGGTTTTTTCTAGTTAAAATCAAGCTAACTTTATTATTTTCAGATTAAAGTCTTGTGAACTCTTTCAATAGCCTTCTTTTTTCTTTATCCGTTCGCGGTTCGCAGAATTTTTCATGGAGTCTTATGGGAGACTTTATGGACGAAAAAAAAAAAATTATTTGGGTTTTTGGGGATTTTCGGGCACAGATCGTCAATAAAATGTATTTCGAGTACCATTTTACGAAAACAAAAATCTGTTAAAATCGGCTTCAAAGGGCAACAAGCCTACGCGCAAGTATACGCTTACTTTTACGCGATGGATCAAATCGCCATTAATCACTCTCGCAGTGGTTCTCACCGTTCCCAAAACTCCATAAGATTATGTGTGAACGACTCCGAACATGAGAAAATAAGACGGCTATAATGCAACCCCAGTCCCCACACACACACACTGTATGCAAAAGGGGAATTATTGTACTTCTTAATCGGGCTTACTGATCATTGAGAAGTGGTCGGCGATCAAGAATAGATAAACGTCTATTTTTTTTTTTTTATTTCAGATGACATAAAACCACGAACTGGCTCGTAGAGCTGACATCGTTTCTGACATTTTGGGGAAAAATCGTGTCCATGATTTTTATTATCGCGAAGTTTTATCCTTTAAACTGCCATCTATTTCAAAGGTAGGAATAAAATAAAATTTGTTTTACAAAATATAAACCGTTTAGGAAAACAGTCTGCACAAAATTTTTAAACTGACCCCCCCCCCCCCCCCCTAAAAACCACCCCTTACCGATTCGGAGTCTTTTTTTTTTTTTACATTAATGAAAGGGTTTCTTTTGACAGCTTTCACTACCAATTTGGTGATCGACCTACGGAAGGAAAAGTTCGATAGATCGAAAAATAGATTCCAAAATCCCCAATCTCTAAAACTTTTTTATTTTGAAAGGGAAAAGGGCGGAAAATTTTATTTTACTGCCAATTTGGGAGCCTCCGTATTTATCTTACTCAAATCAATCAACGTTCCTCTCATTAATGTTTTGACATTTCAATTACTTATCAAGTGAATTCACACAAAATTTTGACGGGTAAGATCACATTGATGGGTTTCCAAACTTTTGCAAGGGCAGATTTTTGCCCACTCTATTTTATGAACCGAGCATTTTTTTCGTAATAATCTTTGATTTGGTCATCGCCCGCGCCGCGCCGCGCACCGTTTCCTTTTTCATAAAATGAGCAACAATCTGTCCAAATCCAAACAGTCCATTTCACGAATGAGGCTCTTGCAAACTTTTGCCATAGGGGATTAAAGAGTTGATTCTTGCAAAAAAACCCAGTAAACTGACGATGCGTACACTGAAAAAAATCACGAAATTCACTCTCAGAATCGGCCGTAATGGCGGAGAGACAGGTATCATGGAGACTCCTATCTAAATTGAGCCTTATCTCTATGTTTCCGTAGAGAAAGTGGCATAATAGACAGGAGGGTTCTCTCATGATACCTGCGTTGAAGCGCCATTAAAATTTGCCTTTAGAGCAGTTTTGTTGTATTCATTTCCTTACAGCAAAAGTTTGAAAACCCCCCCCTCCCCCAATTGGTGCGTAACACATACGGGGTAAGAATACCCCCCCCCCCCCCCCCATTTAACTTTTAAACGGTTGATTTATTCGAAAAACGCTGAAGTCTACGTGTACCCTTATTTTTCCCAAACGAGTCTTACGAGCCCCAAAATACATATTTTGGGGATCTACCGGGGGGGGGGGGGGGATGTAATAAAAGGGGCAATTTTGTTTTTTCAACGAGAAGGGGGTTTAGATCAGATCTCCAAAAAAACAATGAAAAATGGTCCAAACCGCAATTTTTAAAATCCTCCCTTTTTAAAGTTATGTGGGTCAAATTTTGAAAAAGACCCTTGCCCCCTTACTTTTTTCTCGTGGTGGAAACGTCGTCGCGCGTCGTATAAAAACGGCCTTGAAAAAATGAAAGGTCTTATCAAGAACTACAAACCCACCTCGTTTCAAACCCTATGAGACCCTCCGTTTAGCGCAAAGGGGGCCTCAAATTTAAATAGTCCCCCCCCCCCCCCCCCCGAGCGATCACCCCCTTCAATTTGCTACTAATTCCGCAGTTTTCGAACGACTAATATGACTCTTTATACGAGTGAAATGTTGAATAAAAAGGGAAATCCTAATCTTATTACCCCTCTTTATAGTTTCCTTATCAAACTTTGAGCTTTTTAAACTCGATCATAAACCTACATTTATGGAAACCCGGGCGCACAGAGGAGCATTTGCTCCAAATAGGGGCCCAAAAGCCTCTGTATTAACCCTTTCCGTCACACAGTGTCCATTAAATGGACGCCCATTTTACATGGAGCCTTATGAAATTTGGAAAATTGACTCACACATGAAACCATATGAGAAAAGTTTGTTCAATTTAATGGTATAGGTTTCAGGTTACTTACAGTGACACTTCTTTCATAAATTTATGACAGGAAGGGTTTTAATACGCCAAACGGGTTTTGATCGTCCGACCCGAGGCAGGCGTACCCGACTCCAGTCACCTTTCATCGTCAAAAATCTATGTGTTTTGAATGAACCATTGAAAACAGAACTGATTAATGATCATCGATCATCGATCATAGGTCATCATTTAGGAGCTCATTGGAAGCAAATTTTCGTCAGTTTTTTTTTTTTTTTTCTTCAATACGCAGCCGCTCGTGCGGCGTAATTTAAGGCCCAAAGTCTCTCCCTCCCCCCATACCTATTCTCTCTCCTCTCTCTCTCTCCTCTCTCTCTCTCTCTCTCTCCTCTCCCCTTTCCTCTCCTCTCCTCCTCTCCCCCTCTCTCTCTCTCTCTCCTCTCCCCCTCTCTCTCTCCCCTCTCCTCTCTCTTCTCTCTCTCTCTCTCTTCTTTCCCTTTTTTCCCTCTTCCTCTTCCCTTTCCTCTCTTTCTCCCTCTCTCGCTCCGTCTATTCCCCCTCTCTATCTTTCCCTCTCTCTTTCCTTTTCTTTCTCTCTCTATTCACTTTCTTCAGGCATTTCGTCAAAAGCCGGTGGACGTTGAGACTGTCGAGGTCACTGAAAAGGTCGATAAATTTTTTTTTTTTTCTATTTACTTGAAAATTAACTCCAAAACTGCATCTCTATCGTCTGAGGTTTGCACACAAAATGTCGTTCATCAGTGCGTTTTATCTAGTCATATATGTTTAGTTCATCTGTAGTTTGTTTAAGTTTTTTGTTCGTGCGCGTTTATTTAAGTGCTGTCAGATAATGGTAAGTATCTCGCTAAAATGAAAAAAAAAAAAAATGTTCGTTTTTCCATTCCAACGTTTCTCAGAGCAGTAAAACTAAAAAGTATCGATCAATTTAACACTTCATGATCGAATGAGGGTTTATAAGAAAAATTTCTATGAAAATAAAGGATTGAAGGCAAAAAACGGACTTGATTTTTGAAATTGCATCATTTTTGGCATCATGAAAATTGAAACCTGCCCCCAGAATGACTTATTCCCAAAAAAATAGAGAAATGCGGCATATGGGCGCAGCTTTGGCATTGTAGCTATGGACTGTGAGAATAAAAAATTTAAATTTAACTTTGCCGTCTTGCATGCTGATCGGCCCGGGTGGATACATTTTAAATATCAGTGGCGTAGCCCCCGTAGCGTGCAATTTGGCTACATTGCAGTTCGTCCCTTTAAACCCGGAAAAGATCGAACGGTTGGGTGTTCGGGACACCTTCGCATTCGACCTTTTATACGGGGTTTAAAAGGACACAGTGCCACGTTGCCAAATTGTACGATACGCCACCGTAAATATATCCGTACAGTTCAAGTCAATAAATTTAAAATAAGTAAATGACAATTTATACGAATGACCTCTATGAATAAGTATAGAAATAAATACTTGAAATATCGGGGTATGCTCCATTATAAAAAGTGATAAAACGCTTAAACAAGAAAAAACCTGCATTTATTTTGTGTTTTGTTGTTTTTTTTTTCGTTTCCGAAATTACAATTTTGGGCGTCAAGGTTAGTCTGATAGCGCTATAATCTTTGACTCCGTCCTGTATCGGCAAAAATGTAATCTCGCGAAAGCCAAGAGAAATCAACCCCATTTGAACAACTCCGAAGTTTCCCGCTTTGGTCTCAAAGGCTATCGTGCTGTCGAGTGTCGGACATTTCCTGCGTCCACGCATAAATCTTGTTTTGTCTGTGCGCAGAGGACCCATTTTTTAATTAATTATTTTTAATTTTTATTAAATTTAAAATTATATTAAATTAGTTTTTATTTTTTATTATTATTTCATTTTATTTTTTTTTCTTTGCGAGGAAGGGGTTTTTTACATTTTTTTTTCCGCACGAAAATATGAAAAATTTACGGATTCGAAAGGGGCGTTATGTCTTGAATACGTCGATAACGATCAATTTAAAGGAGTTTTTTAGCAAACTATCAATGCGAGACTGCGAGAACAGTACCTACCATTGTCTTTCAATTATTATCATTCGGTCAATGAGGCAGTTAAAAGGGGCCTAATTGGTGTGTTTTTTTGTAGTAAAAATTAAAGCTAGAAGCAATAAAAAAAAGCCCTGATACCTTTATCCA